>OX377206.1:72519378-72644595 GCA_947396885.1 Heligmosomoides polygyrus polygyrus | reverse complement strand
CTTAACGGCATACATATTACTCAGCATCGTTGATTTGTAATTGAGTTATAGAGAGATAAAGAATTTTTTTCAATTTGTCTCATTACTTTTGCCCCCACCCCTAACAGTGAGAACGCTGCTTACATGAAGTACCAAGGTGAGAATATGTGTTTTTTACAGTTTTCTTTGTTATGTTGTTAAGAGGCGTAAAGCTCTACGCAAACAGCAATTTTGCTATCAATCGAATAAAAACAGCGAAGTCTTGGACAATTGCATGACGCAATCCCTTTTTGGCACTAAAACTGCCGCTGTTCTGCTCTTTAAAACAGGATATCAACCATTATTTTCTAGAAAAAAAATGAGAATTTTATAAAACTTCAAACGAAATGTTCAGTTTTTGAGTAAGTGAATGAAAGCATGAAAGAAATCGTACCAAAATTTTCAGCCAACAAACTCATGTTATTAGGTTGTCCGGAAAATTCTCAACGTTTTGCGTTGCTGTCTTTCATTCGTCTATTATCAAGTAAAAATTCAACCTGTATTGCGCATTATATTTCTGTTCTTGAAGGGCTTATTGGAGTATGTCGAAAGAGCATTTCCGAGCGATATTTTATTTCAACTTCAAACTGGGACAATCCACAGCCGAGACAGCTCGACATATCGATCAAGTGTGGGGCCTAATAGAGTTGGAGAGGGCACTGTGCGCCAGTGCTTCAGTAAAATCCGGACTGGAGATTTCACCCTCGAAGATGATCCCGTAGCGGTCGATCTAGAGCAATCCTGGACGACGAGTTGAAGGAATTGGTGGAAGCCGAACCATCCCAAACAGTTCGGTGTATCGCGGAAGAGCTAGACGTGAGTAAAACTGCTGTTGCAGATGCTTTGATACAGCTTTGGAAGGTGGTTGCACGCCAATGAACCCCCTAGGCATTTTCCGAAGGCGAATCTCCACTAAAAGAGGTAATGGGCACTGTGTGGTGGTCAGCGGCTGGTGTACAACTTTTCGGTGCTAGGCTAAACGATCACGGCAAAGTCCCACTGTAACGAATTCCACAAAATTCACCGAAAATTGCATCTACTTCAGCCGGAATTGGTCAACAGAAGAGGCCCGATTCTTTTGCACGATAGCGCCCGCCACACGTTTCGCAAATCTCCACATGAATATTAAACGAACTAAGGGTTGAAATTCTGCCTCACCCGTCATATTCTCCAGGCTTTTCACCAACGGACTGCCGTTTTTCAAACATTTTCAGAACTTTCTCGCTGGTAAAACCTTCACCAGTTAACACCAAGCCAAAACAGCCTTCGTGAATTTAATCGAATCTCGACCATCTAATTCTTTCGTTGATGGAATAAGTCGATTTGTTCCCCGTTGGCAAAAGTGTGCTGACTCGAGCGGTGCTTACTTCGACTAAATCCGATAAGATTTGAGAAAGTTATGTTAGATTACAGTGAAGCACTCAAAACGCGAAAACGCTGAGAACTTCCCGGACAACATAATATGATGTACGCAATCCGGATAACCCAAAAGGTCCTCAAGATTTGGCAGCATAGATCGATAATGGTGAGCTGCATAAGGTTGAACAGGCTCGTAATTAGGAGAAAGAGAAGTGAGGGATTCGTTGGTCATGCAGCCGAGTGCAATGCCTCTGTAGGGCATATCAGGTCAGTGCAATTATGGTCGAAGAAGACCCCTACGTCGACGCTCGATCTGGTGCGTCAAAATATTGGCGTCTGGACTGTTGAAAATTTTGAGCGGAAAAATACTTAATATGAATTCTGGGCTTCCCAGCATTCATTCTGCAAAGACTGAGCATGAAACGCTGTAGAAGCTCAGTCGCACTTTTGAAAGAAGTCTTCACTTTAACCAGCTGAAATTCGGGCATCTGATTACCTGGCTTCTCGATATTTGATATTTGGAGTCTCTACATTGCGTGCGGTTAGCCAACAAATTTTTTGGACGAACTCATTTTCTTAGGACATAGATATTCGCAGCCAAAATCGGCGACAGGGAGTGCTCTTTACCAAGGTTCACCTGCAGTTTTGACGAATTGCAACCAACACACAAATGCCCAAAGTGAGCTCGAAACGTAAATTTTCTATGCCATTTTCCCTCCTTAAAGATGAGTAGATTGCAAGCTACAATAACAGGTTTAAACTGAGGATGCTTCCGCCGAAATAAATAAAACCAGTTGAAGCAGCTGCAGACATTTTCCTGCCGAATTTGGTACCAAATGAATTGTCGCAGCCAGAAGAAGGTCATAAGCAGCAAGAAAATACAATTTAATTAGGTTTAAAAATTTTAAAATTCAACTGGGCAGCACTATTTGCGCCTGGGGACATAATTAAGCGAGACTCGGCGACGGTGCTGGGTCGGGTCACAGCAATTAGGACCCTCCTTAATTGCGGCATTGGTTTTCAGGCTTCCATCCATTTTTTAATGGCGGTTACATGCCCATTGGTAGGTAGGATGATGCTAGGAACCCTTGTAAATTTTGGTGAGAAAGCCTTTATTTTGAACAAAGTTATCATGATGCGACGCAAAAAACGCGTTTTTGCGTCGCAAACGTCGTTTGGTTGAACGTTTAGCGGCGGTACTGTACTATAATGTGTCATGAGCCACTTCAGAACACGAGAGATGAGGATCTTTCGTAACTGAAAAATGTAGATGTTAGACTGACCGAGTTTTGACATTTTTCTTATGTTTCGCTTTTAAGCACACTAATTGCTAAGGATTCAAAATTCCGCACCGACGCCTACAGCATTGACAGAGGCAGTGTTGTGCCATCTATTGTATAAGCTGTATTTCCTCGTTTGCCCAACACTTAGAGCTGTGAACGTCGAAGAATTTACAGCTGCAGTTCAGGTGCATAGGATCGATTCCCACTCCAGTTTGCCCTGCTCAGAATAGCGAATTCTGCAGTGAGGGTCGCTCTCACAGAGCAGGCCTCGAGTCACCTCATTTCCTCAAAGTGGTACCAGCTGCTTCTGAGCGCTTTCCATAGTGCCGCCGATGCGAAAGCGCTCCACCGAGAAGGTGGACGGATTTCAAAGCGCCACTTCCACGCTTCACAAACACGTCCGCCTCGGTCCGAATTCAAATATTCGATGACGAGGAGGGAAATAACGCTGTTGTGTTTTTGTTGACTCCTTCGCCGCCTGGAGGACTTTGCATGCAAATAGATTTTGATGTGCGTTTGTGATGTGATGAGTTTTCCTGACGGCGCTACACCAGGGTAAACGAGATTCGGACAATTTCCTGATTTGCGGAGCTGCTTGACCTGCTGAGACACCATTCGCCATATTTTAAAAGTAAAACCTTATCAAGTTAGCTCTTGAAAACCAAGTTGGGTGCAGTGATGATCTCGAACTGTTCAGAACACCCGTAGACCACCCAAAGGTATCTGTACACTTCCTCTTTGGCCACTCTTGCACAGCGCTTGATTTGTTGTATCGGGTTAATCAACTTCTATTTTTCCTCGCGCGTTAAATCCTACTAGAACATCTACTAAAAATACGAGTCGTAGCGTAATAGCTAGGAAAGTTTTAGTTCTTTATGAGACGAACGAAGTCTTTGTGGTGGAGCTTTCGTGACACAGCCTAATAAATAATAAGGTCGTGTTATAAAGGTCCAGCACAAACAATCGTTCAGCGCTTAAAAAACAACTAATGCAATATCAACTTGCTATTCCAAGGATTTTCGAAGAGAAGAGCTGGAATCTTGTCTAAAGTGTGTTTTTTTCTGGTCCCCAAAATTCATACATCCAACTAGGTGCAAGCCCAGGGTGGGGCATCATCCTTTCGGGAGAAATCCTTCGGTGTATGAATGGCTAACAGAACACACTCCTCTGCTCTTAACTTTCCCCTCGAATTGTTCAGCCGTTACTTCCACTGTATGACTGCAGATTTCCCCTTCTTCACCTTAAGGTGTGGAACGTGTATGTGTATTAAGGATAGTAGTCGGGGCTCAGGTCTGTTCGGCCTCTAAGGGATGGGAGCTTTGTTAGCTTCAGCGCAAAAGCAGCCTAAAACCGATCCGAGAACGCGGAAATAGGCCAATAAAGGGCATATGCTATATAACGTTCTTGACATCAGGGAGCTTGATCCATAAAACGTGAACCGAGATTGTTTTTAACAATAAGAGCCTTCGGAGTGGCAATGAGCTTTTTCGATGCAATTTTTACAGGATGTAGGGCCCCGTGTGGGGAGTCCAAAGCCATAGTTACTTTTTTTCGGAATGCTCTTCTGTGGTCGAAGAAAAGCGTGTGCACGCGTGAGCGCAAGTTCGTGGCGCCTTGCTGCCACCTTGCCCGATGTGGTCGGTTGGCGTAGTGGTAGCGGGGTCGCCTTTCGGGCGCAGCGAGCGGGTAGCATGGTTCGGTCCCCGGTGGACTCAACGTTTTTGCACACATCGGATCGTTATTATTATGGGCTTGCGTGATCACATGAGTAAATTTGTACGCGATTAATGCTTTTAGTATTTAAACCTAGCCTTTTTGGGCTTTCATTTGAGTTACCTCTCAATGGATCGCATTTGCACTGTATCATTATATTGGATCGCTAACATAAAAAAATTCTTGCTCACATGAAGTAACTGTGTATTTAGTACCGAGAGCATTCCGTAAAAAGTAACTATGGTTTTGAACTCCCCACACGGGACACTACATCCTGTAAAAATTGCATCGCAAAAGCTCACCGCCATTCCGGAGGCTCTCCTTGTAAGGTCTCTGGAGAGGTGCAGTTTCAAAAGTGCAGCATGAAGTAAGACTCTTCAAATAAAGCTCATTTTGCCGCGACGTGCAGATTCGTCTATTCCAGCGAGTGGAGGCACCACACACGCGACTTCATTGGAATTCAAAATAGAAAAAAGCCGGATTTCTTAATGAATTTTTGGATCTACCCTAGTGGGGGTGGGCACTGGACTAAGAACTAAAAAGCAACAAATTGACTTTAGATTCACCGAGTGGCTTCTCGAGAACAAAATAGGACCTAAACTGGCAAAATTCACAAAAAATAGCATTGGTTTTCATCGCGGTTGTGAATAGACAAAGTTATGTGCCCCTCTCTATGATGGATCCGGGTCACAACATGACTGGCGGCGGTGAACTATGCGTGAATGTACTTTGCCCTCTGAGACGTCTTTACAACCGCAGCGATTTGTTTGTTTGTTTGTTTTTGTGTTTGGGTCATATGCTGTCATATTGAAACCGCTCCGTGAGTCTTAAGTCAATTGGTTACATAATTTTTATTTGTGCGCCCTCCGACTACGATACATCCGAATTTTTCTAAGTTGAGTAGAACTTTCTGAAGTGTTTGCCGAAGTGGTATTTCTTATGGAACGGTAGAGAAGAATAAAATTCCAAAATTCATAGGGCTGCGTAACGTGATGTCAGAAAAATAGCATAGTTCTGACGAAGCCGCACCTTTTCGCAATGAGGAGATTGGGATCTAACCATATTGAAGGCAAGGGGATAGAAACTGCAACTGAAGGGATCCATGACCTTAGCATGGAGTACAGCAATAAGACTTCTAATTACTAATATTTATGTGACAGTCGTTAGCAATAGCAACTGTCGCTTACACTGTTTCGTTTATCCGTGTACTCCTGCCATGAAACCTAATCTTTGAGTAGCTAGTCCGTTGTTTGCGGCGGCTCTTTAATTTGGCAGCAGTTTACTCTGTGCTCTCAATATTTATCCCCTCGCCGAAGAACAATAAAAGTGGCCAAACGATCCCTTAAATGGAAATTAAGGAGCCGTGCGGCCCTTCAATAAAGATTCCATTTAATTACCCTTGATCATTAAGTCTGCAGTACTCCCGCCCATGCAGCACTGCAAACACGTTCGCATTTGTGCCGAGATTCAAGTCGTTGCTTTATTTCTGTAAAGGCTTGATTGCGAAAAAGGTATATGATAGGAGTAAATGGATTTTGCACGGAATGAATTGATTTTTAATGCATGAATTGCAGGACGACGAATTGAGCAACTACTTTGCCGATGTCCATCTAGACGACAAGAGAGCGGCGAAATTCATCAGATTCGGCTGAATGGTTGATGTGTGTCGTCATTGAACCTCTTCCACGCCTCTAGTTCTCTCCCACCCCATCATCGTCATCACCATGCACGCTGCTGCTGAGCGCGCCTGCGCGCACACAAGCACAAGGAAGCCACCCATGTCTCCCAAACTGCGTATTAGTCGTCGTCATATGTGTGCTGAGTGAAAGAATAAAAATTGTCAGTTAGCCGGCCACGTCTCGCATCGTGTTTCGAGTACTACCATAATTGTGGCAAGGGCGAATGGAGCACATACGTCTTCGATCGTGCATGATAGCTCGCAGCAAGCCAAGTACAATTAACTGAAAAATTAGTGAGAACTGAGGTGCAGTCTTATGGAATTCTTCCTACTCGTTCTTAAACGGAACAATGTCCACGAGAGTCCTCAAATCTCCATGAAGAATTCCCTGCAAGAAAATTTGGGGTTCTATGCTGATTAGCGATGAGATATGTACATAGACATGGGGTGATGGAAACTACACTCTGTCAGAACAGTAAGGAGAAGCTATAAAGGTCTGCACTAACCATTTTCCTTATGTGGCCCGCTCCACGCATCGTGGAATATAGTCTGAGCAATTTTAATGCGTATTTGGCCTACGCAGCGAATTGCGGTGGCCATTCGATGATCAAGACCGCGTTTTATACTTCCCAGAAGAGTCTCTTTCCAAGCCTCCGACGTGGAGTTATAGAAAACTTGGTTACTCTGGGTGGCAGTCCAACCAAGAACCTTGATTCGTATTGCCCGCGACTGGCGGCTCCTCTCGCCCGCGACTGGCGGCTCCTCTCCTCTATCACACTCTCCGACAATTACTTTAGCAAAATGTTTCAAGAAAATGATAATGAAAGCAGAGAAGTATACATGGCCCAGGGATACATGAGTTCTATCCCTCCCTTTTCGCTCAGCTAACTCACCTCTACTTTCGTCTATGTCTTAACAGAGGCCAGCGATATGGCGGTATGCGTTAGCAGTCGTTCTTCGTTTATCGTCGCATCTATGAACCGTTATGAACAAAATAGCAAGCCTTACGCCTGCGACAGCGCAGACTGCATCTGTGATCGCCTTTTTGAGACGTACGCAACTACGCAGTTCGACAGTGAAGCTTTTTTCTGTGAGACAACCATTTTCTAGGAACGTTTAAATCCTTGAGTTCGATCTTAATATGATTCTTTACAACCACTTGGAAGAAAACATTCTCGGAAGTGAATAGCATGCACATCTGGGGCCAGATTCCTCAACGATACCGCTGGTATCATCTTACCGCGGATTCACCATATCGGCCTACGTAGTATGTGATACAGAGAGATACAGAGATACAGACACGCCGGCAAGCGTTACCGGGCGGTAAGCGGTAGACGAATCTGGCTCCTGAGCAAGCATGTGACAGTAACTTCGCTCGAGCTCAATTTTGGTATGGCGACCGCGAAACCCTCCTGCCCGATGTTCAGGTAGGTAAATCCTCATACGACGATTTGGCAAAGATTCGATCTGGGCTACCGTGGAGCCTCCGCTGCTGCTTCCGCATGCGTTGCCAGACCTACTAAACGTGAACGAATGGATTAATTCCAGCTATTTAACCGAACTTCGGGGCTATTGATGCATCTAAGATCCCGCTTCACAACAATTTGCCTTTCCAAAATCACACGGAATGATGACTCAATTAAAACCTCACTTGTCAGTCATTCGAATTCCCCAGCTATCAGCTGCCGCTAAAATTGTAATTATCCCAACCTCTCTTAAGCGCTACTGCGCAAACTGAATCGTCCTTCGATCTCATTGTGCGTCTCCGGTCCTACCCACAGCTGCTACATAAAGTCGATATAATGTTTTTACATTTAAAAGTTTTACAGATGTTATTCAGAGTTACAAAGACCACTCCGTCACTGAAAAGTAATACGTGTTGTTATTAAAACTCTGAAAATAGTCAGAGTTTTAATAACAACACTAGAACATAATAAACAACCAATTTCGACAGAAGACGTTTAAGCTTAAAAAATTCTTAAGCAGTACACTAAGCGCGCAATTAGAAAGCCATAGGGTACCATCTCCTCGGCTGTATAGTAACTCTCAACCACCGACGAATATAATGGCAGTTGCAGCACTAAGCTCCCTGTTTTCGCGCATTCTGCATTCCTCGTGCGGTTCCCTTTGCCAATACGAGAGCCAAATTGTTCTGAATCCTCCAAGCAGAAAGAAAGCAGTTCACGTTAAGCTGCTCTAACCGTAAGGCAGGTATCTTCTCATTCAGATGAACGAAGGAGTCAGACTGAATTTCCTGTTGTGGTTCAGGAAAATGAAGGCCAGCAGTGATAGTGACACAATCCTCCGTAACCGACAAATTATGTAGTGGCTACTTAACTTCATGTTTAGTCTTAAATTCACTGTGCACGGCTCAAACTGAATATCGCGTTTGCAGTGAATCATGCGACAAAAAAGCTTGGTATAGAAGGGCAATTCAATCGTAACGGAGGAGCCCATTTGCAAATATTCGCGTCATGCTAACCCACTCAGCAAACCTTATAACTGGATGTTGCACTTCAGAATGATGAAGTGCACATTTTGACGTCTCGAAGAATCGAGTTCTCGTCGGACTCAACTACGGGTAGTGCGAAACTATCGACCTCGAGGGGATCCTTATTACAGAAGATGGAGGGAGAGCAAACTGCCTTAAAAACCAACAGTTTCACGCATTCTTGGATTAGCGTTGTGCTGAAATTTCTATTGATACATGGAAATACGGGTAATAGCAAGGGGTATGTTAAAGATGTTGCGTAGGCCAGCTAGCGAGATAGTCTGGCCGTGAATCTGAATGGAGAAGAATACGGGATACCCCTTCACTGACGAGAGAGGTCAGTGAACTTCCCATGGAGTTCTCTAAAGTGGCTATTTGAGTGCTGCGGTTTAGAACGCACCGTAACGGTTTTCAAATCCCCGCTGTAGATCAAAAATCACGAAAACCGTAACACTTCAATGAGACATGACACGACAGAGCTGAGTCTGGAATAGCCTTCTCGCGCTCAGGATTTGACCTATCAGAAGTTAAGGGATTCAATGCTAGTATATCATAGCGGTCAGACAATTTTCTGGATCGCGTTAAAGAAACCGAAGCGAAACATTGAGGTGAGTCAATTATGGGCAACAGGAATGTGAAGATTTTTTTTTTGAAAAAGAACGGAGAACAAGAGGGGGAACGGAAGGGCTCAAAAATGGCCGGAAACCGGAAAAAACACGGAAACGAAAATAACAACGGTATATTTGCAATCTGTTCAAAACCGCAAACGGCATCAAAGGCTTCTTTTATGGCATATTTTCTCGTGCAAAACATTCAGGGAGAAAAATCTTTTACATATTGATGCCCATCCTCATAATAGCATGGTATACAACCAACAACATGAAGTGAAAGAAATATTGTAGGTTTGCTAAATGTTACTAGATTTGGCGACTGTCGTGCCCCGGGTGAGTCCGCTGCATCGGTGGTGGAACTCATGCGGCCCTCAACCCGAGGCCACGTGTGAGGCACAACCGGTGTCGAGGTCTTACCTATGCGCGCCAGCTCTTACCTAACCTGCCACGTAAGGGTGTGGCCCTTATTGCCCCGACTTAGCACACCTCATACCAATGCGGATGTTATTTAGGACCTTTCCCGGGACTGCACCTGCGCTGGCCCCCGACGACTCTCGCCCATCTTCACATCACTCGCGTGATACAATTGAACCAGCCGACCTTCTGCAGTATTGCCACTGCGCTCAGAATAAACCTTCCCCCGCTCTCGAATTACATGACAGTGCGCATTATACATCATGCTTCATCTCAACCCAACATACAGACAATACATCAATATGGAGAACACAATGCCTACGAGTCAAGGCTGAGCCCCGCCAGCTTACCTACGGGTCAGCCCCAAGCGCAAGCCGCAGATCCTTCCTCGCTCCTACCCTGGAGCCTGCGCTCACGAGGGCGGTGGCTCGGTCGGCCTCTGCGGTTACCTCTGTAGTCGACACTGCGCGTCCTATCCTGGTCGTCCTGGAGTCCTGCGCGGCCCGTCGAGTTGAGTCCTGATGGTGTGGACACTGCGCTGGCGATGGAGTGCCGGAGCGGATAGCGGACCGACCGCTCGGAGCGACGACGAAGCCGAAGACTGCCGGGTGCGCGCGACCGTATGCCCTGCGCGGCGGGACCAGTGCGCCTCCCAGCGTGTGTGCCCTTGAAGAGTCGTGATGGAGCGTGGCGAACGTCACGACAGCGACAGTTGGGGGAGGAACATTTTCCAGGAAATCTGAAGAAGGTTGGTATACCGTGAGGATGGCGGCTCGAGGAATTGCCTGCATATTATACTCGCAGATGACGTAGCAAGTGAAAAGCATTTCAAGAACTGTCACAGTGCGTTACAAAGGGGTCACATATGGATAGCTTCTTGCGAGAACCTCTCGGCCGTGACAAGCACTGTTTGATGGGTTCGCGATGAAAACTACCGCTTCCCTCCCACAACAGGTTAAGACGAGGCTAGATAGCAGCTACGGTACCATACCGATGTTGAAATCTCCTCTACATTTACAAGAACGCAAAGACGCCACAGATCAATTCAGAAACCCCATCTATGGAACCGGAATCAAACCCCCGACCTTTCTCCCGCAAGTCTGCAACGCTTTACACGTCGAGTCGATAGCAACGTCCTAATGAATGGCTTGCCGCAATGTTCCACTTCGGTTTCCGTGATCCAGAAAACTCTCGCTTCGCTATGATCTGACTAGATTTAATATTCCAAGCCTTCCTTGATTAACTCCTGAACACGATAAAGCTATTCCAGTTTCTTCAGTTTTCTCTTATCAGACCGCACGGAATTGTTGCGATTTTTCGCTATTTTGACCCGCCCAGATGTCCGCAGAAAATCTGAAAACCGTTGCGCTGCTTTGCAGACTACAGCACTAGACAACGCCATTCGAAAACTGAACGGGAAGTTTATTAACCTCCCTAGTGAGACCACGATACCAGCGAATAACTATCACAATGACTGTCACTGTTCCCCAACTCTCCAGCTTCCTCAAGAGTCCTTTGGGTTTCGGCTGCTGAAGCACATCCCTCAGAGACTTGCTCTCATTGTCTTCTTGTATCCAGCTTGAGCGATGTGGATATGAACCTTTTGAGTTCGTTCGAACTCCTACGATTAAACTGAAAGTATATCAAGCACATCAGCTCACTAATACGCCTCTTAACAAAACATTAGAAGGCAATCCGCTGATGTATACCATACAAGTGCTCCGACACCCCTAACTGCGCGTCTCGCACTTGCGCGCTTCGCGCGACTTTGCAGCATCACTGACCTACGGAAAGTAGTTTTAGTAAAACTCATAATTCGCAAAATCTAGGACCTGCTGCGATCTTAATCGGCATCAAGCCGATCGCCACTTCGGTACCTTCACCATAGACATTCTCTCCGGACCGTGCAGTAACGCCATTGGTTTGTGCTGCGCAACACTTCTGCCCTCAGGTGGTCCTTCCGCAACCGTTCTTATGCCCAACAGCTTCTGTTTCCGGATCTCGTTGACACTTCTTCCGAATCCGGACGCCAGATTCCCTCTTACTCGCTTCTTCTTACTGGATTTAATTGGTGGTCCGCCTTTACTGATCTTCCCCCCCCCTCCTCTTTGGTCCCCCTACATTCCTGGCCCACTTCTTTGTTTCCAGTTTTGACCTCTTTACTGGTCTCGTCTTGCTGGTTTCCCCGTCCTGGTCCCTCCTCCAGGTTGTTCCTTTCCTTCTGGGTCGATCTCCTGGTCCACCGTAGAGGTCCCCCTTACCCCTTACTGCCCTTCTCCACCCCCCCCCCCCCCCCCCCAGTGGTCTTCCCATTCTCACGGCAGACGTCGTTGACACGTATTCGGAATCAGGACACTTGTTGCGCGACACTCGTTTTCACCCGTTTTCTGGATCCAGACGCTCAGGAACGTACGCAGATGCCGCTGTATCAAGCAGGAAGAGGCTACGCTTCCTCTGCTGCAGCAGTGCCCCTCTTTGGATTCTGAATGTGGCCGCTCGTCAACGACAACGGTGACAACTCTTCTGACTCCAGACGCTTGTTGCGCGACTTAGGGAGCACGTCTTCTACATGCAGACGATATAAAATGCGCACAGTTGTCGCTGTGTCAAGCAGGAGGAAGCTTCCTCTGCTGCAGGAGCATCCCATATTGAACGACAAACGTAGCCCTCACGAGATACGCAGAGGCGAATCTCGCGCGGGTAACATTTTCCATTCAACATGGGATAATGCTGAATTCTAAGAGCGGCACGACTCGGGGACACCTCCTTTGACTTCAGACCCTTATTGCGCGACGTTGGGGATCCGTCTTCTAAATCCAGAAGCTCAAAATTGCGCGCAGTTGTCGCTGTGTCGTTGCCAGGTTGCGCAGATGGCAGATTCCTGTATGGATTCCCTTACGGCTCCCTTCTTGCTGATTCCCCGTAGTGGTCCCGCCTCCAGGTCCCTTCTTCCTGGTCCCTCCCTTGCCTCTCTCTCTCTCTCTCTCTCCCCCCCCCCCGCAGTCCTCCTTACTTCTCTACCTTAACTAAGTTGCCCTCCCAAGCCCATGGCACGACGACGGCGAGCGAACGTCCATTGCTCGACATCGGTGTCACATCTTCTAAATCCGGTCTCCCTTACTGGTCCCCTCGTCATAGATTCTCTTCCTGGTCCTCCTTACTAACCCCCCCCCCCCCTCCCACTCCCACCCATTGGTACCTCCCTACCGGTCCTTACCCCTTATTGCTTCCACCCTTGTTGGTGCCACCTCCTGACCTGCTATATTGTTCCCCCTACTGACCCCCAATCCCAATCCCTCCTCCAGGTTGCTCCTTTCTCGTCGCTATCGGTTCTTCATCCACGAAGTCCCTCCTTTCTACTCTTACTCCTTTAGTGGTTCTCACATGCTCATGACACGATGTCGCCGGCACGACTTCTGAGTCTGGACGCTCAGAAACGCGCGCAGGTGCTGTTGTGTCAAGCAGTAAAAAGCCGCGCTTCCCCTGTTGCAACAATATCCCAGGTTGAATTGCAAATTTTGCAGCGCTGTAAATGATGAGGCGTATCTCACGTAGGCTGAGATCAGTCGACGGCCCGCGTTGTAGATAATGAGGCGAATCTCACCTATGGTAGATCACTCAAACGTCATCGACCGCTTACTCAATTATATAGTGGTACATTACACTCAATCGTCACTGATTGATAGCACTGAACGCGCTTCCACGACGTCTTTCACTCTGAGCCTGAAAGCTCAATACCAGCATCTGTTTGGCGATTTCTGATAACTCTGTATAACCCGTGATGGGGCTAAAGCAGTAACATTACTAACGCGTGTACTAAAGCAATAATCACGATAGTGAAAAGAATTTCCTGGAAATTTCGAATGCGCTATTGAGCTGTATTTGCTGAAAACCTGACCCTCATCAGTCTACATAGTTATAATCAGAGGTGCACACAGAGTTCTGGGCGTTAATTTTTTAAACAATTTTTCTAAAGGGGAATTTTCCTTAAATTTCCGGCAAATCACTCAGTGTCGTTGCACAATAGAGTTAGCTGCGAACTGTTATTTCAATGGAAAAAAATCGGAAAAAACGTTTTATGATCCAAGTCCAACAGGTCAAAAACTAAAGTTCACGATCGCAGTGTAATATACTACGACGTAACGTAAACAGTTCACTGCCAGGAACCAGTGGACAGCAAAATAAGCCTTTGTGGGGTGGTGCCCGTATTGCGACGACAGAGCATTTTAAAATATAAGTTAGATAACACAGACTCTGAGATTCCCTCCCTTTCCTAGTTCTGTGTGAAACCGTTTTGTGTGAGACTTCTATAGGCATATGTATTAATTTCGATGCGGGCACCAGCCCGCTATGTACAGAAAGAGCTAACAATAGTAAAAAAAACAATTAAAAGCATATCAGTGCAAAGTTAGCCACCAGGTAGAGTAGCTTTCCAAAATTTCCTGTTGTTAGCGTTTTTCCCAAACTATTTAGAAAGCGTCTAGCTCCCGAAAACATCTCTCCGTCTCGACTGTTCCAGGTGACAAGAAAAAACTATTTTGGAATAAGCAGCGCCAAGTGCGGATAGGCAGATCTTACGAAGGGGTCGGACCACTATTCTATTGGATTCGTTGCTGTGCTTGAAGGGTCGTTAAAGAACTTTGCTGGCTCATAAAAACATTGCTTCCGAAAACACGAATGCGCCACACAAGTTATGAAAAACAGAATAAAATTAAAACATTATCATTGCTGAATTCAATAGTTTTTTAGGACCTGTTCTAATAGGGAGAGTGAGGACTGCATTACTAGCGAAGACTAACGGGAAAGTGTTAACGCTGTTGTGAGAAATGTTCGTTAAAAATTCCGTTAATTTCTGAAAATTTCCGTTAAGTCGCTAAGCTTGATGTTAACGAAGAAATTCCGTTAATTCCTTAAATCGTTAAATGTGCACCCCTGGTTATGATGCAAAACGAACAGCAACAATTTATTACACAGAGATCGCTTTCACAACAATCAAACCCCAGAAATACGACTGAATCGTTCACCTTATATAACGATCACAGCAACTCTGAAGTGAATTCTCTTTGTTTTCATGAAATCATGAAAACACATGCACAGAAACAGAACAAAATTGAGAGTTTGACACTTTCCAAAACAAGTGAAACACTTTCATACACGATATGCACAGTGCATCAATGCTCATTTTAAACTAGTAGAGAACACAGAGAGGCATAAATAAGCAGCCGAATGGAGGTGCACAGAACGCTTTTGAGCGAATAAATGGAATGACCAGCTTATCAGCGTGACAACAGAAAACAAATCAATGGACAGTATATCGAGCGCGAAGACGATATCCATTCGAGAAGGAGGCTTGGAAGAAAGCCTTTGCACCGCGGACTGTTTAGCTATTCACTCATAAAATTACAACGATTTCGAAGCAAGAACAGTGTCGATGGCTATACTTAAAGCAGCAGCTTCTGCACGGCAGAAAAAGACGCGCCAGCACGGGGACGGGACACAGGATGAAGTTAACCCATGACTAGAATAAGACGCGAGAAGCGTAACGAATGCTAGAGAGGACACTCGTCGAACCCCTGATCCTCAATTGTTTGCGTTCCTTCAATTCAAAGAAACATTACGCTTCAAGGAAGACTACTCAGGTGAGTTTAGCAAATCATTACCAACGAAAAGAATACCTATATTCGAACTTAACATTTTGTCATACGCCATTCTTTGCAGAAATTGAGATATCCTTCCCAAAATATTGTCACAAACATGATCAACTAATGTCCTCTGAAAGACTAAGATTTTATTAAAGCTTTCCATAAGTGAAGAAAATGAAAATCAAACCCATTCTTACTGAACGGTGTCTTCCTCCCAATTGTTAAAAACCAAGCAAAACGAGTGGAGCAAATACAATTCTGAGTGAAGTACAAATAAAAACGCTCTCAAGACTCAGAAATCCTAAGCCCGGAATCTCTGAAGTCCATTGCAAACGTCGTTTCCTCCACTCTCCATCAATAAATCAATCAAAGAAATGTCACGAACAATGAGATTTTTGAAAATCTCAGATCTGCACACCAGGGGGAGTCATGATTCTAACATATTCACAAGCATACTGGGTATCACATTTAATGCTAGTCCTTTACTTCAAGTAGCTTCGTAGCAAAAAATCGTACTCTTCAATCGCAAAAAAAAGAAGTGGAATCAAAGTCCTACTGGCCTATTTTTTCTGAATTCGCATAGAATAGATCCTAGCCCGAACAAAGAGATGGAATGAGTGGACGACAAGCTTATCATATCGATTAAAAAGAATTCGCGACTGTGACACAATTCGTCCTTAGAAGGAGGTTTTGAAACAAAATTCGAGAAGATTACGCATTCGCGTCGTCATCGAGATACCTTCGGGCACTGATCGAGTGCTAGAGCTGCTTTCGTCCGTAGTCGTCTGCGAGTCCGAAGAGTGCGCGTGGGAATGGTTATGAGCGTTTGGCCGGAAGCGTCCTCGAATGCGGTCGATTGTCGTCACTTTCTCCGAAATCTAAACGCCACTATCAGCACACATATCGCATACCAAGCTGCTTCAGAAGTGATAGACAGAGCAGTAACAACACTAACCAAGGGAATGCCTTTCATTTTCTATATAACTTTGAAAGGTGACCCGGATTCCGTGGAAGTTCTTAAAGCCTTGATCCCAAATGTGAAGGCCATTGCTACACGGCTCTGCTGAGCAAGTACTGGCCGGTCGACGTTCACCTTGTTGGCTGCTGGGCAGATGCGTTCATGCATTGCCACGTAATCAGCGCACCTAACCAGGAGCTTCCTAAGGCTTTCCAAATACGAATCGCTGACATGCTTGTAACCTTCAGCGTTTGGTTGATAGATATTTCTGCTTGAAATAGTGAGTAGCACAGTGCACAGGACTAAGGATGCGGCGTGTAATGAGCTTCATGATTCACATCATACAGAATATATCGTGCATCCTTGGAAAAAAACAGTGCGTCAACGACGAGTAGCACCTTTAACCTGATGTGAGCTTTTCGATATGTGTAACAAGTTCTGATACGCATGTAAGCCTTGCCAATAACGCCGTGAATAAAATATGTCACACCCCTTAAACAGAATGTTTCGAAAACTGTTTGCGACCATTTCCTTGAAAGCATTGCTTCAATAAAACAGTGCAATACAACAATTTTTACGTCAAAGAACGCCGCATACGACAAGAACTTAATTACCAATTCTGGCGTCACATGCCTCTCAAAAATTACTTCTAGTCTGAAATTAAATACTCCTGGAAAAAAAAATACGCCGTAACAAGTAAAACGGTGTCAACTTCTGAACTCGTCATTCCCAACTTTCGAATGCTAGGCATCCTACTATATATAAAGGAGCAAGTGGGTGTGTGTTCGTTCATTCGTTCGTTCGTTTCTTTCGTTCCGTTGTTCGTTTCGTTCGTTTCGTGCGTTTCGTTCGTTCCGTTCGTCCCTTCAATCGTTCGTTTGTTTCGTTCGTTCGTTTGTTTGTTCGTTCGTCTCCGTCTACAACTGTAGTGGGCACTGAGTAGCCGAAACGTCGGCAACCATACATGGCGAGCCGTAGACGTGCCGAACACGTCGACAACCGTGCGTGGCAAGCCGTAGACGTGCCGAACACGTTGGCAACCATGCATGGCGAGCCGTAGACGTGCCGATCACGTTGGCAACCGTGCATGGCGAGCCGTAGACGTGCCGAACACGTCGGCAACCGTGCATGGCGAGCCGTAGACGTACCGAACACGTCGGCAACCGTGCCTGGGTGTTTAGATGATCATCGTTCACATCATCTAAACACCCAGGCACGACTGGTACTTCAGTAAATGAGATAAATGTTTTAGGCAAGCTGTACCTTCTGCAAACCCGTAACGGCAGTAGCAAGGTGGGTATGGATGGCCCTATGAGAAAAAACTTTAAAAATAGCACAGAGCTGTAATGGCGGAACCGAAATTCCAACGCGAAACACTTTTAGCACGAATTTTGAAGAATGCATAAGCTGCCTCTCATCAGTACGCTTTGGAGAAGGCGACCAGAGAAAGCACCTGGTGTTCACGAAATTCAATGACCGAATGCTCTAATTGTTCATATGTTTCACCTCCTTTTGAACTTTGGAAAATGATATCTTTTTTTTAAAAGCAATTGAGAGAGATTTGAGAATGGCGGATAATCGTTGCATAAGTGTGAACAGATGTTACGAGCGACTCCTGCTCTTCGCGAATTTTCATTTTAAAAACTAAAAATAAGGGAGGAAAGTTAACACCCATTCCCTCCGTCTAACGCTTGTAACACATGCAAACTTGTGCTTAACTATGAACTGGACAAACCTGGATGCACTGATTGAAGAAGAGTGCAGCTAGCATTACAGCGTGGAAAAATGCAATGATAAGAGTAAACATAAGCCAAGAGTGGTGCCTCAGCACAGTATCTGTAATCGAATATCAAACAAATGATTGGAAATTCAGAAAAAAAACTTCGAAATTATAAAGCTCATGTATTCCTAGCTCTAAGACATCCTTTGTTTTTTTAATCGAATGTAAGACAATTCCGTCCATCACATTTTAGCTGCTGAACGACTAAATACTAAAAGAGATTTATAGCAAAACAAAAATCGCGACTAGCAAAATTAGTTTGTCAGCCAAGCCCTTTCTCCCGAAACCTCCTCAGAAAGGTGCAAAAATTCTATTTAAAAAAGGAGTAGACAGCCATTCAAAAAGTTACATTCATTCACAAACTTACTTACCCCACCTCCAAAGATGTTGCGATTTCGAAACAAAAAATGCCACAGTCCCAGAAGCGTACCTGCATCCACTCGTTTAAACTCTGCTACGAAAAACAGCACACAACCACCAGTGTATATTGCCGCTGAAATCGAAACACAGGCAACGAAAACCATGAACAATCGCAGATTACGAATCGTAATGCACTGGTGTAGCCAGGGACAGTGGTGGTCGAAATCTTTCACGCATCTGAAAAAGGAAAACTGAGATGGGTTTGAGGTCACCAGATCACGTCCGATTCTAGTCGGCGAAATTGTTATGCTGTGTTGTGTTGATAGCTTCTGAAATGAATGGTCGTCAAGGACTACGAAACGCTGTAGCTAATGAAGTAGCACAGAGATTTAGACCACCTACAATTCTGAATAGTGTTCGATAGGACGACAGACACACTCCATGGACCGTCTGCTTTCCTAATTCACACCAATAGACCCTATTTTGATTAATATTCCTATAGTCGGCTATACCCAATCCCGAAAAAATGTGGGATGAGGACAAAAGCAAAAAATTAAGAAGCGAACCAACCAAGTTTTTACCGCTGATACGACGAAAACAATGTGATCTGAATCCTGCTTGATGCAGTACAGGTATGCCGTTTCAACAGAGCGTCCACTCACCGATCACAAACACTACAATGTTTTGCTCCTTGAGGCTTGTCAACCCAACAAGTGAAGCAGTAGTTCACTCGTTCGTATCGCTCAATGGACTCCACAAATTCTTTGTGAGATCCTTCGTTGCGTTCAATAACACCTGGATCAGATAATGAGACCCTGAAAATAATTGGTAATCGACAGATTTGTGTAAAGCAGTGAAATGTAGTGTAAGATTATTTCCATGTTTTCAACGTTTATTAATGATGCAAGTTCTGAAATTCAATAGAAGCTGAAGGGAATGGTGCTAATGCACCATATTGCTGAAGCCAATATGTAAAAAACACATCGCAGAAACGTTTCATGCCCTCATAGCTGCACTCCTCCGCCAGGAGACTTAGGAAAGTCAGACAATCCAAACGACTGGATAGGAAACATTTGGAGGTTTTAGAGATTATGTCAAGCTACGTCGTAGTCTACAGGGTGCGAAAAAATTACCCGCAGAGGGTACGACGCAGTCCACAACTACTTGCAGAACTGGATTCCAAGCTCCATATTGGAATGTGTTATACACTTACGCAAACATACGCAAATGCATTCCAAGTTTGAGCTCATAAATGCTGACGGAACGGTAATGGTAAAGCGAAGTCCGAAACGATCGGCCATCATCAGCATGCACATTTCTGGTCGCAGCGCTGTTTTTATCGCCAATGTTCACAATGTTCCTCGACGAACGGTGTTTGAGGTCATAAAACAATACAAGGAGCTTGGGACTTTATCAGAGAGGACTTGACGAGGTAGGAAATTGACTGCTATCCCTCCGGAAACAAAAATAAGGTTCGCGAGCGGATTCGTCGTAATCCTCGCCGTTAGCACGTTAGCATAGCACGCGCCGCGCGATCGTTTTTTTCTGATGAAAAAGTCTCCACCCTGGAACCCACGGTGAATGCTCTCACAGAATGCTGGAGCTGCTATCTGCAGTGGGAAACTGATCGGTAGAATGGCACAGTCAACTTCAGTTATGACTTTGTGTGCGATTACTTCAAACGGCAAGTTCATATTAGTTTTTATCGCATACGGCGTCAAAAGTAACAAGGACGAGTACCAGAACACGATTTTAGAGGGCGTGTTGGAGCCCTGGACCGATGCACACTTCGATAATGACAGATGGTGCTTGGAGCAGGACTCTGCGCCTGCACACAAGGCGAGGACACCGCAGCAGTGGTGCAAACGTGAGCTCCCGGATTTTATTGCGCACGGTGACTGGCCTTCGAATTCACCGGATTTGAATCCTCTCGATTTCTCTGTCTTGTCGGTTATTGAGAGCAAAGTTTGCTCTACATGACACACAAGTTTAGCTGCTCTGAAAGCTTCCCTGACTGAAGCATGGAACGAAATGAGCTCGAAATGAGTTTCGTTGCCAAATCCGCATTTGTGTTGAAGTTACACTGTGATATCTTTGTGCGGGTAATTTTTGCGCACCCTGTAATACTTACTAGGAAAGGGTTTCGACCTCCCATGGAACTTCAAGTTGAGACCAGGATCATTAGAAAGAGTTCGGAAGGCTGATTACGAATATATGTGTCAAAATTGCGAAATAAAACTCCTGAGCGAGTTATGGCCTGCCGAAATCGGGGGCCTCACCACAGGCTGGCTTGCGACACACCGGACGCGAGAGTGGTGAGTCAACGGGGCTTCGTAAAGGCCGCCACAGACTTCTGCGACGCCGCTGGGCGGCGCCGCTGGCCGGCCGGCGGCACCGACGGCACCGCTGAGCGGCGCCGCCGAGCGGCGCTGCTCAGCGGCTTGACTCATCATCAGTGGGAGCGGTGACGGCGAGGTACTGTACTGTTTCTAGTGGGGACCGACTGGTGCTTAACAATAACGCGCCCCGATGACGATCGCGCGCCCGCATCGACCGTCTCCGCTCTGGATCCCGTCGCGAAAGGGCAGAGTGCAGAGCGCAGACAGACAGACGCTGGAGCGGCGCCGCCGGGTGGAATGATTCAAGTCATTTCCGCCAGCGACGCCGCCGGTGCTGGCGGCGCCGCTGGAGGCGAGCTCTGCGTCTCTGCCCTATGGTTAAGCATAGGGCAGCGGCGCCGCAGAAGTCTGTGGCGGCCTTAAGAAGGACCCGCCAGCTGTGGCGGCGGCGCAGGGGTAACGCTCACGCTCGTCAGGTTGGACATCGCTGGTTCGTTCCCCATTACTGACGGTTTTTTTGCAAATCATAACTTATCTTCAAAATAAGCTTTTGTTCTGAATTATGCCACGTGTCTGATTAAATAGCCAGGAAAACTACCGTGTTCAAGTTTTCTTCCCCCTCGTCATCGCAGTAGTCCCAATTGGAGTCCTCATCAGTAGACAGATCTGATCCCAAATTTTCACCCGTTTCGACATCAACTGAAGCTGCAGCACCGTCGCGCTAGAATAGCTGCGAATCTTCCAGCGATCTTCTTCTCCTCACGAGTTGGTACATCGTTGTCGTCTGGCACCCCAAATTCAGCGAGAAGAATGGACACCACCATTGCTGGTGAAAAGGACATAGTAAGTGAAGAAAAAGTAGTAGATCAACGACATTCTGGGCTTCCACATCAATCCAAAGTGCAGTAGACCAACGACATTTTGTTCTTCCTCATCATACATTCCACTTACCTTTTCGCTTCACACATTTTTTTGCTATGCTCCATGAATGCCAAGGTTGTTAGAAACACCTCTAGTTATTCAATGTATGATTTGAACTCTATTTGTGCAAAATAGTAAATAAAAATATCACCATAGCAATTTTTTGCCTTCAAGCATTTTTACAAATGTGTATGGTAGTTTCCCGGCTATCTGACCAGACACGTGTCATAATTCAGAACAAAATGTTATTTCGAAGATCAATTATGATTTGCAAAAAAAAAACAGGATCAACGGGGACCGAACCAACGACGTCTTACCTGACGAGCGGGAGCACTACCCCCGCTCCACCGTCGCAGCTGGCTGGGCGCTCTTAGGCCCCGTTTATACTTCGTCGCGGAGCGACGCGACGCCACGTATAGTAGCCATATTGATTGTGCGACGCGATCAATCAATTTGGCCTCATTGCGTGGCCATCGCATCGCGCCGCGACGAAGTATAAACGAGGCCTTACGGAACCCTAATGACTCATTACTCTCGCGCCCGGTGTGTCGCGCAGCCAACCTGTGGTAAGGCCCCCGATTTCGGCAGGCTATAACTCGCTCAGGCGTTTCATTTTGCAATTTTGACACACATATTCGTAATCAGCATTCCGAGCTCTTTCTAATGACCCTGGTCTCAACTTGAAGTTCCATGGGATGTTGAAACCCTTCCCTTGTTAGTTGATCCCGAGCTGTCTACCATACGACACAGGCACATATGTGGTTAAACATCATTTTCTCCCTTACTTCGCATCGCATTCTACAAAACAAATCATGATTTACGAAACTCACATTACTAGTGACACGAATAATATTACCATAGTAATAAAGAACACAATTTGAAGCCACCAGTTCACAAAGAAGTGCACATAGTAGCACCTAAAATTCATCGACAATGTCTCCGAACCTTTAAAAAAGCAGCTTTAAAATTACCATGTTATTATCATGCAGACAGGCTCAGCAACGGAGACTCCAATCGGGATAAGAGTAGCCGTTGTTGAATGCAGATTAAATTTGTTGCAGCACTGCGAAAAAACAATAGCAGTGAGCAAAACGAATGCAGCAATTCCGTAATGCAGAACAGATAACATAAGCGCTACCATCCCCAACAAGAAGCCTGAAAAGCACAAGCACATAAGCTAGTTCTAACCTTATTAAGTATTGATGCTGAGAAACTGATATCCACTTCTAATAAAGCCTAAGGACCTGGCAAGAAAAATCCTCCGTAGTGCTTCATCTTCTTCCAGGGTAGGGTAGCCTTCTGAGCTTTTGCGGCTCCCTCCAGCAAATCTTCAAAGAGGCCCACGTCGGTGCAATACTCAGCTTTAGTAACAAAGCAAACTAAGGAAATGCGGTCACCACTCACTGATCAGCTTCTGGTTTCGCATATTCCTGGCAATATCAATGGGGGTCTCACGTTGCTTGTTCCGCAGAGACACATCAGCATTTCCTAACAGTAGTTCACTAGAAGAGTTACCCTCGCTTGGACTGCATCAAGAAGCAAATATAATGAAGCCAGTTTTACTCACCGAATAGAAGTATAGTTTCGCTCCTGTGCGGCGATATGAAGCGCCGTGTTCCCAGAGAGATGCTCGTGAGCATTCAAGTCTGCTCCACTTCGTATAATGAGTCGGATCGGGAACATTCCAAACGTACGATATGCTGCCCACATCGCCGGCGTCATTCCTGGAGCAAAGCCATAATCGCTGTTATTATCAAGACATAATGACAGCAGTTGTCCTTCCAGAACTGCTTGAAGATTCAGTTTGAATGCAGCGTACCTAGAGAATATCCAATACGTTAATCTGTGTTATATATGTCTCCAATCTGTAGGTTATGATGACAGTTCAATGAAATGAACCTTAACACCCACATGTTTTTAGCTAGCAAGCGAAAGTGAACCCAGAATGGTGTTTAAAAAAACACCCGCACTGCAAAAATACTTCAACACCTATTTCAGACAGCTATTTACAGAAAAACTACATTTTGTGGTTTTAAGATAACATAACAACTGTAGAAAACTAATTACATTAAAGGAACCGAGGTTACGATGGATTAAAAAGACCACCATGGAGTGGAGAAGGAAGGTGATCGTGTCACTGCTGTTACTTTTGGCACGCACACTCCCCCTCCCCCTCGTTTTTCGCATGAGGTCGCTGCCTTGCCAAATCCTAAAGACGGGTTACTCCCACGTTTACAAGGAAAGCTTCGCAAAACTTTTCCCCTGCCACGCGCCTAACAGCATGCGACGTTGACCTGCATCTCCAGAGAGGCAACGCTTATCAAATAAAGCATACTCTTCCACTCTTTTGCTATCCTAGTCTTGTCGCAATCCCCTGAACCACCCATAATGGTGAGAAGGAAAACCATCGTTCCCCACGTCTTAAGCACCCTACACTCACGACATCAGATGTTCTTCGACTGCTTCACTAATTCTCCGCTTAAAGCAAGGCGCTAGAAGGAACTGTTTTACAAGTTTTTGAATTTTGTGACTGCTGGTCACATTTGTAGTTCAGTTGATGTCCCAGTTGCCTTTCGACAGATGTCTTCTTGGAGATAGCTAGCTACTAAGTTCAGTACGTCCCTGACCAGTTCAGCAAACCTCAAACGCATTGCTGTTGCTGCTGTCATTCTTCGGCCGACACATGTTCCCCGATTTTTTGTTTTCAGTACATCTACACCTACGTAAAACAAAATGAAGAAGAGCATTTTGATCTGTGTTTCCCGAAAATAAATGAAGCGAGAAATATTACAAAGTGGAAGAAATACAGTACCACTATTGTCCGTAATGTCCTTGCAATAGTTGAACTTCTCCAGCAAATAGGCAACAAGCACGGTTTGATTACATTGCACGGCCAAATGAATCGGTGTATACCCCTGGGTGTCTCGAACATTGCCAACTGCGCCAGCCTGAATAGACAGGAATTTGAGAAATCTGGTAAAAGAAGTGTTTTTCATGTTGAACGCAACCAAAAAAGCCGATTTTCTCGAATACATGGTGCTCCTTGTCTGCAAGTAAGTATCGCAGTAGCCATGCAATTTCACTGTAGGAGGTGAGTCATGGTTTAGGAAGCCCGTCCAGTCTACGCATGACCATAAACTTAAAACAATAAACCATACAAGTAGATATGAGTGAAGAGTAATCTAAAGTCAACTTCATATTCGAAAGGCTTGTAAATTCTAATTCCAAAGGTAGCAACATCATAACGAGCTTCCATAGTCAATTACTCAATTATTGTAACGACTTTGATTCTTGACTGCTGCCCATCACACCTTTTTAAAGTATATCGTACAAATTCATAGTGCATATGGTAAAAATGATGAATGATTCATCCTAGTAGAACAATCGTGCTACCCGTAGGCGACTGTCTAATTTTAGTTGAGAAACGAATACAAAACACCTTAATAAGCTGGGCAGAACTGGAAAGGTGTCCAACACGAGCAGCCCAATGTAGCGGTGATGAGACAAGTAGACCTCCAAGAATATTTGGATTTGCGCCCAGCTCCAGCAGCCTAAATGGAATAGTACGTCTTCAACTTCTTCAGATTCAGGGACCTGGTGCAAGAACGTCTTCCGTCCAACGGCATTGACCGACTGTAACGTTCTACACTTACCATTAGCCATTACACGAGAAATGAATGGGTTATTGAGGTGCTCATAGGATAGCATGCAGTAGTCCCACCAAGCAGAAACCTGGTCAAACCTTATCCCACAGCTAATGATTATCAACGAACAATGAACTACTACAGTGAACAGGTCAGCAATAAAGGATAAAAGGAATAAAGGACAGTATTAAGCAACCTTTCTGGGATGCGCCACACAACCTATTTCTACGGGATATCGTGGAGGCAATTCGAATGCGTATTTGGTCCTCATGAACGCGTGTAGCGCAATAGGAGGTGCCTGCCGGCTGTCACGTGCACCAGACACCAGGTTCTTGATTCAGATTTCCCGTCCAGGTCAACCAAGCCTTCCATCCCCGAGTGGCTGTGAATTAGTACCTGCCTTGTCTGAGAAGGATAAAACGCTGACATGTTGATCGGCTGAACACTGCAGGTCATTGTTTGGCCGAATACGCATCTAGTCGCCTTCACGAGATCCCGTAGAAGTGGAATGCGTGGCGCATCTCAAGGATTGAGTAACGCCGTCCTTTATCCTAATCCTCATTCGACCTACAGAACGACTTGCGGTGACTATCCAATGAACAAATCAGTGTTTCACCCTTCCCAGACAAATCAGGTAGAAATTTATCTATTCAGAATCATGGGATGCAGGGCTTGGTTGGTCTGGGTGGGAAACGCGAACCTGAATGACCTGATTCGGAGTGCAGATGGCAGCTGGCGGCTCCTCGGACTGTGCTACCATGCGCATAACCAAACTACAATATAAATTACTATTTTGCCTTCTTTTAGCCACAATTCTTAGAAGGCTTTCAGTGGAAACAGTTTCCTAAGGGAAACGAAGCTCTATAAATGCATAGGCATCCTAAAACTAACAGCTTCAAATCGCTGGCCCTTCATTGAAAATAATTTAGCCCGAAGCGATTTCAGCAGAGACGACACTGAGAACAACGCTTCTGCGGCAAGCTTCACCGACCAACATAAAAATCCAAAGCCTTTTTATTCTAGGAACACAGCACTGTTCCTCGGCGTAAGGTACTCTTCCGCAACGTGGTCACAGATCCAACAATTGTGGGTAACATTAAGGCTGGAAGGGTTGAAGACTGAATCTAAAGCCAACTCTAGACCAAAACCAGGACCAAAGCGTGCACTTTTTCAGCGTCAGTGCCTTATATATACCCAATAAGTCATCAGGTCCACGTCAATGTGAAAACACCACGTAACTCTTTAGAGGCCTACGAAATAGATGTGGTTTTCTGAGAAACCTAAGCAAAACCATGAATGCTACTTATAGTCGTTGAACCATTCCACTTCTCAAAAGGAACCACCAATTCTCCAAATTTTTATCTGTATCCCCTTAGCGGTTTTTGCAAGTATCGAGATTGCACATACTTGTAGAATGATCAGACAAGGTCATCTCTGTGCTCCCACCGCGTCAGGGCGCAAGGTTGGAACTGCGGCGTCTGGCCGACCCAGCCATTTTATAACGAACTAACGGTAACGGCGATAGAGGCACAGACCACCCAAGTACCAAAACTAAGCAATAAAAACCTTGGTCTAACCTTGCCACAACTGGAATGCGGTTATTTATAGCAGCCCAGTGCAGAAGAGAACATCCATCAGCATCGCAAGCATCAGGGGTGACACCTTCTTTGAACGTAACCTCAAGCGCCTCCAAGCTGCCACGCTGACAGGCTTCCACGGCTCTCGCAATGGCTTCTTCCATTGCCTTCATAGGCTATATAAAAAACGTTGCTTGGACGCGGAAAGCCCTAACTCAACAAGCTTCTGTGGTTACTTCTAAGCCCTTCCAGGCACGACCTTAGACACCTTAGAAGTACTGCTCGGTCAGAAACCAAATGATCACACACCCCGCCTTCTAGCTGACAACCACAAAATTCATTAACCGGATTGTAATTTACTCGCATCTGCACGGACTATATAAATAAACAACAAGAACTATGAACAATCTACTCAACTACAATTCAATGTACACCGACAAGCTAACTAACACAAGAGCCATCTTAGTGGCTAGAGTAGAGCGCAGATTTAGCCGAAGTTCTCCATGGTAGTGGAGGCTCAATAACAAAAATTCAGCCGAAGTTCTACAAAACCAGGAAAATTCGTTTCCATATACCGATTAAGCCATATGTAAGAAAATCCACTCTATAGAGCAATGTCAGGCCAATCTTCGCTTAATACGAGCGGATCTTTGGCGGAATCCAGTCAGTCTCGCTCTTGTCAAGGGTCTTGTCGATAACTGGACGGTAGTCGAGCTTCACTTTTCCGGTGTCGATATCCATCTTAATCATCGTGTGCTTACGCCAGTGCTCCTGCAATTGATATAATTACAAATTCGAATCAATTAATTGCTCGAAGTATCGCGACAGAAGACCCTTTAAGATCGATGGAAGCCGCAACACACCTCTATTGGCTTCTTTTTTTGTCCCTCGACTGGCTTGCTGTAGTCATACTCATCCATACGAGTAGGGAAATCGTCACGAGCGTGAGCACCACGAGACTCCTAAAGGCATATGCGTGTGTAGAGCGTAGGTTATCCATTAGTCCGTATTCTTCGCTAATTTGAATTTCAGAAGAGACGACATGAAGAAACTACTTTGGTTACCTTTCTACTCTCAGCGGCAACGATGGTTTGCATGGCGTTGATGAGAAGGTTCTGCAGCTCAAGGGTCTCAATCAGGTCGCTATTCCAAATCAAACTCTTATCGCTGACATGTAGATTCTTGTAGTTTTTGTAAATCTCCTGAACCTGTTTAACGCCCTCCTGAAACAAACAGTTGATTTGGTGAACACTGCTCTTACTGTTTCTCGAAAAAAAAAAACACGCCTGGAGAATATCGCCTCGTCTGAACACAGCCGCGTGCTTTTGCATAGTCTTTTGCATCTGTAGGCGAGTCTTAGCGGTTGAAGGCCCATCCTGAAACCCTTGGTTTCGTGGATTCATCTAATACACATATGAGGTATCAGGTAGGTGGTCACAGTTTCTTGTTTGTTTGTTTTTGTTGTTCAAAAAGCTGAACGCCGCGGGCGAATGGGAAGTAAAGGTCCTAAAATAGCCGGAAACCGAACTAAACACGAAACACGGAAACGGAAATAATGATATTCACCATCCGTTTAAAAAAAACATCCAAAGCTGCGTCGGTGCGTCTAAAGTTGCTCCTGCTGCTCTTTTATTTGTATAAAACTTTCGGCGAAGGAAGACTTTCCATAGAAGGATGCTGATCATCAGCAGGACACGATATAGTGAAGTATGCCTATGTAGCATGACGACAACGTCGTCCTATTGACCACATGTAGACTTGTTATTTACAGTTTATGTAATTAAATTCTCCTTTTGTATTTAATGACTCATCTGGATAATCTCGGATATGTCTTATCAATAGGCTTTTAGCGTGTTTATGATGGCATCAGCTGATAGTAGGCGGCGGTCGCGGTCAGAAATGGCAACATCGCCGCTGCGAGAACTTAAAGGGCAGTCAGCGCCGCTGCCTCCAGTGCTCCTCAGCAGCTACAGTTCGCGTGGTTGTCCTCTTCATGGCCGCTTGTCTTAGCCTTCGGGCTCTTGCCTTATTGCCTTATGCCTAGTTGTAGTTTGCGTAGCCAGGTGTCACTAAGGTCTCATCGCGTATAAGGGCTTTAAGGTCTAGACCCCAGGGAAAAATCACTTATCCGCATATTACATTCGCTTAAACCCATTTATTATGCCTTGTAGAGGGTAAAACTGTTAGTGCGTTGTTCGCTTATGGGCAGTATAATCTCATATCACTTAAGCAATCACCGCTACACATTTATCTTTCAGTTATCTTGCATATAGTGCGCTTCTCATGTATCACACCACCGATTGCAGCTATTTACTCATGTATTTCAGTCATTTATCAGTATCCATGACTTATATTTACCCAACTGCATTTATTCACTCATTTATCGTGTCGTATATTTTTGTGTATTAATAATAAAGTTTTAATTACCCAAGTTTGAGGCAATAACCACCTGTGGAGAGCGTCTAGCTCATTTGGTCAATGCCGCGTGGCAATCCGAACTCGGACTTTGGCGAGCAAACCATTTGGTCAAGTCGCGTAGACGTCTCGTCTACATAGCATGTGATAAATGTCATTCTTTAAGCTAGGGACAACACAGTGAATCAAAACACATGCTAAATGTTGTCATTCTATAGCACCGTACAACTTCTTCACTTTTCCCTATCCAATTGCAACTGCAGCTTCTCTGCCGTAATATTTTGTTGCAACAACTTGTTGAACAGTAGTTTCAAAATTACTAATAATAAACTATTAATAGTTCGAATGCCTTCATTTTTTTACTAATTAGTGACGCCAATGTCGTGACTGAACTAGCATTTGCATACGCAGCATTGGCAAATACACCAAAACTTCCAAAACCGGTACTCAGATTACATTTTAGAACCGAAGATAGATCTGTGAAGGCTGCTTAGTGATAGTTGCTCTACACAACCGAAGGAATATCCAAATTTTACGAGCTTGGAAACCTCTTCCTGATAAGGAAGTGACACAAACGGACAGACCCCAGGAGCACCTTGATTTTCTAGTAGTGTCTGGGAATTCAAATCATAATCCTTGCCAATTAAAATAGCAGCTCAAGGTAAACATTCGCAAATGCTCCAATTAAAAAAAAACTATTTCGTAACTCCACATGGATGGAATCTACACCGATAAAGACACCTATGTGATGAGTGCAGCAGTTTCACTGAACCTTTCGCTTTATATTGCTGCAATATATGCCCATAAGCTTTTCGAAGACATTCGCTGCCACTAGAACAAAATTTTTATGATCATGTAAACGCGTTGAGTGCACTTCGAGCACACAATGCGTATCATTGGCTTGCTTATTATTTTCATCTGAACGCACTCTTTGTAGAGTGTGCAAAGCAAATAAATAAATATTAATCTTGTCTTCTCCCTCAGCTGTAACCATTTCTGTAAGCAATATCTAAATCGTCTCAAGGACAATAAGAGGATATAATAATATATGATTTGTAGGACAGCATTCTTCCCACAACTGCATGGAAAACAGACCTTATGAATGATGATGTGATTTTTTTTTAGTTCAAAAGCACTGCTTGACTCTGTTCCGCTTTGTAGTCGAAAACAAGAGGGACACGAAACGGAGCGGGTGGGTAAAAACGGCCGGAAACCGAAACTTAAAACACGGAACCGGGAATCCTGCAGATATCTGACGAGTAACTTACGTTTCTGTGCAAAAGAGTGTCAACATTGTCCACAGATGACTCTCCCGCATCCTTTGGCAGGTCAGGAACACCTACTCCTGGCTTTGTGTGTCCCAAAATTCTAAACGACGGCAAAGATAACATGAACAACCGAAGGTGCCACCTAAATGACAATGATCGTTCAATAAACATACGTTAGGGCACAGGCTCTTCCGAAGATGACAATGTCGAGAAGTGAGTTAGCACCTAGACGATTGGCTCCATGCACGGACTGAGCCGAGCACTCACCAGCAGCATAGAGTCCAGGTATCACCTGATCTCCCTTTTCTTTTGAATAGGAAATAACCTGAAAAGTTCCTCCATGGTAAGGAATGATTTCGAAGCACTGAAGAGGGTAGCAAATCACTGAACACAACACTACCTCTCCCTTATAATTGGTTGGAATACCACCCATACAGTAGTGGACGGTGGGAATGACAGGAATAGGCTCCTTAGTAACATCCACATCAGCAAAGATCATGGCAGTTTCAGAAATACCTGAACGAGATAACACTCATCTAGCAGTTTCCTTTCTCGTTCATTGGCAAAAGTACTTCCAAAAATTCTCTTCAAAATCCACAGACATGTCATGCATACATCCAAAAATTCTCTTCAAAATCCACAGACATCTGATGCAAACACCCGCAACAATAACTAACCTGGCAATCTTTCGTGAAGCTGTTGGGCCGGCAAGTGATGCAGTTGAAGGAAAATGTGGTCTTTTTCTGGTCCAACACCACGACCCTCCATTACTTCAACGGTCATTGCACGAGAAACAACATCACGAGAGGCGAGATCCTTAGCTGTTGGTGCATAGCGCTCCATGAACCGTTCTCCCTTCGAGTTCACAAGGTATCCACCTTCACCTAAAACACCTCGTGTTAGGAATGATGTTAAAACAGCTACGCAAAAGAACACATTTCAGTTCCACTTGCCGCGAGATCCTTCAGTGATAAGGCAGCCGGCTCCATAAATACCAGTAGGATGGAACTGGACAAACTCCATATCAGTGTTGTTGATACCAGCACGAGCAACCATTGCAGTGCCTAAAACACATTACAAGTGGGATACCACAAGAAGGGATTTTATCGCCTTTATTTCGGAAATGCCGGAAATGTTGCGAAATGTTTGATTAACGATGCCTATGACGAATTATGTCTTCAAATGGGAATCAACTTATTAGTTGGATGTTCTAAGCAATGGTAGCTGTCCGTGGCTCCGCATGAAACGGAGTTTTATGCGTATTAGCAGCGTTCCGTCAACTACACAGCATGTACATTAAGTGGATGGTCACAACATCACATCGTTGGATTCAATTATAGATCTTGGTTTTACATATAGCAATAAATTATACTTTCCTGAACATGCGAAAAATCGCAGAATTCTTTGGGTCAAGACTTACACTTACAAAACCTATATACGTCCATTGGTTGAAACGAGCACCACATATTTAACCATTCTGAAGATGTCTGCAGAACTGAGAAGGTGCAAAATAATTTTACCCGGAAATTATTGATTGGCATGAGAAGCTTCTGGTACTCCAATAAGCCTAACGCAGTATTTAGAAGTGTATGTTTGGATCTTCCATTCCTCGTATCACGATTCAAAGTATTTGATGTTTCTCTCGTTCACAAAATTCTGCACCAACCTAGTACGGCTGTGATTATGTAATTATAGGATATAGTTTGACGCCTTCCCGAACTAGTAGTACTGAAAGTAGCATTATTGCCTTGTGCTAGAGCATTATTGCCTTGTGCAACAGTTCGTGGTCCCTTCGTTACGCACTGAGCAATCAGTGCTTACATAACGCTCACGAAAAACTTCAAAAACTTATTTCAAGCGTAATGCGTCGAAAATTTTATTTGTTTGACGGACTCTAGTCACGACTTGGAGATCAACTACATCCAGCTTTTGTTTAAACGTGGTTCTTTTACTGACGTTCGTTGCTTGTTTGTTTGTACTGACCTAGTTCTATCTCACATCTGCGTTTTACGACGTAATAAACATAAACATACACGCCACTAACAAGAGGCGTCGGTGAACTGATCCTAGCGATTTTTAACATGACCTAAATGGTACTGTAGGGCATCTAACTAGAAGCACAGGGGTGAAGTTCGTTTTAGCTGCGGGCCACTGGGTGGTCAAAAATGACAAAATTTGTTGCCCTGTAACTCTTGGAAGGGAGGTTAGCGGTACGGTCCCAATTATTTGACACCGGCGGCTGCCGCGACGCAACCGCGCCGCGCAATGACTCAGCTGTTTCGTGGGCGCGATCCACCGACACTCGAGTACTCTGACCCGTGAATTGAACATTGGGCTAAGCCTCACTCTACATTGGTGGAAATTACAATGCGTGGATTACACGAAAACATTACGCATCTCTACCACGGTTGTCAGAATGATGGCTACCGCCCTTGCTTGCTGGCTGACTAACTGGTCGATAACTGAAGTACGAGATTTCAATACATAAGAGCTCGATCCAGCAGTATATGTATTGGGAAAATAGCTGTAGTCCAGCTCAGATAATCAGCGACTTTGGGTCCATGATCATCTAATCGTCTTTTCGAAGGGATTGTTCGTAATCGTTAAGCATGAGCAACCGTCGAATACTCGTGAAATCGTCAGCGAATACTACAACAATCACACCAGAAACCTATACCCATATTTGTACTAATGAGAGAAGGACACACCAGGTCGCAGTGACACTTGGAGGTAATATGTACAGTGATTTTACGAAGGGGCGAGAGCATAACAAATATTCCTGGAATCAAGGCGCGTGCAGCAATGTAGAAAGAAGCGCCGGCAGTCGCGTATACCTCAGTTTGATCCAAGTTCCGTTACCCACCCAGGCAAACTTAGTCATCTATCGCTCTGAGGGCGGTGAATTCGTACCAGATTTCTCTGAAAAACATAAAGCACAGATTTTTTGGTTAGCTGTCTGTGTAGTAATCTGAATACGCATCCATTACCGCCTCACAATAGTCTGTGGAAGTACATCTCGTCATTCTTTTTCCCAAACTTTGTTTCAGGGAGGAAATAGACATCCATAATGTTCAAAGCTGCATCCGCTGACACGCATCACCTCAAAGTGCCGTGACCACCCGTTCTCCTTTTCTTGAATGAGCGTTAGCCTATTTGGAACCAATTGAGTGTAATTATTGAGTGGAGTTGTTCTCATTGCGGCGGATTCAACGGTCTCGAGGCAGCAGTGCTGTGAAAAGAGCGCGCAGCGCAGCAAGCGCAACGCCGCAATGCGCCGCACGCGAAGTCGCGGCGCGGCAGCCGCCGGTGCCGAATAATGGCGATCTAGCGGTACGCATCCTTCCCCATGCAATTAGTGCTGGTCATTTTGCCGCGCTCACTTTAAAGCGAGTTCGTGTGAGCTTTTCAATTTTAGCCCAAATATGGGCCAAAATTTCTTTAGTACACGGGTTGACTCAGTAGTCTCCATTTTTCTTAAGCCCGCTGCAAGTCGAAACGGGTTTACTAAGGGAAAAATAGAACTGCAATGACACTGGAATTGCATTTTAGGACCACCCAATGGCCAGCAGCAAAAACGAACTTTACCCCTGTGCTCCTTTATAAATGTTCTAGAAGACTATATAGGTATTGTTAAGAATCGTTGCGATAAACCCACAGACGTCCCTTGTAAGTGTATTACAGTTCTCCAATGTACCGCAGACGTGCCTGTCCTGTGTATTTGTAATGTTCCTACCAAGTGGCAGACAGTGCTTCACATTAAGTCGTGTCTCGATTTGCTATGAGGGGCGGAACTCGACATTTTATAGCCACGCAGACTTACTTAGCGCAAATATCGTACGATCAAATCCTTTCTATTACGTGACAGTTCCACTATCGCAGACAAACGTCCTTCTGAGTGCCGCAACCTATCATCCATCAGGGTGCAAAACGATCAATAACTCAGCGAACGCGAAAATATGGCAGGACTTCGTTACAGAACATAGCTAGTCAGCACACTGGTAAACGCAACACCAAAACGGGCTAATCCTGAATTATTCAGAAGTTGCTTCATGAGACCACATGTTAACCCTTAAATTTTGAATACCTCACGTTCTCAGCGAGGTTCCCAACGCTGACGGGACATATGATTTAGGTTTTGAATCAATGTATCCTTTTTATCAAACTGCGGAGAAGCTTGACATGGAACCTAACACGGGGGGGGGGCATGAACTTCCCCCAAAGATTCTCAATGTGACCTATATTAGTCTTGTAGAGCATCGGAGAGAAATAGAGGATGTAGAGGATCACGGAACTGTGCTTCGTTTTTGCTACGGGCCACTGGTTGAAAATGGCAAAAAATGGTATCACTTCAGAGCGGGTTGATAAGGTATAAATGTCACCTGGAATGGCCCTGCGGAGAATTATTTAAGCTGCTGACCATGAATCTGTCACTCTTTTTCTAAATTATCACTTGGCTTGCACTTTCCATTAAAGGTTGAAGTCGAAGGTTAAAAAATGAGTCTGACAACATTGGAGAAGGAGGCGATCCCACTAACGTGGGCAGCTTCACCCATATCTACCGTAACCTGCCGTTATATACCGAAATTTTGAAAATAGGTGTCATACCCGTGATCATCACCCCAAATAACCATCGTGGGCGATGTTTGGGCGAAATTTTTCCTTTCGTCCTCGTCCTCTGGAATCGTGAAAGGCAGCAGTGCCGGTTATTCTGCGCACACCCCGTTACTTACACATACCCATCGTATCCTTCTGCCCTCCATCGTTTCAACGAAAATGGTTGCCAGATTGGTGATCTGCATCCCAGATAATCCTATAGATGAATTTGGGACGAAAAATCTTTTTCGATCTCCAGAGTTGAGGGAGTGAGTGCAAGTGGTCATAGCTGCAATATACCGACCCGTCTCCTGTAAGTGTATAGGAGGATGGCCAGGAAAAAATACACAGCTGCATAAATACCATGAGGTGGATAAAATATGCTGTACTTGGTAACAGTTAGTAGAATTGTGAAAGTTGTGAGAAGAACAAAAAGCAGTCTGTAAAGAAATCCGAAGAGCAGTGAGCTAGTCTTGATAATGGGTCAAGTCAATGCTTGTCGATCTTGTTCACGAATGATGTGACAGCGAGAAGCACTTCCAAAAGTAATTGAGAACATACCCAAGAGGTCATATGGGAATAGCATCTCACGCAACCTTCCTCAGCGAGTCAAGCATCATTTAATGGACGCGCGATATCGCTCCACACAACAAAAGCAGCTTCTTCCACATCTGACAACAGGTTGAAAGAGCGGGGTTGGGCTAGGACGCGAATAAGGTACCCTACCAAAGCCAAAATGTAATTTTCATTTGCAAAAAAAAAACGCTACCAGCCCACCCAGCGACGCAGAATCCCCCCCCCCCCCGGAATCGAACCTTCGATCCCCTCCCGCATGTTCGCCTCGCTATCCACTCGGCCTTCCAGTCCCTGCCGACACCGTTGCTGCGAATGAATCACTTGAATGTATGCTGCAGCTTCGTCTAGCAACCGTAGGAAATTATCGTATTACTATATAATCAAACTTTAACATGAGCTCCAAACCTATTATAAGTTAAGCTCAGAGCACGACGGGGCCACTCCAAGTGTCACTTTTGCCTTATCAGCCCGCCCTGAAGCGGTACCGCCATTTTCGGACCACCCATGTGTGGCCGTAGCAAAAACGAAGCACAGTTCTGCGATCCTCGTCCGATGCTCCATAAGACCATATAGGTCACATTGGGTATCTTTGGGGGAAGTTCATGGGCCTTCCTTGTATGAGACACCTTTACTTTTAAAATCCGACTGAATATTTGGCACCTATATGTCACTTGGTTCTCGAGTCATAACGGATTCTCCTATAAGATAAAAACTAAGGTACTTCTTACCGTCACCAGTGCAAGTATGAGCGGATGTGCAGGAGAAGTATGTACGTCCGTATCCTCCAGTGGCTAAGACGGTGTTTTTCGAACGGAAACGGTGAATCGTTCCGTCTTCCAAGCACATCGCCACTACTCCAACACATGCACCCTGAACGAAAAAAATAATTCCGCAACTCTATGAAATATCTCTAAGAAAGTATAGTAGCATAGCACATCTCTAAGAAAACTCTGAGACAGCCCCTTCAGAAACCAGTGAACGACCACGCATGTGATGTTTTTATGCGCCAATGTCGCATGTTATCGCCCAAGAGTGCACTCTAGTCGCTGCGCTTGTCAGCTAGACAATGGGAAAATGGAGACAACTGATCCACATTGCAAATCCAAAAACACGTTGGGCTCTTAACATGTTGTAGGTAACTTTGAATTAAGTAAAAACAAAAGACATCTAAGAACTTACACTGAAACAATGAAAAAACATAATGAGGTAGAACGGAAATAGTGCAAGAACGTTCTCACCTTATCCATAATAAGATCAAGAGCAAAGTACTCGACGAAATAATTGCAGTTGTACTGCAACGAAGCCCCGTAAAGTGTATGAAGCATAGAATGTCCGGTACGATCGGCAACAGCACATGTTCTGAAAACAGCTTTTGGTTGAGGAAATTCAACATCTCATAAAACTACACAATTATCTTGCTTTATAAGTACCTCACGAAGTCTTATTAACGTTTATAACCTTCTATGCTAACATTTTCCAAGCACGAAGGCCAGTAAGGAAAGCAAGACTACGAAGGCACAACTCAAAATCGTCAACCTAGTGACCTTCAACAAAGCATTCTAGAACAACTAAAAATAGTAAGTCGTGTCGGAACCAACCGGTGAGCCTGTCCGCCACGACCAAAATCATTCGACTGCCCACCGAAAGCACGCTGGTAGATTTTCCCTTCTGGTGTACGAGAGAACGGCATGCCTGAACAAAAGCGGACAATGCAATTTTGTTCTCGAGCAAAAAGAACGGATGTTAAGAAAACATGCCATAATTCTCCAACTCGATTACAGCACGGCACGCTTCCCTTGTCATGTAGTGAATGGCATCCTGATCTCCCAACCAGTCGGATCCCTAAAATCATGGTGGTAAGACTAGTTTCCTATTTAATAAAAGCCGTTCTTTCGCTACAGTGCATGCCACAACAACATCATTCTAAAATAACACTTTAGTCAAAGTCGGTCACAATTATTTTATTCGCTAACAAATTAAATAGTTCTCAATCGTACATCAGAGCTACACCAGTTGTTTGCGAAGCACACATCGATCTTATCCCGCCAGCAAAAAAAAGGGCCAGCCCACCAATGATCTCACCAAGGCTGTAAGAGCGAGAACCAATTACAATAGACACCCGATATTGATCCGTCGGCAATACAGAACCTTTAGCGAAGCCGAGTGAAAGCTCTAAAGTTCCCAATCTGCTTATAAGGGTGGCTTAGCACTACAAATCAATTCCGAAGTAGTTACCTTTACGAACTGCGTTAACGATATAGTTTAATAAATTTTGCTGAAGGTGCCTAGAACATGAAGCGGTTTATGACGAAGTATTTACTTTGCTTTATTTCGCTGAGACTGAGTTAACTATTATGCAAAACAGCGAAAGATGGGCAGCGCAATCGAGGAGACTGGCCCCATTATCAAAGGGGTCGTATAATTTGAGAGGCGGCAAGGACAGCTAACGTGCTTGAGCGCACCGAAAATAGTTTTCTAAACTGATGATGTTTCCAAATACCTCTCGTGTAAACCCTGATTTCTACCACTTAGAAATGAAAACGTTGTTGCACACATCTAACGATACTTTCTTCGGTTATCACGAAGTTTAGATGTCAGTCAATAATAGACCTTATGATTGCCACTCTACTTCGCATAGTACAAGAACTGGACGAAATGGACTGCGTTAGTCGACCAGCGACTTGTTGCGTCGAATTTCACAGCAATTGCTCAGCGGAATTATTATTTTCGTCCAAGAGATTTTTATAAAAATCAGCAGATTTTCGCTCATGGAGCTTTACCTGCAAACACAAGAATCCTACGTATTGCCACTACATCGTTGAACTAATACAGCAGTATGCGACATTAACCGCTTAGATGGCTGTCAGAAACCAGGATATGATTGCTATTCGGCTGGTGCAGTCTTGAACAAATGAGCACCATGAACCAGACTCACAACACTCTTAAACTAGGCCTTATCCTAAATTAAGCTCCTTAGGGCGTCTCACTAAACAGCTTGACGTCACCATCTTTAGAAGAAACATACTATCTCACCTTGACCGTGTCGTAGAAATGCCAACGCCAGTCATCCTTGTTCATGCTACCAAGAGCTGCGTTGACTCCTCCCTGGGCAGCGACGGTATGCGATCGTGTGGGGAAGATTTTGGTAATTACGGCAGTTTTGAGACCTCCTTCGGATAGCCCCATAGCAGCACGAAGGCCCGCACCTCCTAGAACGAAATCATCAGCAGTACGTCCCTAAACGGTAAAAGAAATATACATCCTGTACCAAAAATCAATACCTGCACCAACAACGACAGCATCATAGGCATGGTCTACGACCTTGTAGTTGGAGATGTTACCACGCTTAACATCACAGGTTGGTGCAGAAAGGGCAATAGCACGCCGCGATATCAAGTTCCCGATACCGCGCTTTGCCACCGATAACATTCCGCCTGAAACCGCAGCGAAAATTAGTGCGAGAAGCCTCAAAAGCAGCAGTTGACGTGGAGGCGAACGAGAGAGAAAGGAACAACGGTCCAGTGAGTAATAGCATAAAAAACAACAAACAGACACCTTCGTCAACCCAAGGAGCCGAATCTCTCCGACGAGGAGTCGAGCAAACTATCCAGCAAATCGATGGCATTGGATCTCCAGAAAGTCACGTACGCGTCACCCCAAGCGCGCACAATAGGACCAAATACTGGTGATGAAGACAGGAGCCACCCGCCATTCGCTACCGAGCACTAGGAATACAGCGCAAGAGCGACCGAGCTACTAGCGCAACGAGGAATCTCCTCGGAACGGCCCAGCTTCATAGAACTCCCACTGCGCCGCGGAGCGCGCAAAAACACGCACGAAATGCGCCAGTCCGCCTCTGCGCACACCTCGTGTATACAGTATGCCAACCCGGGGATCCTGTGGCGATTGCTGGGTCCGTATGGCATCTGGCATATCTCCGAGTCGCTCCAGCGATCAGCTGTGTCGGTCCGCGGAAGGCGGGCGTAGCGGGGTTGGCGATTGGCAAGGTGAGGGATCTCGGCGCGATTCCAGCTCCCGCGACAATCGCTGGAGCGACTCGGAGGATGCCAGATGCCATATCTTGTCACGCCCAATCCCTATCAGGGGAGACTCGGTGTAGACAAGCATATGGCCCCGGACGCATCACACAAACAAGTCGATATCTGCGTAGGTGCAATTCCAAGGAGGGGGCACTCCATAGTCACTTGTGAATATGTAGTATTTTAGGGTAAACTCACACAACATAACATATAGAAGTGCTTACCTGATGCCCTCCCATGAAAACAGCGGGTCCCGTCGCCGGAATATTGAAAAAATTTAGCTATAAAGGCACGAAAAGGCTGCGGGGAGGGCAGGCCCCTCCCCTCCCGCCTGGGGGATTGTACCTCTGCGTAGTATGTGCTGCTACATACAAGATGTGTACTGCTCTTACAATGCAACGATCTCTTATGATGTTTCTGCACAGCTATTTAGGAGCCTTCAGCTCCATTTATCTAGAGAATATAGTTGTTTTAAGGAGGAATTGGGTGATTTAATCGCAGATCTAGAGAATTGTTCCCATTCTGGAAGATTTAGGGTGTCTTTGTTACGAAAAGTATTACTTCCAGAAGCTACATATTTTCTGTACGCTACAGGTCACCCGGAAGTTTGCTAGAGCTCAAATTTTGAGCCGCACCCGACGTACGAGCATTGCATCAATGTCGACTCACCACGCTTGCGGCAGTGGGCGTCGTGCGCGTGGAGAGAAATAGGTATTCAGTCCCGTGAACGGCGGGGAACGAGCGTTCTATCCCCTCGTCCCCATGGCCCCTTGGCGACCGCCAGCCTCCCTGGTTTCGAACGCGCAATTCTCACGGGTACGACTTTCTTCTTCAGCAGGTATCTGTGGAAATTGTATTGAGGATGGTGAAGAATGCCAGGAATGGGAACATTCAGGAATTGACGGAAACCAGAATACGGACATGGGGGCGGAAATAAAAGATAACTTCTTCCACCAAAAAAAAACGATTAAGGGTGCTGCAAGTTCCACTTTTTAGAGGACGACCCACGAAGATGGCCGGATAAATAGCTAAGAAGTATGAGGGAAAGGAAAACGCAGTGTACGTGTCACCTTCATATTGGAATGGGATAGCGAAGCTGAACAAGCTTGCGGAATGGGAATATGGCATGCGCTCTGCTCTTTCTCCGTTCCCTTGTAGCAGCAAGAGGCTGTTTTTTAGACTTACAGTCAGAACAAGTTAGAAATAGCTCTTCCACAACGGGAAGCGTTCTGATAAAGTGAAATATTACAGAGCTCATGAAGCGTGTTTTGAGGAGAAATTTGTACCCAGAGAGAATTCCGTTCATGCGTTGCATTCATCAGAAAATACTCACAACACATTTCGGAAATCAGATGGAGCAATTAAAAATGAAAATCACGGTGTCGATCTGCGAAATATGGACTAGTGGCGCAGTTCCTTCAGAAACAATGATCGATAAAGCCGCAGTGCCCTTGATAAAGTTGCAGTTTGTAAACGAACTACGGTACTAGTGTACTTAGTGTACCGCACTAAATCTTGTTCAAAATAGGTGTACTAGAGGTAATGTGCCATGGGAAGAACGAATATCATGGTCGTTTTTTGCGGAAATGCCTTATAAGCCCGCTACACTATGCTCGAATCTCCCAAGGCCCTGCGAAATAGCGCGCGCTGGTAAGAGACGCAGTGTGCGCATCTCCTACCGATGCGCACTACTTCGCCGTCTCTAGCCTGCAGCAGAGGCTAGCCAGGGCAGAAGCTTTGAAATCTCGAGAACCTGTTCTGTGCTCACAGGATCGGGCAGAGGAAGGGACTCCGGGGGGGGGGGGGGGTGGGTACACTAGCGCACCTGTGTTAAAATTGCCTTCATCCTAGAGTTCCCTCCCTTGCCCAATTCGGAAGAAAATGAGACCTGAATCTGTAATCGAAACGAGGAGATAAGACTGCATTTACATTCGCTGTGTGTGTGTACCTAGTCGCCACGCCTCCACGCCACAGCATGCTATGGTAACCCCCCCCCCCCCCCCCCGGAGACGGCTGCGAATGTGTGCTGATAGGGGTCGTTTAGTGTGCGCGCGACGCGCGACGCCATGCATGTGTAGTGGCCAAATTGATCGAGCGACGCGATTGATCAATTCGGCCACTACATATGGCATCGTGTCGCGCGTCGCGCGCACACTGAACGACCCCTATGGGGCAGAGTCTTTGCGTCTCTTACCAGCGTGCGCTATTTCGCAAGGCCTTGGCCGATTCGAACTTAATGTAGCGGGCTTATAAGGCATTTCCGCAGAAAACGACTATGATATCCGTTCTTCCCATGGCAGATTACCCTTAGGCATCTGTTATATTCCCGCGGGAGCATCCGCGGAACGTCCGCGGACCAATGGTGCACGGCGGAGGCGGGCGTGGCGAGGCGCGGCGATTGGCCAGGTGAGGAGTCTCAGCGCGATTCCCGCCATTCCGCGGATGCTCCCGCGGGAGTATAACTCAGGCCTTAGTAGACCTATTTTGAACAAGATTTAGTGCAGTACACTAAGTACACTAGTGTCCAAACTACTAAAAGCTGGCATATATTGGGAGTATAAAAGCTTCGTTTGTGCCGTAGCCTAGAAGGCAAAAGGTGAAAAATAGTGCGTTACTGTAGTACGGGAGACTTGTTTCCAGTTTATAGCAGAGCAGCGGATGCTACAGGTATGATCCCTTTTATTTTCCCTTTTCCTTGTAATAGTAAAGGGAACCATACCTGTAGCTGCAGCGGAGTATTTTCTCGCGTGAATACAGATTTAGAGCGAGGGATCCACCCTGTACATTTTCTGTAAGAGGCAGCTTTGCCCTAGCCACAGCAAGACCAAGTGGACGCCATGCTACTTCGGGAAAGGAGAGGTCACCAACGCGGTGCGTAGCTACATATACAGCTAATGTTAACGCGCTCTTATCTCCTCCTTCCGATCACAGATCCGCCCGACTTGCATTTGCTTCCGTGTTGGGCAACAGTCTCGCTTTAGAAATTCTATACCAATTCTATGGGTGTTATGAAAGAGGAGGGTAGTGGACCACCGCTCTGGGCGTTCTCCTTCGTGTTGTCCCCTTTACCACAGCAGTGCCAAAAATATAACGACTGCGCGGTAATTTTAGCGGATCACCGTCGTAAGTTATTTGCAGAGCGGAACTGTCCTCAATGCAGCAGTGATGTCGACCGCCGTGTCGGAGCAAAAATCTTTTCAACAACGAAATACTGTTAGCTCAGAACCTGGAGCCAAGGTTTGACGGGCATTAGCTGTAATGACAGTGATACGGCATCCACTGAGGACGTGATGACCAAGCAAGATTCCACACTTCCAGAGGGAACTTGGACGAGGCATCCCAACGAACGCAGCGTGTGTTCGTAAGAAGTGCGGCGGCGCGTGCGGCGGCACTTCTCCACGCCGCGAACGCCTGGCAACCGATCGATTCGGGAAGGGACGTGGCCGTCGTCGTGGTCGTCGTCGTGGTCGTTTTACAACTCGCAATAAGTGATAGGCTAGAGCTGAACTAGCTTTCGGCCCAGAATGGGACGTCGCATGTCGGGGTGCTTTCCGAAATCCCTCCCCAACCAAAAGAAGTGGAGGAAATCCCCCTAGACGCACAAATCACCGGGATGAGGTCGCAAGAGTGACGAGAACGGGAGTGAGGTGGAATTTGGTCGAAGAACTATACAGTTGCAAGGTGGAGCTGCTTTACTCCGTTGTAGACAGCTCTGACATAGCTTCAAGAGGAATCGTGCTGTAGAAATTGATTCCTCGAATTGAATCTCCGGCTGGTAGTACGAACATACAAGTTTTCGTCACGCGCGCGACGGGCTCTGCCGCACGCACGATGAATCGCTACTGACGCATCGTTCCTGGGTGGGCTGTTATGTGGAAACGGATCTCTAGCAAACTCCCGAGTTATGCTGTGTTATACCTAGATATGTGGCTTTTAGAAATGAAGCTTCGTGTCATGAAAGAACCCAAAATCTCTTCACAATGGCAGGAATCGTCTCTTTCTTTGATTAGGTCATCCAATTCCCACCCAAAATAACCAATTCCTCTAATTAAATGCACCGAAGAGGTGCAGGCTGCGGTGAAAAGGAAGAAGGAGGCCTACAAGCTGTGGCAGAAGACAAGGGCACCCGAGCATCTCACAGCTTACAGGAAGCTGAAGAGGCTGGCAAAAACAGCTGTAGCGAAGGCAAAGAACGCGGAAATGGATGCCCTGTACGAGAAACTACACGGGCCAGAGGGAGAGAAGTTCGCCATCCGCCTGGCCAAGGTGCGTCATAGAGCTAGCCTCGGCATTCGAGTAGTGAAGACTGTGAAGAGTGCTGACGGTAGGGTGTTACGGAAGCCGATCGAGGTCAGAGGGAGATGGGAGGAGTACTTCAAGGAACTCCTGAACGAGGAGTTCCCTCGTCGGGAGGCCGAGGAAGAACAACCAACGGAAGGACCCATCCCACCCTGGACGCAAGAAGAGGTTCGCAAGGCCATAGGGAAGATGAAACTCGGAAAGGCAGCAGGGCCTGACGGTGTGCCAGTAGAGGCTTGGAAGGTGCTCGGGGACCTCGGAATCAACTGGCTGACGCAGTTCCTCAACAGAATCACGAAAGAAGGTAAGATGCCGGATGACTGGAGGAACAGCACCATAGTCCCCATCTTCAAGCAGAAGGGAGACGCTTCCGAATGCTCCAACTACCGAGGGATCAAACTGATCTCACACACGATGAAGATCTACGAACGACTGGTCGACTCAAGGCTGAGGGAGATGGTACTCATCTCCCAGGTGCAGTGGGGCTTCATGCCTGAGAGGTCCACCACAGACGCCATCTTCATCGCTCGTCAGGTGATGGAGAAATATTGGGAGAAACGAAAACCCTGCTACCTGGCATTCCTGGACCTGGAGAAGGCCTACGACAGGCTAGCTCGGGCCGTAATCTGGAATGCCCTTCGAGGGAGGGGTGTCCCGGAACGTCTGATCACGGTCATAAGGGACATGTACGAGGACTCGAAAACGGCGATACGAACTCCACACGGGGTGACAAGGAAAGAGGACATCACAGTGGGGGTACACCAAGGGTCGGCTCTGAGCCCGTTCCTCTTCCTGCTGACACTTGACTCTATAGTGAACCACCTTGAGGAAGGCCCTCTCAGAACGATCCTCTACGCGGACGACATCGCCCTAGTAGCCGACAACCAGGAGGAGCTGGAGGAGAAGGTGCAGCTGTGGCAGAGAGCCCTCGCAGACAACGGCCTACGGCTTAATGTAAAGAAGACGAAGTTCATCAGCTCTGAGCAGTGCGCTGGATCGATCCTAGACTGCCAAGGGGAAACGATCGAGAAGGTGGAAGAATTCCGCTACCTCGGAAGTGAGCTATCCGAGGAAGGAAGTGTGAACCAGGCGGTCAGGGGACGGATAAACGCAGCCTGGCTCAAGTGGAGGGAGTCCACAGGGATCCTCTGCGACCGTAGATGCTCCAGAACGCTCAAAGGCAAGCTCTATAGAACAGTTGTGAGACCTGCCCTCCTCCACCGCAGTGAGTGCTGGGCCCTGGGTAAGGCGCAGGAGCGGCAACTGCACGCGGCGGAGATGAGGATGCTGAGGTGGACATGTGGATGGACCAGTCGGGACAGGGTGCGAAACGAGGATGTTAGGGCAGTGATGAAGACAGCCCCGATCCAGCTGAAGATGAGAGAGAAGCGCCTGAGGACACGTCCTCAGAAGACCAGAGGATCACCCCACAAGGTTGGCCCTAGATTTCGAAGCACCCGGAAAGCGTTCGAGAGGAGCCCCAAGGAAAAGATGGAAGGACGTCATCAAGAGAGATCTCGCCGATGTCGGCGCCACGGCAGATGACGCCCTTGATAGGATGAGGTGGCGACAGATCACAAGAACAGCGGACCCTGCGACTGCGCAGGACTAAACGCTCAGGAGGAGAAGAAGAAGAAGAAGAAGAAATGCACCGGAGGACCCTCAAATAGCTGAGCAGAGGTATCCAAAGTAGTTTATTTATTTATTTATTTATTTATTTATTTATTTATTTATTTATTTATTGAATACGTTCTAAGACGCGCCACATAAGGGAAAAAACACAAACAAACAAAAGAAACAGACAAACACTCTTAGCTAATCTAGACGGATTTTCCATGGAAACAAGCGTCGTCCACATACGTACCAGTAGAGTAAACCCTGATAAAAAACCTTTCAAAAACTAAGAAAAGGGGCGAATCGGAGGTGTTTAGTGCGGAAGAAAGTGTGAGAGATAAGAATAAGCACCTGATTAAAAAAAATTATATGACCTGAGTGGATTTAAGGCCTCCGTTAGAAGTTGGCAGACTGCCGCTTTATGTAAATAGATAAACCAGCCTTAACGGACATGACGGCGAGGACCAACGAAGAGCATGTTCCCAGGCAGTCCTACAGAAAAGGCTTTCAACAGTATACGAAACAATTCCAAGCGGACTACAGGATATATTGGAACATGATACCTGTGGCCCTATGAATCGCCGTACGTAATTTATCTAGCACTGAAGTTCACAATAGTTCGTAAGTCTAGAAAAATCGGTAACGCCAGGTTGATATCTGCCATAGGAGGCGTAACTGAATATGATAATAGAAAAATTTAACTCTGTATAAAAAACTAAAATCTTAGATTAACTGGCCTTCAGCACTAAACACCCCTGAGAAAAAGGACCTGGCTAATCTGAGTACAGCTACCCTAGAAATGCTTGGTCACGCTTGAATCCATGGAAAATTTACAGATACCTCACTAATGACACTCTTCGACCTTTGCTCCTTAAAACTTTAGCGGTGAGTATGTAAATACTTAAACAACCAACGAAACAAAAACAAAGAATAATAAAAAGAAACTACCATAGACAAACGCAATCATCATTAACAACTAAAATGCAGTTTTTAAGCAGTTACAAGATCGTTAGACTTCGTAACTGTATCAGCACACACCCTGTAGATTTAGCGCTTGCCGCAGCAGTCGCCGCGGCTGCCGCGCGCTTTTGTATGCTCAGCTTGCTCCCCGAACCTCCCAAATCGCGTGCTCTGGCTCGTTGATAAGTCAGAATCCACTTGTTAGCTCCGAAGGGAGTTGAGAAAAGCAAAACACCAGTCCTCTGTGCGCTGCGATCCACTGCTCACTGACCAGGATCTTATCTCAACGGTAGGTTGGAACGGCCCAGGTGTTGTGTATGGGCAGAACCGCCTCCACATGGAAAGTAAAAACTGCAGGTATCTCGACCCCAATACAACTTTGCGCAGAGTTAGTGGCGACGGAGGTCGCGCGTTGGCGCCACGTGTTTGTGATTTGGCGTGTTGTGTTCGCGGATCAGCGTAGTGAACAGGTGGCGTAGTAAGGAAGCGCCCGGACTCTTAAGCGAGGGATCGGGGGTTTGGATCCCGCAGACTGCTTTTGTTTTTTGCTTTTGCAAAATCCATGTTTATCATGTAGGTGATCCACCTAGGGGTATTATAGTACGTTATAGAGCATGTTTACATATAACATGTGCTTCAAGCTACAGTTTAGCTAAAATGATTACTTCTAAAGAACCAAGGCAGTTCTCCACAGCACCTACCTGCGAAGTAAAAATTAAATCAGTCACAAAATATCTAACGTTACATAACTACAGCTTCACACAAAATAGGTTTACAACTAAGCAAGCGTTTACAAGCAAACAAAGACACTATATGTGATTTCTAACACCAGTAGTAGGTTGTAGCAGGTATGGTTTTTTCGGGCAAGGATACTATATGTGATTTCTAACACCAGTTGTATTACCGTAACTGATTTTATCCACAACCTTCTTTTCAAGTGCCTCTGCGATTTGTCTCACTTTTTGCTTTCCGCTTCTTTTTATGAGTCCTGTCATTACTCTGGTTAATATGCTCCAAAAAAATCATTGTTGTACATTTACAAGCTTAAGGTTCACCTTCCAAATTAATCTGTTTTAGCTTTATCCAGTCGCGCTCGTTGCGAAGAAATGCAAATCTATGCTGTGTACTCTTCCTGCTGCGAGAAGAGTTCCTTGATGTGGACCAATGACATTCAGCTGCCGCCCAAACCTGGAAATATGTTGTTCAGTCAGACCTTATTCCTCCATAATGCCCGCCATATTCTTCAATTCAGAAACATACCCGCTCCTCTGGAACCTCCTGACCCCCAGAAAACGTGATCGTTTTTGATTCAGCTGGCTGATCCAGGTTCAGGTCTTCCTCCTCATCAATTATGTTCCATTCGCCGTCGACCTTGTCTTCTTCAATTTCCAGGTTCTCCTCATCATGGATTTCCTCCAACTGTTTATCTTCGAACAGCCTAAAAATTCTTGCTATCCTGTCTGCTCACTTCTTCTCCCTAGTTGGAGGCGCATCCAAAGGCGTTCCAGAGTTAGCAAGTACAATACCGGCCTTATCTTTTGGTCTTTGGGCGGAAAAAGCGAAAAAAAAACGCCTTTTCCGCCGCTTTTCTGTAGAGCTTTTCAAATTGAGCGCATTGCAAATTGAATGACATATTCGTGATCAGCACCGAGCTCTCTTTCCGATGAGCTGAAAATCGCATAGCGAGCGTCTGAAATGTAGTTCAGTGACCTAATTTCTGCCCGGCGCGGCTGACCCCTGTGCTCACGGGAGATAATTACACCCACTGCTCCCAAGTGGCTAATGAAGGAAGAGATTCGGCCCTTTAAAGCCTAGTTTCTGCATTATCTACGTAGTCACACATAGTTCTCTGGATTCCCTAGTATTTCACGATCACAATGATCTACTTCCTTAAAGGATACGACAATTTAAGTGTTGTTATTTTCAGAAAATGCCTCGGCTTTGGAGGACTCTAATTTCGTCATATCAAGATTGTATGTGCTTATACTCGTTCGCCACGTTGGAGGCGAGAGTGAAAATCAAGCTGCGAAGTTGGAACCTTCAAATGGTTGAAATCGTTAGCGATTGTACGCTGCCAAAGTTGCCCATATGACACTTCTTCGTAGTTAGCCGTACACTTTTCGTATCATTAAAGTGGGCACAAAATGGTTTCCTTGAAGACAGGAACGTAGATATCTGGAGGCCTATGAAAACACCTTATAGTCTTCTACAGGTGGGATTTCGACTGGCCCGGAGGACATTTTGGTCACCCAGTTACAGAGCAAACTCACCTCAAATGCTAACTGAGTGTCATTTTAAAAAATGTCCAAAAACTGAAAAATTGTCTACGAGGCCATTCCCTAGTTAATTCTGACTCGAAGGATAGTTCGATTTCAAATTTACGTTCATTTGTACCGGTTTTTCACGAGTCAAATGTACCATAGCCCTGGTCGGGACCCAGATTAGTTCCGGAGCCAGTCCACTCTCCTGCCTCTGTGACCCCTCGCGCCATCTGAGAGCGCCGTAAATCGCCTAACTACAGTTTTCACACTTCCGGTGCCGCGGCGCCATATTGATCCTTCCAAACGAGGGTGGAGTAGAATAGTACACCAAACAAGGTTTGGACAACTACGACCTCTCCCTTATACTTATACGCTTGTGTTTTTCATTTCGCATTCACGCTTTAACAATGTTTAGATGCGTGGCGCATCCCAGAAAGACTGCTCGAACTCGCTTCACTTTCACAACGCTCAGTCTACAAGCTGTCCCTCTCCCTCGATTGAAAGATTCGATTCTGTACGCATTGTTCACGGCGCACTCCAAAGGCCAGCTGGACAGCCTTAAAGCAACTCCTGAGTAAGGCGGTAGGAAACTTCTGGTAGAACTCCCCAAACGCTCAGTCCACAAGCTGTCCCTCCCCCTCGATTGAAAGGTTCGATTCTGTATGCATTGTTCACAGCGCACTCCAAAGGCTAGCTGGACAGCCCTAGAGCAACTCCTGACTAGGGTGGCTGCATATTTCTGATAAAACTCCCCACTGAAACCATGCAAATCAAGGGTGAGCAGACCAAATGGTTCACAGCTCCACACAGCTGGACCAAAGCCCGGCCTTTTAACGAACACTAATCAATGTTAGAAGCTTTCTGGAAAACAATTTCATTTTGTGACGTTGCCCCTAGTTCTCAACAATTATTTCGTGATCAGTCAATTCTTCGCATATGACCGACAGACTCATGAAACGCAGTTGCCGGCATATAAACTCGGAGACTTTTTGAAATCTTTGAAAAGCCTTTAGAGTGCGCCGTAAACGATGCATACAGAGTCGAACCTTTCAATCGAGGGGGGAGGGTGTGCGGTTCAGTGGGTTAATGGGGATAAGTACAGAAGCAGAGAGAAGAGGTACGTGTTTATTCGGCAAATGTTGTGCGAGAAGTGTCGGTATGGAGGTCGATGAGGACCTCCCAACAAGAAGGCGGGGCATAGATAGGTGGCCCATCGTCGCTGTCGACGATACTGCCGGCAGCCAGCTCGAAGAGTAGAATCGGCTTGGCGTCGGACCTGTATCTGTCGTTGGGCGATGGCATTTGATGGTGCTCTGTAAAAATGGGATTCGTTTTCATACAATATCGTGAAGGTAATCTCTGAATATAAGCTAGTTTAACCAACCAGAATTTCCGTCTCTTTGCCTGATGGCTTCCTTGTCCTCTGCTTGGACACAGCAGGAGATTGTGAGGCAACCTGCAGTTTTGGCAAGTAACCCCACAATCCTCCTGATGCACTGCCTTCAGGCAGCGGCCACAGAGGCCCAGCTTGGAGGCCTGGACGGCCCTGGCAACGGCGTCGCTATAATTCGGACACCGGCCAGAGCTGTGGCCGTCCTTTTGGGCCTCCACATTGCAGAATACGCAGGTGGACTTCGGATTGAACTTCTCCGCCAACTGTCTGAGAGCGGGCTCCATGCTGTCCAAGCGCGAGCCCATGGTGGTGGCGATGTTGAATAACGACTCGATCTTCGAGTCGAATCCTCGTAGTGCTTGGACGAGGGCTTGGACGAGCGGGTTCTTGGGGTCGTTCAGCTCCAGTTTGTCGAGAGCCTTGTAGAAGTCCGACATCGTGCAGTAGCGGAACGGGTGTTGCGTATGCCCGATTGGGATTGGTGATGGCTATTTATGTGGGCTGGATGATAAGCTGTGACCCTTGTATTGGTTTTCAGTGTTGCTATTGGCACTAAGAATATTTCATCGGCTATTACCCGTATCATTGAGCAATTGCCAATGGGCTCGAGCAGACATGAGCGACGTGTGCGAGATTAGCGGCCCTTTATCATCCGCTATTGAACCCGCGCGATGTACGGCGCGTCACTGGCTCGCGTTGGCTCCTAGAATTTTTTGGCCGCTTTCGACGTGCTCGTCACTCCGTCTTGCCTTAGCCGGTGAGCTGAGGCCCACTGCCTGTCGTCGACCCATCGTCTGAGGATGGCTTCAGGTCAGTTGGCTTTGATTGATTGATTTTTTGGTGGCCACCGCTAGCCCATGTTGGTGCAGGTTAGCGGTTGGCGCGCAACTGACTGCGGCATTTTTGATATGGCCTGTTCTATACCGGCTTTGAGCAAATTGTATTGGTAGACTGCGGTCAATTGCGCGCAAACTCGCGATGGGTGTTTTGTTTTTTGTGTAGGTGTAGTTCGTGATGTTTTTTGTTTATTATGTAGGTTTAGTTTGTTATATACATTACATACATGTGTACAGTATGGCCCCATTACGCGTTCATTTTTTGGTCCGCATGGTCTTTACCGGTAGGCTGATTAGTTTCCATATAGTCGTAGCTGCCCAGGCCGCTAGCGAGTACGCTGCCTTTATAAGTAGCAGGATGATCATTGGTCCTGCTAGATATGTGGCTGCTGATAGTACCACCACTGTCCCAATGGCCCCCATTGTTAGTTTCCAATGGGTCTTGACAGTATTGATCAGAGGATCAATATTGGGTAGGCTGATGTCTTCGAACCACTGGTGCCTCAGTGGTATTCCATGCGATTTGGCATCGAATATCGAGCCCTGTGGCCCTGATATGTGGTAGTGGAGAGTACCATTGATCAAGAATGTGGTTGGGATTTCTGTACAGTGTGCATTGCACTGTTCGTAAACGGCGGGATGTTCGAAGTGGAGGATTATGTTGCTCTCCTCATTCGATGGCCCACATTTGATCACGAACTGCTGAGTGTCGCAGGTGACTGCTACGTCGGCGTGAGTCGAGGAGTAGCACATTGCTGTTAAGTGTGCGCCGAGGGCACAGTCATAGCACCCCATGAGTCTCGAGATTTGGAGATTGCACTCTTGGCTTGAGATTAGCTCTGCAGTATTCTGCAAGATCTTGGATTCGACTCTCAGCACTAGTTCCTCCTCCTCGGATTTTGCGAAGATCTCATTTTCGATGGCTGTTATTCGGGCATATGGTGTGCTCACGGGTAGGACGTATTCTGTTCCGTGAAGATTGCGGATGGAGTCTTCCGGACATTGGCAGTTGTGCACGGAGTTTTCGCAGTTACACCTGACGCGATTTGTACACGACGAGAATTCTTCGAAGGCCTGAGTGTAGTTGCTGCAAGCTACTGGGAGTTGAATGTTGTGTGGTAGCAAGTAGGATCGATCGCTAGAAACCAGAAAGCGCAGGTTGGTCAACGACGCAGTTGGCTTTTGGATCGACGTTATTGTAATGATGAAGCTGCTGAGCGTTTCGGTCACGTACGGTTTAAATGATTGGTTATAGATATTCGTATTGTTGGCTAGTGTTATCTCAACCTCGAATTGTATAGTTGGATTCCATTGAGGACATTTAATCACCTCGAACACGCGGGTAGTTAATGGTTCATGTGCTACTCTGTAGAACCAGCAAGTAGGTAAGGGCATGAAGCAGCCGCATAGCATCCCTCCGCAGCTGTTCAAACATCCGGAGTAGCCGGGATACTTGGCTGTGTGTTGGAGTTCGGGAATGGTTTCGTTCGGAGAGATCGTCTCGCACTTGTCAGTCGTGCATGACCCCGCTTGAGGGCACCTTTTCACGTGATAGATGTGAGTCCTGGTTTGTCTGGTGAAGAACTCCGTGATTTTGGAGCACTTGAAGTCGACACTTTGTTTCGTGAATTTTATCAGTCCCACTGTGTTATTCGCGTGTAGGATTTCTAGGCAGATCTCTGACTGTAGTCGGTTGAATAGCAGTTCTCTAGCATATTCTAGGTGACATTGATTGCTCTTGTTGCATATCAGCTCCGCGGAGTGCCGCATGTAGCCGTGTTGGCAGGCGCTGGTTGATGTCATTACGCACAGTAGCGTGCATAGTGCCAGTAGTACTGACCCAGTTAGCGGTGTAAGCTCGAAGTTTTGAGCATTTGCTACATGCTCGGTCGGTTGTCCATCTTCCTGATTGTTGGACGTTGCCTTAGACGTTTTGGCTAGCGTTGTTGTCATCCAGATTGCGCCTAGGATGACTGCGATAATAAGATAGATCATTACGGCGGTTGTTATTATTGCTCCAGCCGGCCAGCAATGAGGATTGCCGAGCAGGGATTTCGAGAGTAGGTACTGATGGGCACAGAATTTGGGCCTGTCGCAAGTTCGAGTTTCTTCTTGCACTCCCTTTTGATCACCGGTTCTCAGCAGGACTTTGGCTCTCTGCTCGGTTGGAGAGATTGGTATTAGGTATTTGGTTATGCGAGTGATGTTCATTGTTTGGCATTCGTTGTCAATGCACAGCTCAAGCCACCCGTTGATTGGTGGGAAGCTTAGCACTCCGTTTGTGCAAGATATTAGTGATGAGGTATTTGCTGCCATTGCCGGCGCCATTATCGATAAGACTGCGAGGAATGCAAAGGTTTTCGCGATTGGAGGTAATGGACGTGAGTGGTGAACGCCTGTTTCCAAATTCCTGAAGAATTCAAACGCGCGTTGTTTGGAGATACGAGGAAGTCTTTCCCGTCTCATACCTGTTGAGACTGGTGTTGCGGCTTCCTCTGTCGGTAGCTCTTCCGCGGGTTCTTTGTCTACGCTTCGAATTTCGAGAGGATAGATCTTGTTCAGCGGTCGATGGATGACCTTGTGATTTGGCATCAGTATCTTTGCTGACCTTACCAGGCCATCCGCTGAGATTATTATCTCTAGGATTTTGCCATAGGGCCAGGACCCTCGGAATCAGGTCTTGTTCGATTATCACAATCTCCCCTATTTCGGGGCTAGACCTGGTCGAATGTCTAGGCTGCTTCAAGTTTTGTTTTTGTATTTCTCTTAGAAGTACTAGCTATTCGGTCTTCCAGCACTCCCAGAATTTGTTCGCCGAGTGTTCGGAGAAGCGGATCGCCTCCATCGCTTGTTGTCTAGATTGTATGAAGTCGGGATCATATGTTGGATCTTCGTTTGCATCCGAAATTGTCCCATCGGGAAGCGAAAATTTGAGGTTCCCTTGGAGAAAGTCGACAGGCCTTAGAGGAATTTCTGTTATTTCGCCCATGTTCAACTTTGTTAGTGGCCTTGTGTTCAGTATAGCTTCAATTCGAGTTATTACTGTACACATTTCGGTGAAGCCTAGTCTCTTGCGCCCTATAGATTTGTTTAGCGCTTTTTTGACAGAGGCTACTAGTCGTTCCCAGACACCGCCCATCCACGGAGCGGCTGGTGGGTTGAACAGCCATTTTATTTTCTCCGAAGCACTATATGACATTATGGAGTTTCCCGTTGCTTCGTCGTTTTCAAACATGGTGGCTATAATTTGTTCTCCATGTTTGAAATTGGTACCGCAGTCGGTACGAATCAGTTTTGGGACGCCTCTTCTTGATATGAAGCGTATGAAGCTGTTTAGGAATGCCCCGGTTGACATGTTTTCAACGACTTCGAGATGTACCGCTCTAGTCGTGAGGCAGGTGTACAGGGCTACGTACATTTTCTCCTGAGCTTTGGAAGTAAATGGACCCATGAAGTCGCATCCCGTATTTTGGAATGGTTTGCATTCGATGACTCTATCTGTCGGAAGAGGGGGCATGTTAGGAGCGCCCAGAGGGAACCCTTGGTACCTCTTGCAGACTGAGCAATGCTTTATGTATTTTTTGAAAGCATTGGATGGTCGAGGGATCCAAAATCGCTGGCGCGCGATAGTGAGCGTATGTTCTTTCCCACAGTGTGCGTTTTGTCGGTGGATCTGCTGCACGATCAAACGTACCAGTTCTGAGTTCGCGGGAATATAGATGGGTGATTTGGTATCTTTAGGGATAGCTGCATTTTGTAGACGGGATTCATGTCTGATTAATCCCTCGCAGTCCTTAATAATACGTTTGTCGGGAAAGCGATTTTGGATACATGAAAGACTCTCATGTCTTTGTTCTTGAGTAAAAAGTAGTTGTTCAGAAATTTCAATGTCCGTGGGCGTGATGTATTGCTCCGCGCTGAATTTGGAGAGTTTCTCTACGTTAATCCTTAGCAAACGAGTCCTGTTTGTTAGATCGACCCAGTTTTTCAAGCCCTTCCCGATGAGAGAAACGACTCTGATTGGTTTGCTGAGGGTTGAAAATCGCTTCAAGTCTATTAGACCTGATAGTTTCTCGCAACTGTCTTCTACGGTGTTGCTGGTGAGCACTGTTGTCGGCTCGTCCTCTTCGTTTTCTGAGGGGTTCTGGACTATTGCCTCTATTGATTTTATTGGCCAGGTGTCGCGGCTGTTCTGTAGCCATCGTGGGCCGTGAACCCAGTCATGGTCCTTGATGGATTCGGTCGTTAAACCCCTCGTACCTGCATCCGCTGGATTGTGGGTGGTTTCGACATGAAGGAACGATACGCTTATTCCACTAGATTCTATCGTGCTTACGATGTTGTGGATACGTTCACGAGTATTGGCTACGAAAACTGGTAGCTTTCTGGATGATTTTAGCCACCATAGAGCGATTTCGCTGTCGGTAACGATCGAGATGCTTTCGATTTTGCCGTCCATGTTGGAGACAATTGATTTAGTTAGCCGAGAGGCCATGAGCAATCCCAGAAGTTCTAGCCGTGGGATGGTCTGACGACATTTCTTTGGCGTGAGTCGGGTTTTCCCACTAATCAAACCTGTGATTGAGCCTGTCGCCATGCTTTGCCCATAGGCGCACGCTGCAATCGCGGCGTTACTAGCGTCTGCGAATGTCCAGAGGTGAATTTTGTCCCCTGGAAGGGCTCTCGATGAGGTGATTATGGCATGGTTGACCTCAGAACATAGACGATTCCATCTGTCCCTTTCTGGCTTCTCTAGGATGGTTTTCCAGTCTACTCCGGAGTCAAATACTTGTCGCATCATGGATTTCAAGTTGACTATCAGTGGAGCGGCAAGCCCGAACGGATCGTAAACAGAGTTGATTTGACTTACGATGTGTTTCTTCGTTAGCTTGTCGGTTTGTTGGAAATTGGTGGCGACCGTGAATGAGTCTGTACCGGTGTGATATTGGACTCCTAGAAGTGTCACGTGTTCACCGTCGAGCCTATCTTTTCTTGGTATGTTGGCATTGACTTGCTTGGAATTTGAGGTATATTCCCTCAAATTCATACCAATCTTTGCAAATAGTTTTTTCGATTGGTGGTATTTTTCTAAGGCTTCGGTTTCTGTTTGGGCACGTAAGAGAATGTTATCTACGTATAAGTTGTTTGAGACCTCTTTCGCTAGCTCTGTGTTACAGCTATTGAGGAATGCTGAGAGAGCCATGTTAAGGATGCTTAGTGAGGCTGTTACTCCAAATGGGAGTCTTTTGAACCTGAATTGTATTAGGTTCTCTCTTGTGGGGGGCAGGTTCGTGTCCTTAAGCCAAAGGAATCTGCACAGGTCTTTGTGTGATTCCGGCAGCCGAATCTGCGTGAATGCCGCTTCGATATCACAAATGAGGATGATCTTGCTGTCACGTGATGCGAGCAATATATCGTGAATTTTATTGACGAATGCTTCTCCCTTGTGCATTACGTCGTTGAGAGAGAGCTTTCCCCTTCTTTTTGATGAAGCATCGAAGACTATCCTCAAAGGTACGCTCTTTGAAGGCTTCCAAACACCTGAATGTGGCATGTAGTATTCGCCCACTGCGTCTTTCTCTGTAGATGTGAAGGTTTCTATCATGCCTTCTTCTTGATACTTTTCGATGATTTTGCAGTACCAGTGACGTTGTTCGGCGCTATTTTTTAAATTTGTTTGGAGCGATTCTAAACGACGTATTGCTACGAGGTAATTGTCCTCGAGCTCCGCAATGTTGTCTTTGAGCGGGAATGGGGCTGTTATGTGGCCGCCTTCAAATGAGATCTTTTTTGAGTACTGTTCCAGATATTTGTAGATTTTTTCGTCTGGTTGGTACTCATCCTTGGAAATCCCAAGTCCTTCTAGTTCAAACATCTTTTGAAGGATTGCGTTCTCATCAGTTTCGCATACGGCTGTCATTCCATAGCTGATGTTTTCGGGGTTCGCCTGTCGAAGTGACCCCTTGCCGTAGACGGTAGGTCCGAAAACGGTTTTGGCTATGTGTAGCCCTGAGGGAGTTTTTTCTCCGTTCAGTAGATTGGTGACTAGTTCATGGAAGTAGTCCAAGCCGACGAGAATATGCGGTGTTTGATGTTCTCCGCGTAATTTAGAGTTAGCTAAACAAATGTTGTTAGCTTTCAGAAACTGTATATCTGGCTTTGATAGGTTTACGCTTGGAAAACCATTGGTGATTACTGGCTTAGTTTGAAATTTGAACTGCAGTTCTTCACCAAATGCAGTGCTAACTCTTGCGTTAACGATGTGGCTTTCAAATTTCTCTATATGTCCTCCGATACCGGACATTGTGCAAATTTCTGTCGTATGTTTTGGTATGCCGAGGCAAGTGGCGAGATTCTCTTCAATAATTGTTTTTTGAGCTCCACAATCGAAGAAGAATAGTACTTTCTCGTACGCGGATTTTCGGTGGTTCCATATGTTACCCTCGGCTGTCATTAGTATGAGTTGGGAGGGAATTGCTTCATTCTGCTCAGGGAGGCTCTGCTGCTCGGTACAGGTTAAAGTGTTGTTCGTAGTCTGTATTCTATGATTATTACCGTTTCCTGCTCGCTGTGGGTTGAATCGGCCTTGGTATTGGCCTATTTGGTCGTTTCTTTGTGCTGGATTCCATTGCCTTTCTTGTTGGGCTGGATCCTTTTTGAGGCACAAGGATATGTGATGTTTTTGGCCGCATTCTGAGCAGTTCGGCTTTAGGCAGTCGAAGCTGCTGTGCCTTTGTGAACAGCATTTCCAGCACCTATTCTGCTCCTTCAGAAGTTGTCTGCGGAGAGATTTGTCGGTCACTGTTCTGCATGATAAGGAGGCATGATTGTCCTTTCGGCAGAATAAGCAGCCGTCACCCGAACGAGGCCGTTGGGTGATACGCATATCGCTTGGTGTGGTGACCCGTGTGATGTTTGAGTGATTGGGTCGGGAGTCAGAAGTTGTGTTGTTTGCTGAGTGTCCTAATCTGCTCTCGACGTACCTTTTTGCGGCGATTTCTCTTTTGAGATGACCTAAGAGGTCCTCTACGGTTTGATTATGCTCTCCTTTGGTTGATATGAGCACAGGCTTGACGATGTCACGAGGAAATTTGGCGAGGATAGTTCCACACCAAATGGGGTCAAAGGTGCTCCTGACATCGTATCCGGCTGACACCATTTGGTTCACCAGGATCTGTATTTTCTCGAAGGCAAATGCGCAACTGTCGGCGAAATTTGTGGCCGATTTCATGTTCACTAGTTTTTGAACGATTTGCGATCTGTTTGTGGTGTAGTCATGATATGACTCCTTTAGAGTTTTTATCATCCACTCGTAGTTTTGTGGCAACGGTTGTATTCCTTGTATCACCGTTTTTGCTCGGCCTGTTAGGCTTTCTTTGAGCAATAGAATTTTTTCCATGACATCTAGCTCGTTGCTGGAATGGACTAGTGCCTCGAAAATGGCCCAGAATTCTGGGAACTCCTCAGCGTTGCCGTGAAATTTAGGCAGCGTGGCTTGAGGAGGCTTGATCGAACGATAATGAGCTCTGGTTTGTCGATTTGCGAGCTCGGGATTGTTTGGGATTTCTGTGCTCATCGCTTCGCCATTGGGTTCTCTACGTCCGTCCGCATTGTTTGGAATACTGGAAGGTTGTGTGCCTTCCAGGTCAACTCTGTCTATTCTTTGCGATGTTGGGGTCGCGTAGCCTAATTTGACTTCCATTCTATCGCGTGTAGCTACAGCTTCGTCAAGTCGAGCTATGAGCATGTACTTGAGGTCGTCAGATTCCGCTAACACAGTTTGTAGCTTCGACTCCTCTTCGATATGCTCTATTTCGAGCATTATGTCCTTTTTCTCGGACTTGGTTTTGCAGTTCTTGTATTCGTCCATTATTTGAGCGTACAGGTTCTGCAGCTTTTTTGTGCTCTCTTTAATTTGTTTTATACTGCTTTGTAGCAAGGCTATGGTCGACCTGCACTTCTCATAAGACTCCTCGTCTGTGACTGGGAAGTCCACCTTAGTCGTATAATTTTCATATCTGACCACTAGGGTTTTGAGCGACGTTGCGCTCAAGGTGATTGGCGTCTTATAGAAATGTAGCGCCATTATCTTCAGGTTTTTTGCCTGAACTTTCGTAGATAAACGGTTAGGGAACTCTTCAGGTACGTTGATACGGAAGTTGTTCTTTTCCCAGCTGGTGGGAAGAGTTTGCGGTGGTTCAGATTTGTCCGCGTATCCTGGTTTCAAAGTTGTCACTCTTTGAAACGGGATGAGCCTTATTTGGCCGATGCACCAAAATGTGCGGTTCAGTGGGTTAATGGGGATAAGTACAGAAGCAGAGAGAAGAGGTACGTGTTTATTCGGCAAATGTTGTGCGAGAAGTGTCGGTATGGAGGTCGATGAGGACCTCCCAACAAGAAGGCGGGGCATAGATAGGTGGCCCATCGTCGCTGTCGACGATAGAGGGACAGCTTGTGGACTGAGCGTTTGGGGAGTTCTACCAGAAGTTTCCTACCGCCTTACTCAGGAGTTGCTTTAAGGCTGTCCAGCTAGCGTTTGGAGTTCGCCGTAAACAATGGGTGAGGGACGTTCTGCCTAAAAGCGGCGCGGGCAAAGACGCGGGACAGTGCCTGCGGAGACAATTAGCGTCGACTCGCGCAGTGACACCCGCCGCTCCGCGCTTAGCCAGACAGCCCTCGCCGCAGAGGCGATGCTGACCCAGCCAACTACAGGAGCCTGTAGGTCGACCAGATTTGGTGTGATTACAATCGATAGAGGGATATGAGGCTCAGACGGCTTGCATTGGCAGTCCAGAATATGGGACTGATCTGAACCCTACCATCTTCTATATCAGAATTTCAAGCTCTATCGAATGAGCCAGGAAAGAATCTTGTCTCAATAACCCTTACAACATTTTTTTTCAGGCGCAGTTACCTTTCGGTAAATATCAGTTTTTATTAATATCAGAATTAACTACGAGGCATGCTTCCAGGCTAATGATGTGAACTATACCTTCTCCTGCGTTATATCTTGCATTATCTAGATAACCCTTAAGGCGACTTTTTGGGTGTTGTTTATTTTCGTTAAATAACAGTTTTTGTTTATATCAGAATTAATTGCGAGGCACGTTTGAATACTACTGATGTAAACCCTACCATCTTCTGTACTAGAATTTCGAGCTCTATCGAATGATCCAGAAAAGAATACTGCCTCAATAACCCCTAAGGCGATTTTTTTCAGGCGCTGTTTATTTTTCGCTAAATATCGGCTTTTATTCACATATATCAGGACTAAATGCGAGACTTGCCTCCAGGCTAAAATTGCACGAGGATTCCAACTAGATAGACGAGGGATCTTTTAACACAAGTTCAAAGCATTAGTTTCAAAATTACATTTTTTTTATCATTTCGTAACTGATTTTTCTATGGAACTTTACAATGCACACACTATACATGTCGAGACTAAGACTGGATAGGTGGTTCATGAAATCTAATGTTCACCGAGAATAAATTTCATCACACAATACTTCAAATTGCTCGTCCAGTCGTTTGTGACTTCTGGCAGTTTCTTGACCTCGCGTTCCACAGGCAATGTACCTGCATAGCCAATGTCTCCTCCATCAATTAACGAGTTAGAAAACACTGATGAAATGCTTTGAAAAAACTGGAGTACGTCGGTGTTCTTAGGAGGTTCACCGACTATCAAATTGAACTCTTTGGGCAATTTCAGACTGTGAACATGCTCTACGCACTGAAGGATCATAATGTCGCCTTCAAAAAGGTTGAGCACTTGAAGGTCTCTCGTCTATCTAACTATATTTCCCACACAATTTCAGCCTGGAAGCATGCCTCGCAATTAATTCTGATATAAATAAAAACTAATATTTAAGGAAAATAAACAACGCTTAAAAGCCGCCTTAAGGGTTTTTTAGACAGGATAATTTCTAGCTCATTTGATAGAGATCGAAGTTCTAGTACAGGAGATGGTAGAGTTCACATCAGTAGCCTGGAAGCATGCCTCGTAGTTAATTTTGATATTAATAAAAACTGATATTTACCGAAAGGTAACTGCGCCTGAAAAAAATGTTGTAAGGGTTATTGAGACAAGATTCTTTCCTGGCTCATTCGATAGAGCTTGAAATTCTGATATAGGAGATGGTAGGGTTCAGATCAGTCCCATATTATGAACTGCCAATGCAAGCCGTCTGAGCCTCCTATCCCTCTATCAATTGTAATCACACCAAATCTGGTCGACCTACAGGCTCCTGTAGTTGGCTGGGTCAGCATCGCCTCTGCGGCCAGGACTCTCTGGCCGAGCGCGAAGCGGCGGGTGTCACTGCGCGAGTCGACGCTAATTGTCTCCACAGGCACTGTCCCGCGTCTTTGCCCGCGCCGCTTTCAGGCAGAACGTCCCCCTCCCGTAAACAATGCATACAGAATCGAACCTTTCAATCGAGTGGGCGCGACAGCTTGTAGACTGAGCGGTTAGGGAGTTTTATCAGAAATATGCAGCCACCTTAGTCAGGAGTTGCTCCAAGGCTGTGCAACTGGCCTTTGGAGTGCGCCGTAAACAATGCATACAGAATCGAACCTTTCAATCGAGGGGGGAGGGACAGCTTTTGGACTGAGCGTTTGGGGAGTTCTACCAGAAGTTTCCTACCGCCTTACTCAGGAGTTGCTTTAAGGCTGTCCAGCTAGCGTTTGGAGTGCGCCGTAAACAATGCATACAGAATCGAACCTTTCAATCGAGGGGGAGGGACAGCTTGTAGACTGAGCGTTTGGGGAGTTTTGTCAGAAATTTGCAGCCGCCCTAGTCAGGAGTTGCTCTAAGGCTGTCCAGCTAGCGTTTGGGGTGCGCCGTGAACAATGCATACAGACTCGAACCTTTCAATCGAGTGGGCGCGACAGCTTGTAGACTGAGCGGTTAGGGAGTTTTATCAGAAATATGCAGCCACCTTAGTCAGGAGTTGCTCCAAGGCTGTGCAACTGGCCTTTGGAGTGCGCCGTAAACAATGCATACAGAATCGAACCTTTCAATCGAGGGGGGAGGGACAGCTTTTGGACTGAGCGTTTGGGGAGTTCTACCAGAAGTTTCCTACCGCCTTACTCAGGAGTTGCTTTAAGGCTGTCCAGCTAGCGTTTGGAGTGCGCCGTAAACAATGCATACAGAATCGAACCTTTCAATCGAGGGGGAGGGACAGCTTGTAGACTGAGCGTTTGGGGAGTTTTGTCAGAAATTTGCAGCCGCCCTAGTCAGGAGTTGCTCTAAGGCTGTCCAGCTAGCGTTTGGGGTGCGCCGTGAACAATGCATACAGACTCGAACCTTTCAATCGAGTGGGTGCGACAGCTTGTAGACTGAGCGGTTAGGGAGTTTTATCAGAAATATGCAGCCACCCTAGTCAGGAGTTGCTCCAAGGCTGTCCAGCTGGCCTTTGGAGTGCGCCGTAAACAATGCATACAGAATCCAACCTTTCAATCGAGGGGGGAGGGACAGCTTGTGGACTGAGCGTTTGGGGAGTTCTACCAGAAGTTTCCTACCGCCTTACTCAGGAGTTGCTTTAAGGCTGTCCAGCTAGCGTTTGGAGTGCGCCGTAAACAATGCATACAGAATCGAACCTTTCAATCGAGGGGGAGGGACAGCTTGTAGACTGAGCGTTTGGGGAGTTTTGTCAGAAATTTGCAGCCGCCCTAGTCAGGAGTTGCTCTAAGGCTGTCCAGCTAGCGTTTGGGGTGCGCCGTGAACAATGCATACAGACTCGAACCTTTCAATCGAGTGGGTGCGACAGCTTGTAGACTGAGCGGTTAGGGAGTTTTATCAGAAATATGCAGCCACCCTAGTCAGGAGTTGCTCCAAGGCTGTCCAGCTGGCCTTTGGAGTGCGCCGTAAACAATGCATACAGAATCCAACCTTTCAATCGAGGGGGGAGGGACAGCTTGTGGACTGAGCGTTTGGGGAGTTCTACCAGAAGTTTCCTACCGCCTTACTCAGGAGTTGCTTTAAGGCTGTCCAGCTGGCCTTTGGAGTGCGCCGTAAACAATGCATACAGAATCGAACCTTTCAATCGAGGGGGAGGGACAGCTTGTGGACTGAGCGTTTGGGGAGTTCTACCAGAAGTTTCCTCCCGCCTTACTCAGGAGTTGCTTTAAGGCTGTCCAGCTGGCCTTTGGAGTGCGCCGTAAACAATGCATACAGAATCGAACCTTTCAATCGAGGGGGAGGGACAGCTTGTAGACTGAGCGGTTAGGGAGTTTTATCAGAAATATGCAGCCACCCTAGTCAGGAGTTGCTCCAAGGCTGTCCAGCTGGCCTTTGGAGTGCGCCGTAAACAATGCATACAGAATCGAACCTTTCAATCGAGGGGGAGGGACAACTTGTGGACTGAGCGTTTGGGGAGTTCTACCAGAAGTTTCCTACCGCCTTACTCAGGAGTTGCTTTAAGGCTGTCCAGCTAGCGTTTGGAGTGCGCCGTAAACAATGCATACAGAATCGAACCTTTCAATCGAGGGGGAGGGACAGCTTGTAGACTGAGCGGTTAGGGAGTTTTATCAGAAATATGCAGCCACCCTAGTCAGGAGTTGCTCCAAGGCTGTCCAGCTGGCCTTTGGAGTGCGCCGTAAATAATGCATACAGAATCGAACCTTTCAATCGAGGGGGGAGGGACAGCTTGTAGACTGAGCGGTTAGGGAGTTTTATCAGAAATATGCAGCCACCCTAGTCAGGAGTTGCTCCAAGGCTGTCCAGCTGGCCTTTGGAGTGCGCCGTAAACAATGCATACAGAATCGAACCTTTCAATCGAGGGGGGAGGGACAGCTTTTGGACTGAGCGTTTGGGGAGTTCTACCAGAAGTTTCCTACCGCCTTACTCAGGAGTTGCTTTAAGGCTGTCCAGCTGGCCTTAGGAGTGCGCCGTGAACAATGCGTACAGAATCGAATCTTTCAATCGAGGGAGAGGGACAGCTTGTAGACTGAGCGTTGTGAAAGTGAAGCGAGTTCGAGCAGTCTTTCTGGGATGCGCCACGCATATAAACATTGTTAAAGCGTGAATGCGAAATGAAAAACACAAGCGTATAAGTGTAAGGGAGAGGTCGTAGTTGTCTAAACCTTGTTTGGTGTACTATTCTACTCCACCCTCGTTTGGAAGGATCAATATGGCGCCGCGGCACCGGAAGTGTGAAAACTGTAGTTAGGCGATTTACGGCGCTCTCAGATGGCGCGAGAGGTCACAGAGGCAGGAGAGTGGACTGGCTCCGGAACGGGTGAGGGTCTGAACTTACGAATGTCATCGCTAATTGCGGCGACCTATGCCGCAATGCGGCAACTCCGCGGCTACGTCTTCCGACTCGCTGCCTTGACCCGCCGCTAGCGCGACATCCTCCACCGCAGCCGCGACGACATCCCCGTGCATGTGGCAGGCGAGAGGCGAGGAATTACCAGGATAGATTTCAACAACACATTTTAAGAGCCTACGATTCTTTAAGATCTGAGAGTACTCTCATTAGGCCTCCTTGCAGTCCTAATGGTTTACTTCTACCCCGTTCTGCTCCCTTTATTTACCTTCTTCAGGATTATGTTTGCTTACATCAATTTGGCAACACCCTTAATTTTTGCCCTTAAGTTTTCCTCATTAGTTTGGATTTATTTTCTAAAAATAATTCCATGTCCGACACATTGGTCCCTGGTACTCATTCGATCCAGTCTTCAGCGTCCTGTTCTAATCCTCTACCGGCTATGATCAATCCGTCGCTCTCTTTACGACTTAGAAGGTATCCAGTGGCCTTTCTGACGAAAGGAAATCATAGTTGGCCGAATAGCTGGACAAAAACCAGTGAGAGCTTTATGCAAAGTCCAAAGGAGTAGTCGACGCGTTCGCGGCAGTGGCTTTCGCACATGCGACAGTGATCAGTGGCGGCGCAGGAGCCGCTAATTGCGGCGCGGCGGTGACTGCCGCAGCCGCGATGACCATTCGTAAGTTCGATCCGCTCCCCCTCCGGAACTAATCTGGGTCCCGACCAGGGCTATGGTACATTTGACTCGTGAAAAACCGGTACAAATGAACGTAAATTTGAAATCGAACTATCCTTCGAGTCAGAATTAACTAGGGAATGGCCTCGTAGACAATTTTTCAGTTTTTGGACATTTTTTAAAATGACACTCAGTTAGCATTTGAGGTGAGTTTGCTCTGTAACTGGGTGACCAAAATGCCCTCCGGGCCAGTCGAAATCCCACCTGTAGAAGACTATAAGGTGTTTTCATAGGCCTCCAGATATCTACGTTCCTGTCTTCAAGGAAACCATTTTGTGCCCACTTTAATGATACGAAAAGTGTACGGCTAACTACGAAGAAGTGTCATATGGGCAACTTTGGCAGCGTACAATCGCTAACGATTTCAACCTTGAAGGTTTCAACTTCGCAGCTTGATTTTCACTCTCGCCTCCAACGTGACGAACGAGTATAAGCACATACAATCTTGATATGACAAAATTAGAGTCCTCCAAAGCGGAGGCATTTTTTGAAAATAACAACACTTAAATTGTCGGATCCTTTAAGGAAGTAGATCATTGTGATCGTGAAATACTAGGGAATCCAGAGAACTATGTGTGACTACGTATATAATGCAGAAACTAGGCTTTAAAGGGCCGAATCTCTTCCTTCATTAGCCACTTGGGAGCTGTGGGTGTAATTATCTCCCGCGAGCACAGGGGTCAGCCGCGCCGGGCAGAAATTAGGTCACTGAACTACATTTCAGACGCTCGCTATGCGATTTTCAGCTCATCGGAAAGAGAGCTCGGTGCTGATCACGAATATGTCATTCAATTTGCAATGCGCTCAATTTGAAAAGCTCTACAGAAAAGCGGCGGAAAAGGCGTTTTTTTTTCGCTTTTTCCGCCCAAAGACCAAAAGATAAGGCCGGTATTGTAGATAACAACACGAGCACTGGTGGACATGACTTTGACGACGCCGTACAATTTAGGCTGTTCCCAGTTAACGTATCTCCTTAGCTTATCGAATCTAAGGCTGGTGAACTACAGCGGTCAACATGTGCTGTTTTGGTTGTGTAGAATGGAGAACTGCCTCGGTCCTTTAAAAGTGAATATTTTAGCTAATCTGTAGTTTGAAGCATATGCAATATGTAAAAATGCTCTATAGCATGCTATAATACCCTTAGGTGGATCACCTATATGATAAACGTGGATTTTGCAAAAATGCAAAACCAACGCAGTCTGCGTGATCCGAACCCGGACCGCTCGCTCACGAGCGCGGGCGCTTCCCGCAACAGTGGCGGTCGGCATGCGCGATGGCTTCCCGCGCCCATCGCGGGCATGGCATACTTTTTCGCGCGGCGCGCGGTGTTTAGCGCTGGTCCTGGACGGATCGCGACGGCAAGACTCATCGCGCAGAGTTAGGCCTCGTGCATACATCCCGTCGCCGCGATGGATTCCATCGCGGCGACGGGATGTATGCACGAGGCCTAACTCTGCGCAGAATTGTATTGGGGTCGAAATACCTGTAGTTTGCTACTTCCCAGGGAGAGGCGGTTCTACCCTTATACAATAATTGGGCCGCTCCGACCTGCCGTTGAGATAGTATCCTGGTGAGTCCTCATTCATGTGTTTCACGAGTTCAACGAATCTTACTATAGGTCATCCTACTATATATAAAAGAGTAAGCGGTTGTGTCTGTCCTTCCGTCTGTCCGTCCGTCTGTCCGTCCGTCCTTCCTTCGGTCCATCTAGCTTTTCGTAGACGTCGAGTGACAGGCGTCCGGGTTGAGACGAGGTGTGACCCACGTCGTGTCGCGTGCGTCAGAAGACGTGTCGCCGATGTCGCGCAAAGGGCATCTGGGTTGAGAAGGCATCTCACCGTCGGCGTTCAACAGGCTCCGGGTTCAGGAGTTGTGTCACTCATGTCGCGCAGTGGGTGTCTAGGTTCAGAAGAGGTGTCACCGATGTCCCCCAAGTGGTGTCCGGATTCAGACGACGTGTCACCGATGTCGCGCGTTAAGAACGAACGGTTTGAAAAGACGTGTTACCGACGTCGCTCGGCAGGCGTCCGTTTCAGGAGTGATGTCACTCGTGTCGCGCAGTGGGTGTCTAGGTTCAGAAGGGGTGTCACCGATGTCCCCAAGTGGTGTCCGGATTCAGACGACGTGTCACCCATGTCGCGCAAAGGACGAACGGTTTGAAAAGACGTGTTGCCGACGTCGCTCGACAGGCGTCCGTTTCAGGAGTTGTGTCACTCACGTCGCGCAGTAGGTGTCTAGGTTCAGAAGAGGTGTCACCGATGTCGCGGAATGGATGCTTGGGTTAAGAAGGGGTCTTATCGATATCGTGCAGGGGGTGTTCCGGTTCAGACGACATGTCACCGATGTGTGACCAGTGAAGGGGGATCAGTAATGGGGGACCAGCAAAGGATGGTCCAGTAATGGGGGAGGGGGAGTGGAAAGAAGGGAGGTCCACTGAATAGGGAACCACCAAGGGGGACCACTGCAGGGAGAGGGTCCAGCAATGGGGGGGGGAGTGGAAAGAAGGAGGACCAGTGAAGAGGGGACCACTAACTAGGGAAGGGTTTCGACCTTCCATGGAACTTCAAGTTGAGACCGAGATCATTAGAAAGAGCTCGGAATGCTGATTACGAATATGGGTGTCAAAATTGCAAAATGAAACTTCTGAGCGAGTTATGGCCTGCCGAAATCGAGGACCTCACCAAAGGCTGGCTGTACGACGCACCGGGCGCGAGAGTGGTGAGTCATCGAGGCTCCGTAAGAAGGGGCCACCTGCTGCGGCGGTGGCGCGGGAGTAGTGCTTACACTCGTCGTGTGCGACGTCGTTGGTTCGGTTCCCGTTGCTGCCCGTTTTTTGCAAATCATAATTTATCTTCGAAATGATCTTTTGTTCTGAAATATGACACGTGTCTGATTAAATAGCCGGGAAAATACCATACACGTTTGTAATAATGCTTTGAGGCGAAAAATTGCTATGGTGACATTTTTATTTACTCTGGTACCCCATGAATGCCAAGGTTTTTACAAACACCTCCAGTTATTCAATATATGATTTGGACTTTATTTGTGCAAAATAGTAAATAAAAATGTTACCATATCAGTTTTTTGCCTTCAAGCATTTTTACAAACATGTATGGTAATTTTCCCAGCTATTTAATCAGACGCGTGTCATAATTCAGAACAAAAGGTCATTTCGAAATTAAATTATGATTTGCAAAAATATCTGCAGTAACGGGAACCGAACTAACGACATCGCACCCAACGGGCGTGAGCACTACCCCTGCGCCACCGCCGCAGCTGGCAGGCCCTTCTTACGGAGCCCTGATGACTCACCACTCTCGCTCCCGGTGCGTCGCACAGCCAACCAGTGGTGAGGCCCCCGATTTCGGCAGGCCATAACTTGCTCAGGAGTTTCATTTTGCAATTTTGACACATATATTCGTAATCAGCCTTCCGAGCTCTTTCTAATGATCCTGGTCTCAACCTGAAGTTCCATGGGAGGTCGAAACCCTTTCCTAGTAAGGGGACCACTTCAGGGAGGGTCCGGTGAGGGGGGGCCCGGTAACGGGGGGAGGAGGGACCAGTGAAGAGGGGACCACTGCAAGGGAGGGTCCAGTAATGGGGGGGGGGGAATGGAAAGAAGGAGGACCTGTGAAGAGGAGACCACAAGAGGGACCACTTCAGGGGGGGGGGGGTCCGGTGAGGGGGACTAGTAACGGGGGGGGGAGTGGTGAAGAAGGCCCAGTGAAGAGGGGACCAGTGTGAGGGGGGAGGGAGAGACGGTAAAGGGGACCAGTGAAGATGGGACCACTGAAGAAGGGGGTCCAGTGAAGGGGACCAGTAACGGCGGATTATGATTTTTTATCACTATAGTCCAACGGGTATCAAGCTTCAGAAGACGTGCTGTTGACGTCGCTACACGTGCGTTGGGGCTCAGCATATGTATCACAGACGATATCAACATGCATCCGGATCCAGAACACGTGACCCAGACATCGTACATCGTGCGTCCAGGTCCAGAAGTCGTTCCACAGATCATACTTTGCACAGCATTCGTGAGAAGACTTTTTAAAGGCTTCGTTCGACAAGTGTGTGTACTTGACTCTCACTACGCCTTTATTTCTTTTTATTTCACTTGGGCACAAGTGCAAGGGGTATTGACGGGGTTGAGAGTGAGGGTAAGGAGAATGGCTAGTTATCGGAGGAACATGATTGCTGTCGGACAGTTAACGGTATCGATCGGTCTACCGACACCCATTGGTTTCATTTATGTTTCCGCAGATTAAGCACTTTGGGTTGAGACTCCTACAGTCTGTTCCTCAGGACTTAGTAGAACATGTATGTACTTCGGAGAATGAAATGAAAGTAAGAGGGCCTAAAGAAGAAAAGAACACGGTCGGGTGTTCTATACTCGGGGTTTGGGGGCGAAGCCCCCAGCCAGACGTTTGGCGTTTGGCGGCCGCGAGGCCGAACGTCTGGTACTATATATAAAAGATTAAGCGGTTGTGTCAATCCGTCCCGTCCGTCTGTCCATCCGCATTCCCGTCGCTCCATCTGGCCTTTCGTCTGAACCAGGACGTCAAGTAACAGGCGTCCGGGTTCAGACGAGATGTCATCCGCTCGTGTCGCAACCGTCAGAAGACGTATCACCGATGTGGCACAATGGGTGTCAAGGTTCAGAAGAGGTGGCACTGATGTTGCGCATAGGGCGATCGGGTTGTGAAGACGTGTCCCCGACATCGTTCGACAGGCGTCCGGGTTCGGAAGTTGAGTCACTCGGTGACCAGTGAAGGGGGACCATAAGGGGGGAGTCCAGTAAGGGGGGACCGATAAAGGAGGGAAGGGGGAAGTGAAGAGGGGATCAGTAGATGGAAAACCAGTAGCGGTGGGACCAGTAATGGAGGGAGGGGTGCTAAAGGGGGGCCAGTGAAGAGCGGACTAGTAAAGGGGACCAGTAAAGGGGGATCAGTACCGGGGACCAGTGCAAAGGGAAGACCAGTAAAGATGGGAGCAGTAATGGGGGACCGGTTAGGAGTTAGGAGGTTGGGGGGGGGGGGTGGGGGCAGTAGACGGGATACCACTAAAAGGGGTCAAGTAAAGCGGTCCAGTAAGAGAACCAGTAAGAGGAAGGGGCAGCAAGCGGGACCAATAAGGGCGGGCCAGGGTTTTTACCAGTACCGTCCAACGTGTACCAGGCTTCAGAAGACGTGCTATAGACGTCGTGCTACGTGTGTCGTGGAGCAGAAGACGTGTCACAGACGTTGTGGCAACGTTGTTACACGTGCGTCGGGGCTCAGCAAATGTGTCACAGATGTCCGGATTCAGAACACGTGAGCCAGACGTACAACGTGTCCATATCCAGAAAATGTTCCACTGATCATCTTTGCACAGAACCCGTGAGAAAACTTTTTAAAAGCTTCGTTCGACGAGTGCGCGCGTACTTGAGTCTCGCTTTGTCTTTTTCCATTTGTTTATTTTATTTCACAAGGTAAGGGATATTAGCGGGGTGAGCGAGCGTGGGGGTAAGGAGAATGACTAAAGGGGTCGCAGAAATATTATTACTGTAGGAGAGTTAACGGTATTAAGCTGTCTACCAATACCGATTGGTTTCATTTACGCTTCTGCAGCTTAAGCATTTTGGACTGAGACTCTTACAATCTGTTCTGAACGTAGTAGAGAACGTGTACTTCGGAGAATGAATCGCGTACGTGTGATAGAGAGTGTGTAGGCCCCATAGGAGCAGTTCTCAGAATTCTACCGTATCTCACTATGCTATTCTATATAGTGAAACCAGTTTTTACAGTAATCAAAGTGAGAAAGTCTAAAGAAGAAAACTACACAGTCGGAGTGTTCGATACGAAGCCTCCATCCAGACGTATGACGGCTGCTAGGCCACTGAACGTCTGGTACCTTATATACATATAATTCAACTAATTCGTGGGTGACGTTGTCAGTCACGGGGAAAGGGGACAAAGCTAAGGAATACCTTCGTAGGGCGGCGTATGCCAGCCGGTTTTTTCTTCTGCTTTTCTCGGCGATCCTGGCGAATTTACAATTTTGGTGACGGATCACCTATGTTTACGATATATTCAGCGGGCAAGGCGTCAGGGTATAGGGGGATCGAGTGCCGAGCGTCGGATTCAGAAGACATACCGAAGACGTCGTCTAACGAGCGTCGGATTCAGAAGCCGTGTCAAAGGCGTCGTCCAACGTGCGCAGAGATTTAGAAAAGGGGACGAGTGCAGGGTGATGTAAAGTACCAGTAAAGGAGGTACCAGTAAAGGGGGACCAGTAAAGGGTGACCAGCAAGGGGACCAGTAAAGGTCGGAAAGGGGGCCAGTAAAGGAGTGACCACTAAGAAGGAGGGGGAACGAGTATGGGAAACATAATTTTGTCTCAGTATCGCCCAATGTCTGTCTAGATTCAGAAGATGTGTGTCCAAGACGTCGTGCCACGTATCGGGGTGCAGAATGCATGTCATAGACGTTGTGGCAACGTCGTGACACGTGCGTCGAGACTCAGCAAATGTGTCACAGACGTTGTGTAACATGCGTCCGACGTGCCGCAGCCAGACTTTGCGCAGCATGCATTGGATGTTCAGAAAACCATTTAACCTTTTCACGACACGCGCGATTTTTGGGTGATTGCCGCCTGGGACAGCGCGCATTTTCCCGCGCGCTGATTATTTGAATTATTTTATTTGTTTTATTTGTTAAATATGGAAAACAGTAACGAATGAAGTTTCCCAAGGACCATCTTGACTGTAGATATTAGTGGACCATTGATTAACATTGTACTATTAAATGCTTGATAATTTTTCATGAACTATTTTTATGATGGTGTCCGACGACATCGTCGGACCTTGTCCCACATGGCAAAAAAAGTGTCCGACGACATCGTCGGACAATGTCGTAAAAGGGTTAAAGGCTTCGTGCAACTAGTCAGCGCGTAGATGAGACGACATTTAGTGAACAATATCGGCCAGTCGATCAATGCCGATTAATATTATTTATGTTTCTGCGTTAGACTGGGAGTACGTGTAAGGCGATTCGAGGCCGATTTAAGTCTCACCCCGTCCCTTCGGGCAGTCTGGCTGGCTGCCCGGAGTTCTTCGCCCGCACGACAGGGCCTGACTAGCTACCCGTGTTGTGTTGTAGTCAAACACAGCAGCACTAAAGGGCCTCATTCCCCTGACCCCGAAAGAGCCCCCATTTCTGCAGCGATTGGAAGGACGAGCACGGAGAGTCTGCTAAAATCTCAGGGCCTAACCAGTCTGCGCAAATTGAGAAGGACTAGGATGACGATCTGTACTTACAACGCCCGCACGCTCGCATCGGAAGCATCCGTCGAGGGCCTGATGATGCAAGCCAGGAAGATCAAGCACGACGTCATCGGATTGACCGAGACGAGAAGACACCACCCCCTACACGCCGCCTACGACTCCGGAGAAGAACTGTTCCTCGGAACATGCGACAGCAGTAGAGTAGCGCTTTGATGTCCCCGTCAACACGCACTTGGCCATGAACATCGATTCGTACGAGTCTCTGACAACCCGAATCGGACGTCTGCGACTGAAGCGATGTGGCTCCGTACCAGCTTTGACTTTATTCGTCGCGTATGCCCCAACATCCGACTACGACGACGAAGAGGTCGAAGGCTTCTACGTGGAGCTGAAAAAGTTCTATAAGGAAGACCACACCTTCTACAAGGTGATCGTCGGTGACTTCAACGCCAAGATCGGACCACGAAGGTCGCCGGAAGAACTTCACATCGGAACCCACGGTTTGGAGTGGAACGAGCAAGGTGAAAGGCTGTCTGAGTTTATCATGTCGACCAAGACCATCCACTGAAACTCACAGTTCCAGAAGCCTCCCTCCCTACGATGGACCTCGGAATCCCCCGGTGGCCAGTTCCACAACGAGATCGACCACATCATCATTAACCGCAAGTATTGCCTGACCACCGCAAGTCATTGTATGGCCAAATACGCATTCATGTCGCCTCCACGACATCCCGTAGAAGAAGAATGCGCTGGCGCATCCCAGAAGGGATTGATTAACGCCGTCCTTTATTCTTTTGTTGCCTGCCCGACGTTTCCGTTGTCCCCAAGTTCTACACAGGATCGGACCACCGCCTTCTTCGCGTAAGGTTCCGCTTTTTGCGTCAAGGAGAGAAGGCCGTGAAGTTTAAGAAAAGGAGCCCCAGAACGACCATCAACTGGCAGCTTTACACCTCTCTTGCCGGCCTTTGGGAAGATACCGCTATGGACAATATCGACGATGAATACGACCACTTCGTGCACCATCTCCGCGATAGTGCTAAGGAGCCGAGAGCTTGAAGGCCACCAAGAGACGCCTGTCTCCGGAAACTCGAGCTGATACGCCAGCGTGGAGCAGCATGAGCGTTAGGCAACTACCAACTGTCGTCCGAGCTTGCGAAGCTGTGCAGAGCGGCGATAAAGGAAGATCTTAAGGAGAGAAAGGCGGAAGTGTTGGCTGAAGCTGCAGAGGCAGGTTTGAGCATCCACAATGCCCGCGGGAACTTCGCCAACTTCAAGACCAAGATGACCGCTCTCCGACGTCCTGACGGAACCGTCACCTCTTCCAGAAGGACCATGGAGAAGGTCATCCACGACTTCTACTCCGATCTCTTCGATAGCAACGTCCACCTGCCCCCACGCCATCTTCCGCAGTATAATAACTCCGAGCGCACTCTGTATTCGACAGTGTAGCGGTTGAACGCCCGGGGTTATTACTTGTTATTCCATTTTATTTTATGCAGTATAAGTTTACGCACAGAACGCTCAGTCCTCGCATTAGTTTATTATAATTTCAGACATAAATATTATGTGCAACGACACCAAAAATAAAGAGGGCAGATGTCAGCCTAACGGCCGAGCACCACCGAGCCCTCACACCACTGTCTTTCCGAGAGGCGTTCTTCTGTACTCCCTGGGTTGTGGGGGCTCTAAGTGGTGGCTTAATGGGGGTCCCGATAGCCAATGGGCAAACTCCCGTACGGGTATTTTTAATGGGGCGCAATAGCGTCGGGTAAGACAAGGCTAGGCGTTACTGGGTGGCCTAATCAATCTCCCGTGGATTGGCTATCCTTCTCTTCTACCGTAGCGTACGTCCCATCTCCTCTCCCAACAGGATTTCATCCCCTTATAATTTCCTTACAGCAGGATGAATACGTTCCCTCTGTTCTCCCTTCCGATACGACACGCCATCTCGTCGGTGAAGAAACGTACAGCACCCGGTCCCGACAGGATCAGACCCGAACACCTGAAGAACCTCCCGCCAGCGCTCATCGACACCCAGGCGCGGCTCTTCACACGCTGCCTGTCGGAGTGCAAGGTTCCACCTCAGTGGAAGACCAGCACGGTCGACCACATACACGCAAAACGGAGACAACAGGAAAAGAAACAAAAAATAAAAAAGGATAAGAACATAACTTTATTTTATACTTTCTGGACAATAGATTTAATTAAACGAATGCGCAATGTGCAAATTTCGAGCTCCTCTGTCCTTTAGCAGCGACAAATTTATGCGCTCCACCGTTATGGCCTTTTCATACTCCGCGATCGCTCGGTCCTAATCGATTACTATTCTTTGGTAGACCAGTCGCTCCCGTCGCGGACTATACAGGCCTGCGCACACTTTTGCGGCGAGCGGCGGACGGCGAAAGCAATGAGTCATCCCTTTCAGGCCTATGTTATAACTCGGCATCGCCGACAGCAGCGCAGCTGATCGGCATGACTCTCCGAAGGGTTAGAGCTCAGACAGTCTTGCCCGCGCCGCTGGAGCTGCGACAATAAGGTCCATACACACTTCTGCGATAGCGCGGCGCCGCCATGATGAAGCATAGGCCACGAAACTGCGACACGTGCCGCAGGGGGGACGGAACTTTTACTCACTTTTGGCCGCGCCGGCCGCCGCGCGCGCATGCCGCGTGCGCTACGTCGCCAGCCATTCGCTGGCGGTGCGCACGAGATTTACTCACGAGTTCCATCAGTGGGCTTCTCGCTGCATGAACCTGCGAACGAGAACCGACTAATGCGAATTTTTGCTGTTGACTAACAGCAAACTAATTAACATTAACAGCTGACTATTATTGGGGCTACTATTGTGATAAGGTCTTCACTATTAGTAGGAGCAGGGTGATAATAGTATATCTGGTAGTCTAAGGTAAGACCATTAGTAGAAATCTTATTTATATCATTTTTACTTCAAATTTAACACTTCTCACGTCGCATTGGGAATTATTCTGCGTGATGCATTTCAAATCAAAGTGAATATCTACCAAATCAAAGCGACCGACTTTCGGTCAAAATAGAGGATCTGTAAGGAGAGCAGGATATTTGTTTGCTTAAGGAAATGTTGTCATAATTCTCTTTGGAATTGTTTAGTTGACATGCCTCGCTTAGCAAATACATGAAAAAGGGATCGCGCCATGCATCCGACTAGCTCGTCGCGTTTTTTATTTGATTAATAAGTGCTCCGTCACACCTGTCGGCGCGCCTCGCACTCACGCGCTTCGTGCGATGTTGCAGTATCACTAAGCTAAGAACAATCTCATCGAGCTAGCTGCTCTACTTGTTTAGCTTTTTTCCCTACCTAGGAGTACAAGAGGCTCGCAGTACGTACAGTGTATAGTATGGTAGGGCGATCTATTGGTTGCTCACCCTTAGTGGAACGGTCCCTCATTACTGGTACTGGTCCCCTCAATGATCCACCTTTAGTGGGCAACGTCTTCGGCACATCAATAGGACTGTTCGAGCTGTGGAACAATGCTATGTCCATTCGTAGGCACGTCCAGACTATACGAGGGAGGAAATTGAGTACGACCGTGCTCTTCGCATTAAAGCGAGCAAGCTAAATAGTCAAGAAGGTAAACTCGCATATGTTGTGCGTGATTTAGCTATTCACAAACTTAAATTCCCGCGCGAGCTTCCTGCGTCAGGGCCATCGAAATTGCACCAGGTTCAAGTCAAACCACCCATTCTCCAGTATCAGAACACGAGCACCCGTTTTCGGCTGGTGCTCACGTTGATACAACAATTTCGCAGTCTTCTAAAAGCAACGCCTAGGAAACGACGACTGGCCCGTTGCATGTCAATCCTCACGAAAACAAAACTCCCTCCCTCAGTTCCATAACGGACTATTTTTTTATTTCTAGCAAATGCGCGTTCTATTGTTAATAAAGTCCCTGACCTTAATTTCCTCCTAAAACATAAACCATGCTGCCTCCTTATAACCGAGAGTTGCTGTAAGCCTTACTTAATCCATAGCGCTACCCTTAATCTTGATTCCGACTATGATGTCTATCGGCGCGATCGTGTCGAAAACCGGAGAGGTGGAGGTGTGCTTGCAATAATTCGTAAGGATGTGCAGCATCATGTAGAGTCGTGTATTGATTTCGATGGGCAAGTGCAAACAATCGCCTTGCACATCTACAAATGCGACCTCAAAATTCTTCTTATTCTATAGACGAGTGGTTTGTTCAGCGTAGCCAAGATTGGTACAACTCTTTATTGCGGCTTACGTTTCGGCGTCGTCGCCTTCTTCAGAGCCTGGAAAAGTCGAAGTCATCTGAGAAGCTACCCTCCCAAATGCCATTTCATTCTGCAGGAACCCATCCAAAAGGCTAAGAGACTACGAAAACGATGCCGAAAGAAGTCGAAAACATGGCTAACCTTAGATGTGGACAAAAGGCGTCCACCGTCACCCTGGCTGGACGAAAGATGGGTGAATGAGCTTAGAGCCCGGGGGACCACCCGCCTTAGGGACCTAATGGGTCATGACCCAGAGGTCAAAACCCGCAGAGGGCGACGTACGGCGCCAGCTCTTGGGTCACAGCCAAGCACTCGTCCTTCCTATTGATCTGTGGGGACTTCGCCGCAATGTACAGCGCCTCGAGAGTTCGGCGCGCCGAAATCTCATCTTCACGCGCAAGGATCTTGACCTCCACCCCAAAACAGCTGTTCGCGTGCCGCCGCACCCTGTGCTCGCCCAAGGGAGTGGAGACTTGGGACCTGCGCAACCCGTCCAAGTGCTCCCTGATCCTTACGTACAAGGGTCTACCTGTTTATTATTATATTATATTATAGACTACCTGTCTTCTTATTCTTGTATACCGGTCCCCTTATTCCGACTCTTGTACTTTCACAATCTTATTGAATATATGCGTGATCACTGCAGTGGCTGGGATAGTCATATAGTTATAGCTGGCGATCAACCTTCCTCCTGTAGATTAGGATAATTCGTGTGTAAGAGAGGGTGGAGCAACTTACTGCTCCAGAATTTTACTTGAGTTTGTTCGAAACTTTAACCTTTGTCAAGCTGTAAAGGAGCCTACTCACGGGCTGAAAATCTTGGATGTCGTTTTAACCTTAAACCCTCTACTGATTTAAGGCATTACTGTTTTGCCACCATTTAGCACGTCAGACCACAAAAACGTTGTTTTCAGGCTTCTAGGTAATGTCCGACCTCCACGCCCTTCGTGTTACCACAGGCACTTTAGAAACTTCAAAAAGGCCATCTTTGAACAAATCGTTTCTGCTCCTTCTCAAATAAATTGGCTCCACATAAACAACCTTTGCCATACTGTTGAGGACTTTTATTCCTACTAGGTGCATACATGTCAGAAGTTGATTGAACAGTATGTCCCCTTTTCGCTGCACTTTGAAAATCTTGAAAAGTATCCAAAGAAAATACGTTTCCTCAAATCCAAAGTTGACCTCTTGAGTTCAAAGCCGTCCAGCTATAAAAGGGCTATGAAGTACTCGCGCAAGCTGAAGCGTGCTCTGATGCGTTTCGAAATCGAAAAACAAAAGAAAATTGCACTTCACAAAAATAATAAGAGATTTTACAGCTTTTGCAGAAAAAATATTAAAACTTGATTGCTGCGGATGGTCGTGTTTTTAAAGATGATTGGGCCAAAGCTGAGGAATTTGCGAAATACTTTCAATCAACATACAAAAAACCTACTCAGAGCAGCTACACCTTACCGCTCAGGACTCGTGCAGAGCTAAATTGGATTGATATATCGAGTAACATTGTTTACAGCACTCTCCGTAAACTTCCAAATAGAGTCTCCCCTGATGACATCTCCTGTATCTTCCTAAAGAACGCGGCCTTAGCCCTAGTTTATACTTGCGCCGCTGCGCGGCGCGGCACCATTGTCAAAATAGATATCGAGGGCGGCGCGAAAAATCGATACCTATGGCGATCGTCGTGCCGCGCCGCGTGGCGGCACAAGTGTAAACTAGGGCTTAGACCTAACGTCCCTCCTAACAATTATGTTTAACAGAGTATTACTTCAAGGCCAGGTGCCGCAATTATGGGAGGTTGGACTAGTTCGCCCAATCTTTAAGAAAGGATCAAAAAACTCCGTTGCAAATTACAGACCAATATGTTTGACTTGTTCAACTAGTAAAGTGTTGGAACGCATAATCTGCCAAGAAATTACGCATTTCCTCAAGGTTAATGATTTAATTTACCCAAATCAACACCGGTTCATTCCTTCCCGATCAACTGTTTCTGCCCTCATATCTACAGTCCCACAATGGCAAAGAGAGATTGACAATCGTAATTATGTCTCAGTTTGTTTTTTTGATTTGGCTAAGGCTTTTGATTCCATTCAGATTTCGTTATTGCTAAAAAAAACTTTTTGCCTATGGTATTAAAGGCCGACTCCACGAATTCCTAAGATCTTTTCTAGCAGAACGAGTCCAGATGGTCGTCATAAATAATTACAAGTCTCAGTGTTATATCACCTGAGTGGGGTTCCTCAAGGAACCTATCTCGCCCCACTACTTTTTTGTTGTTGTATATAAATGACATTTTCGATGCGCTACCTGAAGGCTGTTCTGCAGTTTGTTTGCCGGTGACGCCAAAATTTTCACTGTTAACAATTGTGACAGACTTCAAGAGTCTATTGACACGTTAGTCAATTGGGCCTTAATATGGGTACTCGACATCTCGATTCAAAAAACGGCGGTTATGTTGATTGGAAAAAATCACCCATCTTACACTTCTAAAATTGATGGAAATCCTTTAGAGATCATTCATGAAGTACGCGATCTTGGAGTTCACTTCTCAGACGAGCTGAACTTTAAATGTCATAATGACCGCATTGTTTCCCGAGCAGATTCGATTGCAAATTTCATTCTAAGCGCGTTCAAAACTCGGGATATTACTGTTCTCTTTTCACTTTTCACAATGTATGCCCGTCCCATACTTGAGTATTGCTCACCTGTATGGTCGTCTTATTGCCAATCAGATATTGAATTGATAGAAGATGTCCAAAAAAGTTTCACATACCGTTGTTTTGCTCGCATTGGAAATTTTTAATTTTCTTATGAGCGTCGCCTTAAAAAGTTAGGTGCCCACACTCTTGAACACCGACGAATAGTAGCTGATTCTGGATCGATGTACAAATTCATCTCAAGAGAAATATCTATTAAGTTGGCCGATTTCTTTGAATTATCTCAAACTCTTGGTACCACTCGTGGTCATGCATACCGAATCAGGCCAAAAAAACCAACACTCGGTCTTTTCAGGGAAGTTTCCTAGGAAGAGTTGTCCCACTGTGGAACCGATTGAATTCTTCTTTTTTCCAGCGGAGAAAATCCTCTCTTCTTCAAATTCATTTGTCAAATTTCTTAGCACAAAATTAGACCTCTAATTGGCATTCATTAGATTCCAGTATTCAATGATCAATTAGCCTTTTTCGTTAAGTAAGATCAGCATTGGTAAGCTTCTTTTACACTCCATTCCTTGATATCTACTGTGTTCGCCTCCGCTGTTTGCTGCTCCGTGGTATCACACTTCGGATTGGGTTGTGTCAGGCGAAATTGCAGGGAAGTCCTCGTTTAAAAAAAATTGTTGAACAAAATTACAATGTTTGCAACCTATGCTTCTTACAGGAGATTAACGTTGCCTTTCAAAGCTGATCAATACGGTTCCTCTTGCTGCGCACTGTTCTCGCCTACTCGTCCGCCTCGCCTACTAGCAGCCTCTACGACCCTTTTTCTCCTATTGACGAGCTATGTTTGTTTCAGTTCTTCATGCAGTTGTTTCCGGATCATTTTTTAGCTTAAAAAACTTTTTGTTGTTATCTTGTGTTAATTTTTCTTGCATTCTTTTGCAATTGGTTCCTTCAATGTTTACCTAAATGCCTACCTCACTTTGTATTCTTGGCAATCTTCACCCTATTCTTTCTCTCTCTTTCCCCTCGCTGTTACACTCTTATAGAGCTTCAGATGTATGGATGCTTTCTTAGCTGGGCGTTGCCGCTAAGGACTATCAAAAAAAATTCATAAGAGTCAAAAAAGAAAGTTATCGAGTAATTATCGTAACAGAACACAAATATAAATTGTAACCCCCTAAAAATCTCAATTTCTTGTCTGACGTTTTATTGATTCGCCCTCGCCTATACTCCTCCTCTCCTAGCAATGAGGTCCTTGAAATACAGGTCCTCGCCCCGGTATGGCTCTGCCAGTTACGGCTGGGAGGGTCGTAGTTCTAGCGTTCCGGCGGCATATTCAGTAAATAAATTCAGCGAATTCAGGAAAACTTTTTTATGCCCAATTTTTATCGTCTGCCTATTTTTGGCCATCTCTTATTTATTTATTTTTCTCAGTCACTTTATTTTCGTCCCATATAAGTGGCTCCTCCTATCCGAGAAAGCTCCACTATTCGTTTCTGTTTCATTTTCTTAGCGGATTTTAGCCAATTTATATCTTGATTACATAGCCAATCTCACGCGTATTCTGTTTTTTCCCACCTGGCTGCTTGTTATTGGCAAGCACAATAAACAAATAAACAAATAAACGAATATCATTACTAAGGTAAATTTTCAAACAGTAATAGTGTAAAAAATCGAAATTAAAAAAATTAGCATTTTCTGTAAATATGAAGAAAGTATTTTAAACGAAATGAACCCAGCTGATGAGTAAGATGCCAGAGATTTCGCCACTCATAGCACTTAGCCGGTCTTATTGAATATCCAGGATCTATCCTATTTGGGAAGGGGCAGCGCTCAAGTTACAGTTGTGTTCAGCACCCAAGACACGACAGCCACTCTCTGAGGTCGCATGGGTACCATCATTTGGCAGTAGCTGAAACTATCGGACAATCTCAAAGGAGGGGTGAAAAGGCAAGACACCGCATGCCCTCCTCCGACTACAATGGATCCAATGTCCCCTATGGAAAGCAATGTTGGCAACCTGAGGGTGCTTATAGAACTCTGGTCTAGAATTCGTGTTTCAGGCCAGACCTAAGATTCTTAGGGAAAAAAAAGATAAGCATGCTACGGATGAGGAATTTGATTCTTGCTTCAAACACTCATGAAGCTTTTGTGGCCCTATGCTTTCTGTAGTACATCGTTTCAAGAAAACAAAAAAAATCCAATTTGGTTATCACACTGTCCCGACATCAGGATGCACCACTGGTTTGAAAGCAACACAATCACAAAAAAAAGTGGAAAAACAACATGTCGCAGCAAATCACCTCCCAAAAAAAAGACGTACAGATAACGTTTTTCTATGAAAACTCGATACTAGGCCAAAGGGGCACAATGCGAGCGTGCTCCAGGAATCGAACGCTTGACGTCTTGTTTGTGAGGTACCCTTCGCCACCGGGCCACGCTGTCAGCGCCGCGCCTTGAATTCTGAGCTGGTGCCGTTAATCACCGTTAACCATAGGAACTTTCAGTGCCTCCTACTCATTCGCTTGATAATTCGGGCAAAAACGAGACACGTTTTGTTACCATTTCGAGGATGGAGGTTCTTCTCATACTATTCGTTCTTGCCGTTTCGGCGTACCGTTGAGACAGTCCCCTTATCAATGCAAAATTGGTTTTCACTGTGACATCGACCTTGTAGGAACTTTACTTTTTTGTACTAAGCACGCCTTCTTAACATTTGTAAGTTAGATGAGTTCCTTCCTCTACTCAGTTCTGTGACTGGTAGACGAGGTGAAGTGTAAATTCTGTCTTTATTTAGGGGCGTATTTGTAGAATGTTGAAGTACCGATAAAAAAGTAACAGACATAAATCGGATTTGCTCATTCAGGAGCTCAATCGTGATGACCTCATTGATAGAACCATTACGCAATTGCGTCAGCTATTGCCACCAGCTGACAGTGTGCGAACATCGCACATGACCAGTGTCAGAACGACTGACCAAAAGTAGGTGTTTATTGCTTTCATAACTCTAGCATCACTTTAATGTCATGACGAACGGGGATACCGCTGAATTTTTGAGTCCAAAACCCATTTCGGGTGTCCTTCTCGTTGCCCAGCTTCGCCTCGCTGTTGTTCGTCCCCGTGAGCCGTTCGGGTTCTTTGCTGGGTAAACAAGCTACGCGAAACACCTCGCCAGAACCGTCAACGCTATCACGAGTCGCTGTGGTCACGACCCGTCCCGTCAGAATTCGGGCATGACTCGACCGTCTCAGAGGTCATGCAAAACCCGACAACGCAGCCAGCCAACTCCTAGCCCATATGTTTCCATTTGTTCGCTAGATAAACCGCAAATACATGCCTCAACCTCCAACCGATAAGTAGCCCGACCCGTTCGAACACGTTCACTACACATCAGCTCGCGTGCGGTCGCGTCGCGTTTGGTGTCGATGGCGTGTTCTTGGATTGACGTGTAATGTTCTAGGAACATATCGCTCCTTTCGTGTTTATTCCTGTTTTAACCCGTTGCGGTCAGTGACCCGTCCATGCAGTCGCTTCTGACGTTGAACGTGGGTCGCTATCCACACTTATCGGACGAGAACTGCGTTTTGGTCAGTGGTAGATGGCTCAAGGGAAAAACGTTGCAGTCTCCACCTATTGTGTTCTGATTTTGATTTTGGGCTTGTGACATCCAAGGCCGATTCTCGTTCTAACCCCCCCCCCCTCATCGTCCTTAGCGGTCCTGTCAGCGAAACTAGAACAGCACCCTGAACAAAAGAGTACTCTCAGGTTCCAGAACGTCCAAAGATTCCTCGAGAGTACTCGGACTCACCCGGCCAGTGAAGTTATTTGGCTAGGCAAACATTTTTTCTGCTCGTCCTTATTTGGCACGTTTTCTCACTGGAAGGTTTTTGTATGCCATCCTCCCTTCTTGACAATATCCTTGGGTTAATTTTGATGTTTTTTTTTTGCATCAGATTGCTACAATGACAAAGAGACGAAAAACAAAAAACTGATGGTAGAACTTAATAAAAACCTGTGTCCATAGCCTTGTAATGTAAGGAGAAAGAAAAAAGTATAAAATACTGTAATAAGAAAACGTGCCAAACGAGGATGAGGAGAAAATGTTGACCTGGGCAGATGGCCTCACTCGTACTCAGCTGGTGCAGTCATTCTGATCACGACTTGCCTCCTCAAGGCCTTCAGATGCAGTCCCAGTTAGGGGAGGAGGATTATCAAGTGGTCCTTTGTCATACTAACACCTATCCTGGACCTACTTGATAGCCCAGTGGCTGGCAGATGGTGTTAGCACTCAGTTTCGTGGGAGAGGGTGGGTGAAGCATAGGAAAGGTAAGCAGATGTAGAGTTTGTGGGTGGCCTCCTCCAAGCAGGATTGCTCCGGCTTTCCCATTCGAAGCAGTCTCCATGAAGACACTATCCCGCAGAAACCGCACTTCTGGACAACTCTTCCGACAGTACCGTTCTCACTCATCCATGCTTTCTACCACTGGATATATACACCAGTTATACCGGAGACGTCGTGTCAGGACCAGGTTAACGAAACAGCTGACTGTCTAAAACAGAACTAAAGAATGGTTGTCTATGCTTGGCAGAGTTTACTTCTATAACTGATCGTTTTTACGTAGCTAAACGACTGAAAAAAGGTATTAATTTAGGCTCCGAAGTTCAGCAAAAATCAGCAAATTGCGCTCAGATTTACCAATGAAACTTATCGGAAGATTCTAGGGTTCTGGTTTTATTCAAAAGCATAAACAAAGGCATATGACATCGAGTTGTCTCTAAGGAACATGATCTGCTGCCGGCTGCAAGAACTTCTGCCCTAGGCGCTTATGCGTACAGACGCTACAGAAAAGGCAGGACTCTGCCCCGCGCTTAGGGCCTGTTCATACTTCACGACAAAAGCGACTTGTCGCCCGTGCAAAACACGCATATCGATCAAAACCGAGTGCGCGCCGCCGAAAAGTGTTCATACTCGAGCGCCGGCGCTGCCGCTCCAGTCGTTCTTGTCTCTCTTGTCGCTGCGCCCGCCACGCGCGCTGCGCTCTCGCCGCTCCCGTCACCCGTGCAAAACATGCGAATCGATTAGAACAGAGCACGCGCCCCCGAAAAGTGTTCATAATCGAGCGCCGGCGTTGCCGCTCCAGCCGCTCTTGTCGCTCTAGTCGCTCTAGTCGCCTGGGGCCGTATGCATACCTCGCCCCGGCGGGGCGGACTTCCCGCGCTCCCCCTCCCCCCCCCCCCCCCCAGCAAAAATTACCCGGCGGGAACGGGTGCCCCTTCCTGCGATACACCTCGGGAAGTGTACGGTCGGGGAACTTCCTAGCCGTACTGAAAATGTTTCGTACATAGGCACAGAGGAAGCATTGCAAATCACGGAGAAACTACCAGCTGTTTTCTACTCCGGGTGAAGGGACGGCCGAGGAATCACGAAAGACGTGAAAGTCTATTATCAATTGGATACTTTGCTGTTAAAACTCTAAAGAAGCCTATTCAAGCGCTGCTATGTCACATTATATACACCTGTGATCTGTTCACTCGCCTATTTATTGATGTTCTCCTTTGTTTTTACGGATTTTGTTAATCATCTTGCAACAATGACCAAGTGAGATCCATAGTGGTACTGAGTTAAACAAGTCGTAGCTATATGTCGTATGACATAAGACAAAGTTTTGTTTGTTAGATAAGGGCATATATGAACTAGTTGAGCAAGGTGCAGCTGGGAATAAACAAACATTTGCATTTTTTCCTCGGCTCCATTCGACGATTAACAATATGCCGTTTATGTCCTTTTACTTGCTGGCAGCAGGTCAGATAAGCCTTTAAAACAATTTGACATGTGTCCTAGTTCTCAACATAGATTAAAATAACATCGAGAAGCCGGGTATCAAGCGGGCTGGTGCCCGCTGTACACCGGGAAGGTATGTTAAAACGGGTATGGAAGCAGCCACGCCCCGGAGTTCCTTTCCTTGCTTAGTTCTGTGCTCAGAAACCGTATTTATTTCAGACCATGGTCTCATAATGGAGCGGGTACCAGCCCGCTTAGTACCAAAAGCCGTAACTGTACTGGGAGAATCCATATCTCTACGGTAAAAATTCAAGAATAAAACGTCCAAGCAACATTTAGCCTTAAAAGTATTTATTATTTAACCAAAGGTTTCGGAAAATGTACATTTTAGTAAATGAAAGCACTAACATAAAAATAACATAGCAAAACTTTGTTATACCCGCATTGAATACACATACACACGAGTGGTCCTATCATAGCCTCAGTAGGCGTTTCTTATACCAAACGACTAACGAAAATATATAAAAAAATCCCCACCCTTGGACACTGCTTGAAAAATAGCTTCAGTAAGCTGTAGCTGTGCTCTGTGCTCCCCTCCGCTGACGCGGGGAGAGCAGATTTAGGCAGAGGAAGGGACTCCAGGGTCTGGCTCAAGTGACGCATCCGTGTTAAAATTGCCTACATCCTGGAGTTCCTTCCCTTGTCCAATTAGGAAGCACATGAGACGCGGATCTATAATCGAAACGAAGAGATAAGACTGCATTTACATTCCCTGTATATAGCTACTCGCCAGGCCGGCCCGCCGCGCCATGCTGTGGTGACCCCCCCCCCTCACCCGGACCCTATTTGCGCCCTCGTGCTTGTTTCCTTTAGTTGTGTGCCGAACGATGTTTTTTAAATTGTGAACCTTTGTTTCACCTTCAGACGTTTCGACGCAGTCATCTGAAGGTGATGCGAGACTTTGAAATGCGCCCTACTCCACCAAACGGCAAAACACCACTCTCTAGAGACTCCGACATCGTAGAGGAAGCCCCACAAAAATCTGACGCATGGAGGGATAATCTCATGATGCAGTCCACCAAGTGATGTACCGCTCTAGCATTGTAATTAGGATGAATAAAATGTACCCACAAACCGTATATTGTTTGCAAGAATGTAACCTGCTAATTGCTCACATTCTGCAGTTAGCATTCTTTCAAAAGCCAAAGGAAATGATTTGTAATTAAAAGGTGTTCCCAGTGATCGCTCATTCTTGGATTTCGTGCGAAAATCCAAAACTCTCCCACGCTTTTCTAGCCGAAATTTCAATCTTAACTTCCAGGACCGCGCACTTTATGTCGAACTGTCGTGCCTTATACCTCCGTGAGAATGTTGCTGTGTTGCAATCAGTTCTACCAGTGAAATGCCCCTTATGGGCGCGAATCGCTATCTTTCTCCCGTTTCGTGGATCTGTGTTGAATTACAAGCTCGACACTGGTATTTTGTTCCTTGGTGAGAACAATCACCTAGTTTACTATGCGGTATGTAAAAGTTTTCTGATATACAGTGCTTATCATAGAGCCTGTTTCGAACCAGCTGGAGCCTAACGTTGTTATTTGGGTTGTTAACTAGAACAATGTCGTTTTGTAACTGAGATCGTGTAATGGTCTTGTGAATCGCCGCGTTTACACTACAGGTAAAAGGAATGCGGAGGAGTACTGTTTCAGTGTGACCCTTCTCGAGAACGGTTAGTGGCTAGTATGCGCCTGTGGACCGTGGAACATCGTAACCATCCTGCAGGGCTATATCCGTTGCTGACCGCGCTTATTCTTGATGCTCCCTTTCTTTTTTTATATATCTGCGAAGCTCATCACGTTTAAGGCCCCGTTTATACTTCGTCGCGGCGCGACGCGACGCCACGTATAGAGGCCATATTGATTGTGCGACGCGATCGATCAATTTGGCCTCATTGCGTGGCCATATGCCGCCGCGATGAAGTATAAACGGGGCCTTACACTGACGGGATGAGCAGAAGTGGCATAAATCAGGATATTTTTTGAGCCTGGTTTCCGGTACCACTTCACACTAACGATGCAATTGGATACTTTCGTCTGTGTTTATGATACGGAATCTAAGCGCTGCTCGGAGATTCTCGAATAAGCCTGATATGCTGTGACTGCTCGTATAGGGTCTGTTCATACTTCGCGACAAGAGCGCAGGGCGCGCAGTGCGCGGAAGTATGAACAGGCGACAGCAGCGACTAGAGCGACTGGAGCGACAACGCCGGCGCTCGATTATAGGCCCATGCACACTTCTGCGACACCGCGGCGCGACAAGTGGGGCGACGGCTACCTCCGCGAAATCCGGCTGTCGCGGCGCGGTCGCGTTAGAGCATCGTTATAGGCAACGGGACCGACGTCCCCGTGCATGTCGCGCCGCCAGGAATGATTTGAACCATTCCAGCCAGCGGCACTCAACGCGGCGTCGCCTGCGATAGCCGCCGCGACAGCCGCAAGAGTGTGCATGCCCCTCCCTGCGGCACGTGTCGCAGTGTCGCGCCGCGTTCGTCGCGGCCCTATGCTTCATCATGGCCACGCCGCGCTGTCGCAGAAGTGTGCATGGGCCTTATGGACACTTTTCGGCGGCGCGCGCTCTATTTTAATTGATTCGTATGTTTTGCACGAGCGACGAGAGCGCAGCGTGCGTGGCGGGCGCAGCGACAAGAGAGACAAGAACGACTGGAGCGACAGCGCAGGCGCTCGAGTATAGGCCCATGCACACTTCTGCGACAGCGCGACGCGGCCATGATGAAGCATAGGGCCGCGACGGCAGAGGCGCGACACTGCGACACGTGCCGCAGGGAGGGGGCATGCACACTCTTGCGACTATCGCGGCGGCTATCGCAGGCGACGCCGCGCTGAGTGCCGCAGGCTGGAATGGTTCAAACCATTCCTGGCGGCGCAGCATCCACGGGGACGTCGGTCCCGTTGCCTAAAACGGTGCTCTAAGGCGACCGCGCAGCGACCGCTGGATTTCGCGGAGGTAGCCGTCGCCTCACTTGCCGCGCTGCGGTGTCAGCAGAAGTGTGCATGGGCCTTATGAACACCTTTCGGCGGCGCGCGCTCGGTTTTAATCGATATGCATATCTTGCACGGGCGACAAGTCGCTCTTGTCGCGAAGTATGAGCAGGCCCTTATAAATCGAAAACAAATCCATTTGGTATTGTATTGAAGTAACAATGCAGCAGTCATCTATTATCTACAATGCACTAGTGGTGAGTGTTGAGTACTACTATTAGCTATTAATAGGTATTAATATATATGTAGATAGATATAGATATAGATATTAAACCATTAATAGCTCCTCTATCCTGCTCGTAAAACATACCACAAGTACGCGCGTTAACCTATGAACCGTCAACCCTCTGATTTTTGAGTAGTACCATTCTTCACCATTTCAAGATGTTGCAAGAGAGATATTATTTTCTTGAAGGCCTCATGTAGCGTTAGCTAGTCCAGGGGCCGGTTTCATCAACATTTAAACCCGTGGGTATGCAGGGTATTTGGGGTAAAGATAAAATAGGAGTCAGGTAGAGATAAGGCAAAAGTCAGAGACGCAGGATCCATCGTGGGTATCTCTACCCCCTATACCCACGGGTTAGTGTTGGGGGTCGAGCGTTCTACCCCCTAGTCCCCCTGGCCCGCCCACCCCAACCCCTGGACTTGCTTGAGAGTCCAGTGGCTACCTTACGAGATAGTGGAGACGCAGACATTTCCCACGCCTCCGTTTAAAGGGCGGGGGGGGGGGTAGAACGCCACTCAGCCGTTAGTGTTTTATGAATCCGGCTCTAGCGGTGATATTTATTTATTTATTTATTTTCACTCGTAGATGCGCTCTAGAAGAGCCAATATAGCTCTTTCCTTCTCGATCGCATCAGTGTATAATGACAAATCCGCGCGTTAATGGTCATAATATATAGTCATTCCAGCAGTCGATAGTTTGTTGATCTTCACTTCCATTACGTGGTCTGTATTAGCAACGATCGTTGTTTGTCCGGTATACTGCTTGATTATATATATGATGAAAAATGTCGCCACGTCAGAGAGATTTGTCGGGATAGTCCGAAACCAGAAACCATCACACATCCATTTAGTTTGCGCAACTTATTTCGGAAGTCCTTAGAATTTTGACATGAAATCAAATCCAGTGGGAGTTAATTAAGCCATCTAGCGGTTCACATAAAGAATGAATTAAACGCAGTGTTTCCGATGGGACGGTTCAATTTACGGTGTTGTATTGCTACCGTTTTCTCCTACGACTTCGCTTAAATATCCAGTATTTAATGGCCCGCAATTTAACTTCCATGCGAAAAATGCGAAAGGAAAATACTAAATCTTTAACTATTCTTCTGTATTATAGACTTTTTAGACCGAATAAATGAAGCCGTTCTCTGTAGGATGGTAAACTTCGGGGGTAATTTGGATCGGGAAATGCTCTATTCTAGTAAACTACTCTGGTGAAAATTTTCTGAACTTTTTCTAATTGCTGCAGGTGTTTCTTAACGCAAGGATTCCAAATAGTAGAGCCGTCCTCTAAGTGTGGTAAGACATACATTTTATACCATTTGACCAGAAAAGGGAGTTCGTTGCATTGCACATTCATCACAATTAGGAAAAGCGATGATAGTGCCTCTTTCGTAACGGTTTCTATATGCCTGCTTAACTTTAAGGAAGAGTCTACCATAACACCTAGATCTCTAACATATTCCTCCTGTCTTGGCACAAAGTTATTAGGACTGTGTCTGGGTATTGGAGGAAGTCCTAAACGTAGATGAACTGTTTTACTGAGGTTAAGAGGAATTTCCCACTTGTCAGACCACTCCATCATTTTTCGAACAGGTTGTGAAATTTAGTCGTTGGCTAACCAGAAAACTATCTCAGCGGTAAATCGGAACGGCGCAAGTGCTGTATATGGGCAGAACTGCCTCTCCTTGGGAAGTAATAAACTGCAGGTATCTCGACCCCAATACAACTCTGCGCAGAGTTAGGGGCGACGGAAGTCGCCTGTTGGCGCTCTGTTGATTCACTGCTCCACAGCTGACGGGCACGCACAGGATGAGGGCTCATATCGCGACTCGGCGCAGTGCACAGGTGGCGTAGTAGCGCTCGGGCTCATGGGCGAGGGGGGGGGGGGGGGGCGGTTTGGATCCCGCAGACTGCGTTTGTTTTGCACTTTTGCAAAATTCATGTTTATCATATAGGTAATCCACCTAGGGGTATTATAGTGTGTTATAGAGCATGTTTACATATAACATATGCTTCAAACTACAGATTAGTTAAAATGTTCACTTCTGTGTGTCACTTATTTTAAGCCTATTTTGTGTGAAGCTATAGTTATGTAACGATAGATATTTTTTGGCACTAGTTAAAAGTTCCGACTCCACCAACAAGACTTCGGTCAAAAAAAAAATTTCGCTGAAACTTCGTCTAGGGGGTTGTTTAGGGTGCTGATCACGAATCTGACATCCGTTTTTCACTATTCGGTCGGAGGCCACCCATACCGTTAACAAGGGTGGTCCAGGCAGGGTCACCAATTTCGCTGAAACTTCGGGTAGGTTGGGGTGCTGATCACGAATCTCACATCCGTTTCTTACGATTCTGTCTCTACCTGCCGTCACCGGCAGAAACTTTAAGAATGTAATCCCGTGCCTCCTGTTTCTAAATTATCCAGCCGAATCGTGAAAGACGGATATCAGATTCGTGATCAGCACCCCAACTGACCTCCCTAGACGAAGTTTCAGCGAAATCGGTGACCCTGCCTGGACCACCCTTGTTAACGGTATCGGTGGCCTCCGACCGAATCGTGAAAAACGGATGTCATATTCGTGATCAGCACCCCAAATAACCCCCCCCCCTACCCAAAGTTTTAGCGAAATTGGTGACCCTGCCTGGACCACTCTTGTTAAGGATATGAGTGTTATGTTATATGTTAACATGATCTACAACACAATATAATACCCCTAAGTGGATTACCTATATGATAAACATGGATTTTGCAAAAGTGCAAAACAAACGCAGTCTGCGGGATCCAAACCGCCCCCCCCCCCCCTCGCCCATGAGCCCGAGCGCTACCCTACTACGTTATCTGGGCACTGCGCTGAGACGCGGATACGAGCCCTCATCCCGCGGGCGCCCCTCAGCTGTGGAGCACGTGAATCAACACGGCGCCAACAGGCGATATTCGTCGTCCCTAACTCTGCGCAGAGTTGTATTGGGGTCGAGATACCTGCAGTTTGTTACTTCCCAGGGAGAGGCAGTTCTGCCCATATACAGCACTTGCGCCGTTCCGACCTACCGTTGGGATAGTGTCCTGGTAAGTTTTGGTCACAAGGCTGGTAGGCATAGTAAATCCTTGTCATCCACGAACATCTTGACCTCCGAATTTGGATTCATCTTAGAGTTTTCGGTAAATCAGCAGTATAGGCTAAAAACATTAGGGGAGATAGCACTCCACCCTGAGGGACTCCGCTAGGACACGAATGTCGATCAGAATAACTATTACCTACCTTTACTGTCATGTGTTGATCTCGCAAGTATGATGACAACCAATTCAAGAGTTGGCCTCTTATGCCAAGGTAGTCAAGTTTTCGCAGCAGTTTTGTGTGCGGCACCTTATTGAACGCTTTAAAGAGATAAAAAAAATGACTTCAACCGATTTGCCACCATTTATTGCAGTTGTCCAATTATACAAGGAATCAGAAAGCAGTGTTTCAGTTGATGCCTGATATGAAGCCATGTTGTTCATTTGGTATTACATCATGCCTTGAAAACCAAGAACACAGTTTATCTCTTACAAATTTTTCCAGGATTTTGCTTGCTGTTGAACATATGCTGATAGGTCTAAAGTCAGACAGTGCCACGGATCTGTATTTTTGGGGATTGGGGTCACCAAAGAGTCTTTCCAAATATCTGGAACTTGTCTCCAAGCGCCAACGATGTGTCGTAGATCATAGCTAGTGGGTATTGCAATGTATGAGCACTTCTTCGAAAATCATTTGAGGGATACCATCATATGTAGCCGATAAAGAAGGTTTGAGCGTATTCATAACATACAGAATCTCTGAGGGGTGAATGGTTGAAATATCGGCATAAGATTCAGACAGGTGGTGTTATCGCCAGAAATTATTTCATGGCACTTTTGAAAATCCCGGACTTTAGGGTGACCTAAATAAGGGTGATCTTCACTAGAAGTATTTTCAGATGATTGAGATAACTAACTTTCCTCCTAATCAGACATCCTATCCGATTCGGATAGAATGTCGGATTTTCACTCATGTGAATTATCCGAAAATCCGTTATAGTAAAAACCCCTTATCCGGGTCATCCCAAAATCCCGGCTTTTCAAAACCCCCATTATGCACATAATCCATTTCTTCGGCGCTTGAGAAAGAAAAATGACATATCTGAATTATCCGAGTCGGCATAGGATCCGTTGTGTAGACTACGGCATAGGATTCAATGTCTAGTCGCTATATCAGTCATGTATTCATCTGGGCTGTTCTCGCTTGATTTTTCCACCTATGGTACCCTTCAGAACCTACTCGACACTACTCTGCGTTTCTTTCCAGATCAGGTATTGGTAACGTATAGTTGTAAGCCTTCACGGCATGAGGTAGTTAATGGGTTACTGAGGAAATTAGGGGAGCGTAATAGGGTCAAACACTTGGTCTCCCAAGACTAAAAATGCGCCCAGTGGAGCGCTGCTTCAGAGCAGTTCTCAAAATCATGAACACTGCTTCTCCTATGCTCCAGTGCTAACATATGCATGCTGCTGCTTCGCGAAATCGTGAAGGTGAATCCGCAGTCTAGCATTACCGAGCGCGCTGTTATTTCTGATTTTTTAAATTTTCTCATTCACGAAACAGGGTCATGATCACCTTGGTTCTGACACGATAATGTCGTTTAAGCTGTGCTAGGTCGGCCATTGGCTATTTTAAAGCGGACTAGTGTTCGATGAATGATGACTGGCCTAAATATTGCGGCGATCTTGTTGGAGTGGTCGTCCAAGATTCTTATTTTAAGTTTAGATACCAGTTGCTTTCTCATATTAGCTAAGACTTCATGTTATTGCGTGTTACCAAGGCGAGCGCTCATACCGTAACGAACGTTGTCAAAGGTGAAAACTTTTGGCCGACGTAACGCTTATCATGCATATCTTCTGTTTTCAGGTGATGAATCAGTTCCGCACGGGAGGCCAGCAGCGGGAAATGTTTGCTGCGGCCGAGGATATTGCGGATGACGTCAGTAGGCATTTTTCGTAATTCAATAAGTGTGTTTTCTGGCACTATATAAACCAAAACTTTTCGACATGTGTGTTCAAGAAGATCTTTCTAATCCTTCCTTCGTTTTCTAAATATAAGAAACAGGTTGAACTCTATAAGAAACAGTTGCCGTTAATCCTAAAAGTGGTCCCTTATAATTATCTAAGCAAAAGGTTTATTCATAGTCTGCGGCGGGAACGACTGGTCACCCGGACAAAGAATACGCATTGGTTTTTGCAAATAATCAATAATCAGTTGTACGTTTCACTTGACTGACTCAGTCGCGCTGCTGTCGCGGAGCACAATGAACTGGTCCAAGCTTGTCAAGTTTTGACGAACCCGGTTGAGTTCATCTGCTATAAGGTACGGAACTGCTTTCAGGCTGTTCCCAAAACAAACATATGCCATCCTTAGAATGCTTCCTAGATACGGGCTTGGAGTTAGTAAGATGGGTGGAGTCCTAGTTAGTGTTGGCCGTTCTTAAAGGATTTTCCGACATAACGAAACACAATAAATGGGCAACAACATATAGATAATAGCAAACTGCACCAACCTGGTTGCCCAGATAGACCCATTGTAAGGGTTCCCAGTCAGGAGGGGGAACCTTCTATGACCGTTATCGGTGCAAATCTAGTAAGATAAGACCCCTCCCCCTACTACATTTGCACAGAGAGCAGATCTCCTAGCAGATGAAAAAGATAACATCAGTAAAATAAAAAATAAACTTAGCTAACTTAGCTGCACCACTACTCAATTAATCATTTCGACATAGGCAAGGCAGTTTAATTCACCTCTTAAATATTTGCAAACGTCCCGACCTAGCTTACAAATGTTATATATTCTAACGTTTTCCGTGTTATTTATTTTGACTTCGTTAGTGCAGTTGTTTTCTATGGCACGAGTTCAACATATTTCAATACTGAACGCATTCAGTATATATGAAATCGTTTAAGAGCGGCCACCACCAACTAGGATTGCACCAAAAGGGTGATCCTCTGTAAAAGAGCCGGCGCAGATGTTCATAGAAAGGGATGCACCTCGTTCTTAACTGGTAGTCTTGTCCTGCCCGTAATAAGCTTAAATTACTTTCTGTACTTGTACCGCATATGTAGTGTAGTGGTGTATAACGTTCTCACGTCAAAAGTTTTGCGACAAATTATACTGACGCTGTGAAGAACAAGGGTGTCTCCCTCTAGACTGGTCCACTTATTGAAAATTTGAATTACTTTGAATCTACCCCAGATTTATGAGGGACTGCATAAAAATTGGCCGACCATAATCCGCGCTTACAACGATAAAAGTAAGACCGTTGAAGGCTGGGGTATCATTTTCAGAAACCGTTCCACCATGTCTCACCTTACATTTTATGCTCCAACGCTCCAAGCAGCGCATATTTAGGAATTCCATTACATTGCACCAACGCCATTACACGCCCTGTCTTGAATTTGGGTGTGTGGTACAGTGCAATTGCACCACACACCGTCGCCTCTTTTTCCCTCACGCTTCATCACTCACTTGTCCAGTTGGTTACGAAATGAGCCTAGGTCAATGGAAACGGGGCTACACACATCATTTGTGTCCAGAATTCGACTTTCTAGGAGGGTTTCAGTTTCGAATTGAACCTAGATGAATGGAAACAAAGCATCATACATCACTTGTGTCCAGAATTCGACTTCCTAGGAGGATTCCAGTTTCGAAATGAACCTAGGTGAATGGAAACGGAGCTATAACATCACTTGTGTCCAGAATTCGACTTCCTGGGAGGGTTCCAGTTTCGAACTGAATCTAGATGAATGGAAACGGAGCTATACACATCATTTGTGTCTAGAATTCGACTTCCTGGGAGGGTTATTGTTTGGAACTGAACCTAGATGGATCGAAGCGACGCATCACACATCACTTGTCTCCATATTTCGGCTAGCGAAAGGGCTCCAGGATGTGTGCCATCCAAGCTGCTCGTGTGGAAACTGCTTTCGTCGTCCCCAGGGGGAGTCCGCGGCTGGGTTCTGCGCTCTTCGAGCGGCAAAGCGCTTACGGCTGGAAAAAATGCGCAAAAAAACCTCAAATTTGCTCACCAAAGGTCCTCAGATCTCAAGTATCCTTTTGAAATGCAAGTGAACCACCACGCATGAGAACCGAGCCTCCGACCTCCCTCACAGAAGCGACACCACTTCCACTGCACCACGACGCGATTGCCGGCGGTGTCATCGCGGGCGCACAAGACATCGATCGAACTTGGCAACGTGGACGCCGACGCGCGATCTTTAAGCAGGAGTGCGCAGGCGGCAAACTGCACCACCCACGCGCAAATTTACGACAGGCCGTGTAATGGCATTGGTGCAATGTAATGGAATTCCATATTTAGTCTTTGGCCGCCATCTAAATCTTATTTCTTCGAGAAACGATTGCCTCATTCTTATTTAAAGGGGTATTCACAGGCTAACACATGATTGATTTCTTCGGATCACGATGTTTTGTCCTAAGAACTATTGATTGCAGGTATTACGACGCACGAGACATGTACTACCGCATGTGGCACGGCTTTGCCTCATTTCAACGTTTCTTGAAGATGGTATACGAATGTGGTTTCAATGGGATGATCAAAGACAATTTATGCAGGTATGATCTGTTGTTCTCCACATTCTTATACTGAACCCTTTATGCTATTGAACTGACAGAGGACGAGGATTTCTTAAGTGCCGAATCACCACAGCGTCCCTGAGAATTGCGACGTCTTCTTCCTGATCCTTTTGCGATCTCCTTACAATTTCATTTCATAAATGTTATGCTTTAAAAGTCTTGAAAAAATGTCTGTCCTCTCTAACTGCGCTGACGATATAAACTTTCGGAAATAGTTAAGCTTTTCACTCCTAATGGTAGTGGTGGAGAAATCCTAATCCTGTGCTGTAAAAGATTGTGATAGGTTACTAGGGGAAATTTTGTTCTTGACTGCAAAGTACGACATAAATAGTCGCGCAAAATTTACGCTCTCTATTGTTTATGTTTGTTTAATTGTTGTTTAGTAATTAATAATATCACACTATATAATAACGCGCTGGGTCATACCATCGATCGGCGCCGCCGCAGAAATTAGCCATAAAGTAGGGGAAAATGGGGGGGGGGGGTAAATTACGACACGAGAATAGCGAAAAATACCCAGACGTCTTCTGCCTGCCTGAAAGCTTCAGCCCTAGGGTAATCGCGGTTGTTTGAACACGAATCTGAAGTTCGCTTTTGAAGTATTGATCGCCATCAATCGATATTGATCAACCTATTGATTTTTTGTGGATGTCGTCCAGGCGGTCCGAAACTTTAGCCCTGGTGGTAGTCGAGGTCGCTGAACACGAATCTGAAGTCTGTTTTCGAGGTATCGATCGCCACCAATCGATATTGGCCAAATTGCGGTGCGGGAAAATAGCGGAAAATACCCAGACGTCTTTTACGTGCCAGGGGATTCGGAAGACGTGCGGAATACGTCGCATGACGTGCCTGGGAACTCAAGGGACGTACCAAAGACCTCGCTCAACGTGTTTGGGGATTGTAGATGTACCGAAGACGTCGTTCAATGTGCCTGGCGATTCAGAAGGCGTGCCGAAGACGTCGTCCGCTAAGGGGGATCATTGAGGGGGACCAATACCAGTAATGGGGGACCGTTTCACTAAGGGAGGACCAATAGTGAGGAACCAAAAGATCGCCCTATCATACTATATACTGTACGTACTGCGAGCGTTTTGTACTCCTAGGTAGGGAAAAAGCTGCACAAGTAGAACAGCTAGCTTGATGTGATTGTCCTTAGCTTAGTGATACTGCAACATCGCGCGCAGCGCGCAAGTGCGAGCCACGCCGATAGGCGTGACGGAGCACTTGTATATTAATATCATTTTTAATATATATTATTAATTAGTAATATGATAAATGCTGTATTGTTTAATTTTACCACTTGCTCTTTTCTAGTAGAGTTCGGTGTTCGAAGCGTTAAGTGGTTTCCAGAAGGGTGTCTTCGCCTGCAATAAACAAATTCTACGCATTGACGGTGTGTTTTACCTTCCGAAGACTGACGTACTCTGGAGTTTACTTCTCTTGGTGTGCGCTTTAAGAAGTGGAAATCGTGCGTTGCTTGACAGCATCTTCCTGTCATTATGACCACCATATATCTTAAAAGAACAGTGAACACATAAGAAGAGAACTGAGTTCTTAAACGAGTCAGTTGAAGGTTTGAGCAGATGACTTAACGAGGCATGTACTCATATAAGCTCTGAGGTTAACGCGGTTAGACTGAAAATGTGGAACAGAGATAAGAATAGTGCAAGGCTCCATGAAGAGCCGATGGTGATATTTGTCGGGCATAATTTCATCCATGATAACTGTTCACTACAGCACAAGTTGTAACCGTTAAGACATTGTATAAGTTAGCGGAGATCGATAGCAAGGGACGTCCCAGATGAGTTCATAGTTGTCGACCTGGCTGTTTGTGGCACATTTTTCATGAAGCAGGGTACCCAGAAGATGACCTATGGTGCTGCCGGAGGAAGAGCGATGGAAATCGATAACATTCTTGTGCGAAGACCTGCCCCGTAGCCCGGAGGGGTGGAAGGCTTGGTTGAGATGGGCGGGAAATCTGAACCAAGAACCTGGTATGGGGTGGGCGCGACAGCTGGCACCTCCTCCGACTGCGCTACACGCGCCTTGTTAGATATAGCATAGTGTAAAAAACGCTTTCTCCCGGTCGGAGAGTCGTAGTTCCGGTCCCACACAGAACTTAGAAAGGCCGACCGCGTGGCGTATTAAATGTACACTTCTGTGGCACCGTTCATAGTCACGAGCGGTACCGCGTTACGATGTATCAGACGATGTTATCGACGTTACTCGTGTGCGCACCCTCTAAACAGTGTTCAGTCACGTAAGCGCTTGCGCTTGATGCAATGTTTGGAGCACAATGCAAGAGAACAGGAGATCATGAAATCATGAGAAGCTGCATTACGCTGTATTTCCTTTATCAGCAACAACTTAAGAGCGCGGTGCAACGCGAGGTCAGACTCGTAATAATTGTCATTTTTTTCTGTTGATCGCGTATAAAATGTCTCGGGAGTTCGTTGTTTCTCACGCGTTCTTTTTTCCTCGTGCTTATTAATGAGAGTAGCTCTGTCGTATAATCTCCGTACTAATTTTCCGAGTATTTAGCCGCTGCGTGGCGCCTTAGATAAATCTGTACATGAAAATTTGCAGAAAAGGTGTAACGGGCAGCGTCCTTTTTTCTTTTGTAATCGAGTAGATAGCTGAGTCCGTGAGCCGGATGCTGGAAATACAACCACATCGGTTGTAAAAAAAAAACACACACACACTTTATTACTAAGCTGATGGGAATCACGAGAGAAACGAAATGACAAGACCAATAGAAGAAATCACTATAGAGTCGAGGGGGTGGGGGCGCGGGCCAAGAGGTGGCCTGGTCGGGGTCTCCTTCTCCCCAAAAGACTGCTCCACCTATAACGCGACTCTCCTTATAACCTGGGTTTTATACGGTCATTTTAAACGCGCTGCAGCGCGAGTAGATCGTAGTTGTATTGACTTCAGTTACAAGAAGTTTTGTCGAGCTTCTCAAGGAGTTTTTATGGTGGCAGTGTTTTTCGGAGGGAGCACTGCTTGAGCGATTTGTTCGCAGTGACAACCACCGAAAGCGCGGCATCCTCATCTGCTGACGTTACATCTGCCAACTCTTCATTGCAAAGCCTTTTTTCTGCTACATTTTACTCAGCTCTTCAGATAATTGTGGTTTCAGCTTAGGTGTCACAACACCTAATTATGATTACTCCTTTTATTTTTTGTGCGATGTGCAAGGCTACGTGATATAACGATCATGAGTACAGCAACTCTTAAAACGTGCGGAAATCTGGAAATGCAAAAGCTTATCCCTGACGATGTATCTGAGCAGCCGGTAATGGGCCGGCGAGCGAGGGAAGCAGGCATTTAGTGATGTGAAACTAGAACAGCCTCTACACGTACGTGATCCTGTGCTCGTTTTGGGCACCATACGCTTCTTTTCTCTTAGTTTTCCCAGGTTTGGACAATATCATCTACCATTATAATTGAGTTAGCCGTCGATGACGTTGGGTGATATTACCCACTCGGGATACTCCTCACAGGTAAAATTTGTCATTCAACGTAGGACGTTGCTGCGGCAGGGGAAGCGCGGGCTCTTACTCTTTGAAACAACGGCAACTGCTCGCGTTTCTGGGCATCCGGATTCAAAAGGCGTGTCGCCGGCATCTGCATAAGCGTGGGAAGACTACTATGGGTGGGGAGGGGAGGACAGTAAGGGTTACATCTAGCGGAGAGTAGGGGAACGGCCAGGAAGGAGAGGCCTGGAGGTGGGACCTGGACGGGATAACCAGCAAGAAGGGGCCAGCACGGGGGTCAGTGGGGATAACAAGTGGGCCAGAAGGCGAGGAAGGAAGAGGTTGGGGGGGGGGGGGGGCACTCGCCCCCGCGAGCGCGGTTCCAAACGTGGTAGGTCAGCATCTAGACGGAAAAGTCCGGCCTTTTCTGTGCTCTCCTCCGCGACGGCGGAGGAGAGTACAAATGGGGCTAGGGAAGGGACTCCGGGGTGTGGCGAGTCACCAGACGCGAAACAAAACAGGGCTCGTCAGTAGGGTTAAAAAGGAAGACCAGTAAGGGCGGGCCAGCAAGGGGATCCAGTAAGAAGGAACAAGTGAGGTGTCCAGGCGTCCGGATTCGGAAGACGTTTCATCGCTGTCAAGCAACGAAAATCTGGATTCTGAAAACGTGTCACCGACGTCGCTGGATGAGCGTCCGAATTCAAGAGACATGTCATCGAGGTCCTGCAACGAACGTATGAATTCAAAAGACGTGCCACCGATGTCATGCAACGAGGGTCCGCATTCAAAAGAAGTGTCATCGACGTTGACACGTTAGCGAGCGTATGCATTCGGATGACTGTCATCGATGCTTTTAAGGATTGCTATTGAGCATGAAATCGGTTGCGGAGCAACCTGAGACAGAAGTACCGAGCAGCAAAAACCAAGGACGTTACTGGACGGTCCGGAGAGAATGCATGCTGTGAACGTATGGAAGTGGTGAACGACTGCATGCCATAGAAGTACGCAATAGAACCCAGATGTTGACGGATTTTAAGGTTTTAAATACCCTTTTCGAAGGTAATGATGGTAATATTGTGCGAATCGCGCAGGTGTGAGAGAGATACTCGTAGGAGTGTCGGAGCATTTGCTAGGCAATAGAGTATTGGAACATCCACATCGATTAAACTGACCAAAAGTTCGAAAACCACGCTTTTTGCTAACATTCAACGACTTCTTCGACGAGACACACCGTTGTGGCCCGGTACGTTATTCTACACCAAATAACTAGCTGTATACTTCTGTGCTCATTTTCAGTCCTTGTATTAATCGTAGTAATTGGGATCTACAATAGACTAGCAGCGACTGCCAAATAAATGAAAAGGAATAAAATTACTACGTTGAACCGCGCGGTTTCGTAGCAGGCGATTTGTCGAAGCGATTTTCACGTTGAAGAAATTACTTGCTGTTTGCGTCTTCCTTCTCCGCTTATTACAAAACTAAATAGTTTGAATCTTCGTTTTGCTTCATACACTGTATGCTCTTTTTTAAGGAATCCTGGTCATGTGGATGGTTTCTAGCGTCAGTATTTGTCATCTACAACTTCTTCGGTCAATTTTTACCCGTGATTATGGTTATGCTACGGAAAAAGGTGAGCACAACCTCCCACCGCCGCTTTAAAGGCAAAATGATTATCTACTCCCTAGTTTCTACAGGTCACTATCGCCTGCGCCATTCTCGGATCAATTGTACTGCTGCAAACTGTTGCCTACCACATTCTGTGGGATCTTAAGTTCCTTGCTAGGTATGTGGTTTTCATAGAACTAGCTTACTTTGGGCAGATTGATTCTCTGTTCTTTCAAAGCTTTGCGGCTTTGTCGAGTTAATAGAGTTCCGTCTGAAAAGGAATCGAGTGTCCACAGAAATTAGTAGTATTAAATGTTGTGTTTCAGTTGGAAGACAGGGTATTAAACTCTCATTTCTTGTTGCTTTCCTTACACCACATTTCCGGTTTGTTCTCTCAGCAACTCTGTTTCACCCTTGTGTGACTCAGCTATATACTTTTTACTACCTTCCTATTTTCCTCACCGAGTAGCTCCTGCGTATTTTATTCCATGCATTTGGTCGAAAAATGCTTAGGCTCTTAGACTGGGATCTGCATCGAGATGGCAAATGCTCGACAACACTGTTTCTGTGCTCGAGAGTACAGAGCTAGGAATGGGAATTAATTCCGGGGTTTGGCTGGACTAATTTACCAGTTTATGATGCCTTGCCTATGCGATGCGGGCACAAGCCCGCAAATACGTTTTTTTTTTGTTGTTGAGAACAGCAACGGGTGCAGAATAGTCCTAACCGCGTGCATATGAGGGGATATTCCAGGATTATTGTGTACTTATGTAAATTAAGAGATGATGAGCGCTTCTTTATTCAGTTGCGTCAATAAGCTCTGACATAGTCGTGAGATTGTGAGATGATTCGTATTCGTCTTTTGTTACTTAAAGTTTAGTGGCATTCAGTGGTGTTTGTATGCCCATAGTATACACCAGTAACATAAGGGATCAATGGCGATGGCGACTTAAAAATGTTTTTCTGCCCATTAAGCGCGTGACACTTTTCCAGATAGGGGTTTTAGAGCGGAAACTTCAAAGTGTGTAATGGTGACCCAGAGTTGAGTCTTTATAAGGATTACGAGCGTTTGAGTTAAAAATCACTTAGCATGGCACCATATAGAGACACGAGTTGGAGGAAATAGCATTGCTCGTATTTTTCTGCTCCGTGATCAAACGTTGAATTTCTTGTAGCTGTTCTTTACTTAGACTTCACTAAGAGTAAGTGCAGTATGTGTTTTGACTGTCTGAACAAAGGGCGTTTTGCTTTTGCTTTTCAAGTGCATGAAAAATGATTTAAGCACAACATAAAGTATGTGTTTCAATAATGTAAGTTTTGCTTTCAGCAGCTGAATATCTCTAGGCCTTGCGCCGTTGAAATCTTCAGCTTTTTCTACGGAGTCAAACATGTCACGAAGTAGTTAGTTAACCATTTCCTAGGCGGGCGAGGTTACCCTCAAAACCTCATAATAAGACGGAAGAGAGAGATTAAGATTTGAGGGTGGAAGGCTGAGTAAGTGTTATATCTATACGAGCTTCAGTGTCAGCTTCTTAGTACACAAATCTTACCTACACCATAGCAAAGATATGTCCAAGCTAGCTTAGACGGTTGTTTTTGCATCGAGAATATCCTCAGTTGGATTTATTTCGCTATTAAAAAGGTGTGCTAGCAGTTGTTTTGTGACTGGTTTTGATAATGTTGTAAAATTAGAAATGTTGCTGTCGGCGGTGGACTAGTCCTGTTGCTGGCGGAAACTCAAGAGGAAAAAGCGTCGTTGTTCGCTGGTGTGCCAACCATGGGAGATTCTAACAAACCAAAATCTTATATGCTGCTTGCTGGTCGCGTTCTACTAATCTTCATGTTTACTTCTCTTCTCCATTTCGAGATGAGTTTCTTGCAGGTAAGAACGGGTTAGCTATTAGTCTGTCATCTTTGAAGTTCCGATTGGTTAACTTGGAAACTTCACAGCTTCTTCTGTTTTCTAGAAATGTAAAAGGTTCCATTCAGGTAATTGAGATCGTCGTAGGATTCGCCCTAATTATGCTAGTATGCGTTGGATATAAGACGAAACTGTCAGCCATGCTTCTAGTCGTTTGGTTGTTTGGTCTGAATCTGTGGCTAAATGCCTGGTGAGCTTTTTTCATGAACAATTCCCCGTTTACTCAACCTTGTGCTGCGCGATATGGATGTGGCTAGTTTGAATCGTCTAGGTGGAGTGTTCCGGCTGACCGATTCTACCGCGATTTCATGAAGTACGACTTCTTCCAAACAATGTCTGTCATTGGAGGTATGGTTGCCCGTCATTTTCTCCTGTGAGTTACCTGCTGCCATATAACTGAGCTTCGCTTCCACAGGTTTGCTGCTAGTCATTGCCTATGGTCCCGGTGGAGTTTCTGTTGACGACTACAAGAAGAGATGGTAGAACACTAGAAATGGAGCAACATCGTCGCGTTTTAAAAACCAGATGTTTTACAAGGAAATGTGATCGAGTTGGTTTTACATGCATGTTGCAGTTCAATAAGTTATCGTATATCTGGTTTTACACTATCGTGGTCGACCATTTATTGCTGTGGTTGTCTTAGTGAATGTTCCAGTGCTGTCTATGATTTTCTAATTTATTTCTTTCATTTTCTTGTTGCATTTGGGTTATTTAGCGCTTGATTCTGCGTCGAGTCTTTTGTTGAAAAGCAAGATAAATTTTTATGTTACCATCTGTGTCTGCGTTTTGCGCATACCTATTGGAACGTTATGGCTAATAAGATTATCGTTTCCCTCGTTGACGTTAACACTCCCCCAAATACCCACGTTCTCTGCTGTTTAAAGTATTTCCGGGGCTGTAATATTACCCTAATTTGCGAGGGAAACATTACGTAATACGCTTACGTTATGTGTGTACGAAGCGCAGCCGGCAGAAAATGCTACTTACACCATCACGTCCTTATCATTCTCGGTTACATGTGGCATACACGAGCGGAAATCTACAAAATTCAAGAGCGTGCTAATTAGAAGCAAGCGTGAAACAGTGCTTTGTCCTTGGAAAGCCAACCCACTGCTTGCATAAGCGGAGTACGTTATCAAAATGCTTCTCACCATCACGTAGAAGAGGAGCATCATTGGAACTTATAAGCAGTGGCAATTGCTCTATCTCTCTATCTCTAAACCTGCGTCCACAAAGTCTTCGCTTGATGCTGCAATTCCTCCACGGCGATAAAATGCCAGCCGGTCTCGATCGTGCACTTGGAAGCATTTGGGCTACTGGTAAATCCCAATGAAGAAGAATATTCATGAGAAATGGCACTTTCTGGAGTCCCATGCATGCTACAACAAACAAACTCCCGAATGCTCTAGCTACACGTGTCTAGGTTGCTAAGTTAACATGGCCAACGACATAGTAGCGGAGCTGGGCAGGAAGAAGCGATTGGACAACGGACACAAGAGCGTTGAAAGTCGTGATTCGAACCCACCTATTCGACTCTACTGTTCTTCCTGCACTAACGTAGCCTCAGAGACCTGTGGGTGCAATCCCAATGGAGTGAGGAACCTTGTAATGGGACATGCGTTCTACTCGTCCACTTGGCGTGTCTCTCCACCCCTTTGGGCGTCCGCGAGAGTCTAGAAGCTGCATATATGTGTATATGTTTTACATTATGTTGCATGTGTCTCCATTTAAACTATTATTTAAAATGTGTGTATAAGCCCCCCCCCCCCCCCCCTCCCCCTATTAGGGTTGCACCGGCCTGGACCTACGCAAGCAAATGAAAATATAATTAGCGCCGCGCAGCGAGGAATCGAGGTGTGCTCGGAGTAACGTTGTTCACGCATGTGAAAGAATGCCTCAGGAGTTCCGAGCTTTGTCGACTTTCGAAGATCAGAGACCCTGTCGCATGGGCCAAATCGTCAAAAATTAGGTGGGCCGGCCACGTAATGCGCTTCGCAGACGGTCGCTGGAGGGAGAAGAGCAGTCACCGAGTCATCGACTGGATTCCGCGGGATATCAGAACACCAGGACGTCCACTAACGCGTTGGTCGAACTTCTCCGTGAAGGCCCTGAACGAACGATATTATGCTCTTCGTGCCCGTCGAGCGAGGAGGATCCACTGGAGCACTCTGGCCCACGACAGGGATGTCCGCTCGAGCAACTCGATGATCAACGGGAGGACAGGTGATACCATTGAATAAAAAAACACTGAAAATCTTCAAAGGGAAATCATTCGAGGTAAAACACGGTTCATTCGGCATCCACGGAGAGGACATTACGATTTAAGAGTGTTGTGTTACATTCTCGAAGATCCACTAAGACGACACTAAACTTTTTCTAGCTCATAAAAAGCATGCAGTCGGCAACAGAAAGCTAAAGCGATGAAGAGAAATAGGCCATTGTTTAATATCAGAGGCTCAGCTTCCTATGCTTCTCTTCAATTGAGAGGCCGACGAGGAGCGAACAGTTCCGTCCATAAACTAAATGCGCCAATGCTCTAGATTCCAGTGAGGAGCGCAACACATAAAGTCCGGATCCATAACGACAAAAGCGGACCAACCTAGCTAGTATTACACAAAAGATTCGGACATACTGAGAAACGAATCTAAGCGGCTGCGCGCTGATTTTATCTGAAGCAGTCGGCTACTTCTTTTTGTACCAAAGCTCAGAACATCTAATGATGGCAACAGCGAAAGTACTAGGAGTAATCGTTTACTCAGTGTGCGCACACATCTTAAGACACAGCGCGGATACATCAAATATGTGCACTAGCAAGTACAAAGAACTTCTCAGTAAAACTAGCACATTATAAAAGTAGAATCTCTAAAACAATCAATAAAACATACCACATGCACATCGTTACCTATATAGACTTTGGTTACCGGTTAAGATGTAACAAGATAGCCGATTTGCTATCCGCTTGAAGCAAAGTGTTAGAAAGGCAGTACCTATCAATAAAATCTTTTCATCACAGTTTAGCAATAAAATCGAGCTGTACAGCATGAGCATGAGACACTGGTTCACTTTCGTAGAACGTCGGAACGGCGCCCTTGTAGTTGTTCTGAAGAAGATGCATCGTTCTTTCGAAACAATCTACTGCTTAAACCCTCTGGTCAGCTGACGTTCGAAACCTACAAGCTGAACGAAGCAGCAGTTCTTAAAGCAAACAGTAAGCTACAGCTGTGCGACCGAAAGCGGGTGAAAGCAGCGGCAGTGGCTAAGCAGCTTCCCCACAACCTTATGGGGCAAAATTTTACTTGTGCCCTTGTAAATCATAGTTCGGTGTGCGAAACAAGCACGTGGAGGGGCGCTAATCAACCCCGCCTTCACGATGCGACCAGTTTCCGCTTCTAGGCATCCTGAACGTACTTTGAGTTGGCACATGCCGGAAACAACGAACTGCGTTGGCCAGGCAGCGAACGTGTCATATCCTTCCCAATAGCTGTGATTGGAATTCAGCGGTCCAGTAGCCACGAAAGGCTTGTACTACCATGGCTAAGTTTGAGTTTTAAAGTCCTCGTGGTGCGCAACTCCTGCTGTGAATGCCAGGAGCTCCTGCCGGCTGCGCCATACTGCAGATCGTTAAGGGTAGGAATTATTGTTCACATCACGAGTGAATCCCGCGCGAAGTGTTGACATCTGGGACAAACTAATAAACCTGAGTGACTGCCGCAGTATAACATTTGAAACCTCCAATCTTCAAGAAAAGCCGGATGTCCATTATCGACTTATCAAATTACTGGCGTGCCAAAACGTTTTAGGAATAAATTTCAAATGAAGGCAAGTCATGCTGAGCACTGGCACTTTTTGCTCGACGGATGTTCCATGTATGAATAATCGGTGAAAAACTAGCACTACTAAGTTCTTTAGAGTATTTTAAGATCAACAAGTATGATTTTCGCATACCTTGCAGGCTGAATAACATTGCAAAAATGATGAATTTTCCCCGATGCAATATGCTCTCGTCAGTACAAGATTTAGCGCATTAGGCCACTCCCTGGAATTTATCCTATTTATGTGGAACTGATAGTAGCTCTACATAAAGGTCCGCCTATACCTGGCGTACAACGTAACGAGACTCCACATAACGGAAGCAGATCGATTAGTCGCCCCGCTGTAACTGATTCGCACAAAATTGACAGGGTTTGTTGCGTCGCTAGCAAGGTACAAACAGTCCCTATCGTACTACCGTACTCAAAAAAAATCAAAGGTTTAATCTCAAAAGTCTCAAAAGGCGTTGTGGTACATATGTAATAAAATGTAGAGCACGAAGGTACCTTTATAAAATTTTTCACGTCATCTACATTCTCCTTCCGGACTAGGGTGACAGTGCAGCCACCGAATCCTCCACCAGTCATCCTCGACCCAAACACTCCTTCACAGGATAGAGCCATTGAGACCAACTCGTCCAGCTCAGGACAGGATACACGATATTTATCTCTTAAAGATTACGTTTATTGTTCAACTAGAACTCTCCTATATTAAGAACACTTATTATAACACTACCTAAGCGAGTTGTGGCTCTCACACATAAACCGTCCGAAGTGAGTGATATCGTTGTCCAGCAATGCCTCACTTCCTCTAACAGTTCGCTCAATCTCATCCACCTATAAGCAAGGAATGATCCTTTAGATGCCTATTTTACAAAACAGCTGCAGAAAACTAACGACGTGATAGGAACACTCTATGGCTACGTCATCGAGTAGCGACGCTTTTTCTCGTATTAGCTCGTGAGTTACATCGCGCCAGGATGGGACGTCGAACCTGGAATTATGAAAGAAATAAAAAAATCCGTATCTGTATGCATCCAAGTAGGAAAAGTGACCTCAATCTGGCTATTCGGCAGAAGCGGCAAAATTAAAAACAAATTATTATATAAAGACAACAAATGAAGCTAACCTATGAAAGGACAGTGTTCGGGGTCTCTGTCTGGGGACATACCACTAGTACCCAACTAGCGGTGCTTCCTCCCCTCCTGTTTTTTTTTTGTATAGAGAATCAGAAGCGCATTTTAACACTAAGAAAAATGAGTCCAAATGATACACCATTCAGGACTGCACACGATGAATACGTCAGAAACGTTTGTTAACCCCCACCTTCATCTCTTACTGGGCCAGGTTATTCCACCCATTACAAGGACACCGGACAAAGCTCACTACATTCCAACACTGTTTCCAGCAAGGCTTTCAACATAACCGGATTCACATTGATATCAGCGGCTGGCTCACCCTGAAGGGTGAATGCTGATAAGCCGGGATGTGGGTCCGACTGCTGGTGACAGGGGGCTGTGGGACATTATGTACGAATGGTCGCCGCGGACGCGGCGACCGCGGCAGAAGACGTCGCAATTGGGTGGCTTCAGCGGCCATATATCTGGACCTCCATCAAAACTTGCACACCAAGTGTTAGAAAGTGCATACAAAGTCAGTTTCACTGCGATAGTGTGTCATATTTTCAGCTTTTCCTAAAGAAGCATCATATAAAATTTAGCCTTAGAACGTTGTTTAGATTTATAACTCGAACTCAATTTCTGAACCAGAGCATGTTTTCCCGCAGCTCCTGCAACAGCAGAAATTGATATCAACAACTCAAAGCTAGCGTCTGCAGCAGATCATAAGGCACAGCTCACACGACCGCAGCGAAGCTCATCGCGCACGCGGCAGTCCCCGTCGCCGGCGCGGTGACCATCCGTACATAAAGACCGCCCTCGCGACAGGGACGGCTAGTGACGTCATCCGCGCTGCTAGACGCGCTAGAGCGCGAAAGTGTGTGTCAGTGGCTGTCGAAAGCATTTCTTCGGGTAGAGCGGAAGAAAAGAAACCGTTGAACGAAACACATTTGATGCCTTCTGATGGAGGGAAGAACGGGGAGCATTTTTTAGAACAAAGCTCAGGTCAATGAGACTATGAATTGGGATGGCAAACATGATGAGGAAAATTCGAAAAAGTACTAGAAGTTTCGGAAGCAAGTTACTTGCGAGGTTCTACGGGGGGTGGAGTGAAGTAGAAACTTGAGTAGTCCACATTCTCTGAATTGATAGTGGATTATCTCTTGAAGAAAAAAAAAACGAGGGATATGGAAACCGTAGAGCTGAAGATGGTATAAGACTCGAACTGTAACATGAACAGAGGAAACGTTGGAAGAAGTCAGGTGCTAAATATGGGAGATAAGATTTGACCTAGTTTTGGAGAATAATCCTATAACTGATAAAACATGATGAGGTATCGACCCAGTAAAGCCTCTGGAACCAGATTCGCCAACGATACCGCCGATACCATCTCACGGTGGATTCACCATATTGGCCTACATAGTAGGTGATACAGAGAGATACAGAGATACAGATACGATAACCAATATACTGATACCGGCGATTGATGAATCTGGCTCCTGATTCAGATTCAGGCCTGAAACATGAGACTTTTCCCGAGCTCCAAAGACTGGTCGATAGCACATTGATTCGTAACTTTCTTTCCAATTTTAGTTCTTCTCGCTACTTTATCGTCATTCAAGTGTCATGTCATTCGCAGTCATCCATCTAACAAACGCTAAGACACTTTCATATTCCTTCAGTCTAAAATCGAACCGAAGGTATTTCGCTGTTTCCATTCCCTTCCGCAAGTCGAAAGAGCGTAGCCGGTGGTGCACACTTTCGTGCTCTAGCGCGCCCTGCGACGCGGCGACCGCCGCGTATGAAGTCACTAGCCATCCCTGTCGGCAGCAGTCGGACCCAGGGATGTGCGGATTTTTTTCCGGGAAAAGCGAAACACGGAATACGGAACGGACGGGCTCAAAATGGGTGGAAACCGAAATACGAAACACGGAAACCGAAATGACTCAAAACTGATTACTTCACTTAATTTTTCACAATTATAAATCCATGATGGTAGTAAAAAACTAAACTAAGTTGCCCTTAACAAATTTTGGAAGCGGGCAAGGCAGCATGCGACTCTTTTCCAGCAACATATAACAATCCTTGTATTCACATCATTACAAAGATAAATTTTCAAACACTAATAGTGTAAGAAATCGAAGTTTATGCAAAAAAAAATCTGTAAATATGAAGAAAGTATTTTAAACGAAATGAACCCAGCTGATGAGTAAGATGCCAGAGATTTCGCCACTCATAGCACTTAGCTGGTCTTATTGAATATCCAGGATCTATCTTAATTGGGAAGGAGCAGCGCTCAAGTTACAATTGTGTTCAGCACCCAAGACACGACACTCACTCTCTGAGGTCGCATGGGTACCATCATTTGGCAGTAGCTGAAGCTGTTGGACAAACTCAAAGGAGGGGTGGAGAGGCAAGACACCGCATGCTTCCTACAACTAGGATAGATCCAATGTCCCCTATGGAAAGCAATGTTGGCAGCCTGAGGCTGCTCATAGAACTCTGGTCTAAAATTCGTATTCCAGGGTTTAAGTTCAAGAGGTGAATGAAAGCAGCGCAAAACAACCAACTAAGGATGAGTCACCATTTCCGTTCCGTGTTCCGGCTCAAAAGAGAGCGGAACACGAAACGGAACGGAGGGACTAAAAACGGCCGAAAACCGGAATTCGGAGCACGAAAACGGAAATTCCGCACATCCCTGCTGATAAGCCCGAGGATATCGTGGGAGTCATGTGCGATCACACTGCGCCAGCTGTGTAAGGCGCATTCTGCTCGGAAAGCAGAGGATGCGGGTTCGAGTCTCGCCTGGCGCAAGAGGTTAGCTCACAACTAAATATCCATCAAACGGGTTACAAACATGCGGTCTGTCTTGAAGATGATTATGGTTGGCCAGGAATACCGAATCAAAACTAAGATCATTCTATTCACACTGACTGAGCAAGGAAGCTTTCTTAAGTAAAAACATTGGCTTATGGCACCGCAAAATACAAGACCACTGTTTAGCAGTTTCAAAGTCCTCTTCCTATACCAATCTGGAAGGAAAAGAAACCGGGCGATGAAGTTTAGCAGAACCTGTTCATCGTAACACTGCGTTGTGTAAGAAAACCGCCCTAAGCCGAAAACGGCATACGTGTGGATGGAAGATCTGTGATCTGTAGATCGTGCTACTGTGAAATTCTGCCGTTGAATCAGAGGCGATGGTTGCCGTAAGTGCCTGTTAGCATCACCTCAATCTTTGCGAGAGCTTTCGAAAAGATCCTTAAAAAGCACGTCTTAACTCATCTCGAAATCAACAAAATTGTCTCTGAAAATCAGTTTGGCTTTCTAAAAGGAAGATCTGTAGAAATTGCTGTCCTTAGTTCACTAAATGACTGGTCTAAGAGTTGCGACGATAAAAAACATACGGATGTAGTATATTTTGATTTTTCAAAAGCGTTTGACAGAGTTCCAATAGATAAGTTGTTGCTGAAAATGGAAGCGATAGGCCTTCATCCTATGGTGATAAATTGGACTCGGCAATTTTTATCTAGGAGAACCTACCAAGTAAAGATTGAAGGCCTGTACTCCAAGATCTTTCCTGCATTAAGCGGAGTCCCTCAGGGAGGAGTACTTTCTCCAATCTTGTTTCTTTTGTACACGTATGAACTTCCAGACCGTCTTACTAATTTAGGGGTAACATGTAAAATGTATGCAGATGATGTTAAGATCTACAAAAGGATTGACAATGATGCGGATTCAGTGTCTCTCCAGGTAGCGATCGACTTCATTAGTCGCTGGGCAGAAATATGGGAGTTGCCTCTCGCAATTGAGAAAACACATCTTCTGATGATCGGTCCTAAAAACCGTGCCCAAACTCCGGAATATCGAATTAACGGTCAGGTTTTAACTACAACTGATGAAGTTAGAGATCTCGGTTATATAATAAGAAACGATCTGTGTTTTTCCAAGCATTACAGTCTCTTAGTAAGAAAAGCCAATTATCGAATCTATAACCTCTTTAGGGCTTTGAAATCCAAGCTCCCCGAGGTTTACATACGTGGTTTCAAAACCTACGTAAGACCTATAGTGGAAAGTGGGACATCAGTCTTCAATCCAACGAAAAAGAAAGATATAGACCTTCTAGAAAGCATTCAGAATAGTTTCACTAGGAAGCTTATGATGAGGTGCTTCTCAGTAGATTATAGTTCTATACCAAATGGTACTCAACGAGCTTCACTGTTTGGTCTTTCTTCGCTAAAGAAGAGAAGAAAAATTGCTGATTTTGTCATGTTATACAAAATTGTTGCAAATAAGGCTTCCATTGACACAAATAAATTCCTTGACGGGATGTTGACAAGATCCGTGAGAGGAAAGTTGAAACTGCGAGTCTCAATTGCTAGATCGCGAATCAGATCAGATTTCTTAACCTATCGCATTCTCAAGGAATTCAACCTGCTACTGGGCAAGTATGAAGATTTAGAGAGGCTCTCTGCTCAAGCCTGTAGAATGTTTGTCAAAGATTGAATGCCAAACACTCAAGAAATGATCCCTGTGGTTTGTTATTTACTTGACTTGTGTTCGAGTAGTCAATTTGTGATGTTTTGTTCGTTTTTTTTTACACTTTACATGCTAGACAGTTGTCTGTGTCTGTCTATGCCTTGAATAAATAAATAAATAAATAAATAAATAAAATAAAAAGGGGACAATATAAATGACAGCACTGCAACTAAACCGAAAGGAAACACAGTTCATAAAGAACATCTACTGCGAGCAGAGAGGGAATTCAACAGGACGTCTCTCAATTCACAGAGACGTCCTAGGTGTGTCTCGGACGTTCGATGAACATGAAGAACGATATGAAAGAGCAGCTAGGTAGGAGGTGTAGAGCAACATGGACAACCTTCGCACCCTTTTACGAAGCTGAAACCACTTGACGAGTCCGGGACCCAGGAAACCTATTTATCTGCACGGGTCTCGCTCTGAAGGTTAGTACCAGGCCAAACTTCTTCCTTAGAAGTACGTCTCATCTTCGCCACAAAACGGATAGATGCGAAAGGCTAAACACTGACGAATCAGTCAGACTGCGAGGCGAAAGGCGATCGTCGGAAGATGAGCACTGGAGTGAATCCCTTGGGATACAAAGCGCCTAATAGAAGAAGATCTCAAACAAGGTGAATTATGACTTCATTACTCGGCTACACACACCGGCAGTTCAGTTCGAAACAAATGAAGCTCCTCGCTAACGTTATCGCGTTGGCGGCAACATGCTTGGCGACAATAGCGGGAAAAAGCAGCGGAAGAAACATGTCTTACCAACGTTAGGATAAAGTTGGCGGTCCCATAATGATAAGTTCTAATGAATATGACATGAACATGAACATGGATGTGATTGTTTTACGTAATACAAATATAATAGGAGTGAATTCGATACAACAGTTCGTAGACAACAAATGTCTCACACTTTCAGAGCATCATCCACTGTTCTCCTTCGCTTTGAATACTCTCCACCAGCATGTGTGTGATGAACACCACTGTTCACTATGAGAAAAAGTGCGTCATGCGATATGCTGACCGGTATTGAATCGCATGTAAGAGACCTGAAAATAAATCCAGCTTTGCCCTAGGCATTCGAAATGCGATATTTTGACCCTTCGTTGACAGCATTACAAAGCGACATAACGCTGAATACAATCTTCAATAGGAGCTTACCACTACAACACCATGCCCACTGAAGCTAAAAATTTGGAGCAGACCCCTTTTCTTCACCATCGCTTAATTCAGGCAGATAATTTACATGGAACGCCCTTTCACTTTCCTTTTACATTTGACAAGAGTTCATGCGTTAACTGTACGGTCAGCTACTCTTAAAGAAAATTCATTGTCGATATCGTTAAAGGATAACAAGGCGCTGTCATTGAAAATGGAAAAACAGCCAGTAAACTTGCATTAAAGCCCGATAGAATGAATAATTTGTTCCCTTTAACGTATGCAAACATATGTATGTAGGGCGGGTGATATGCACAACACGGTTAGACTACATCCCATAGTTTCTGAACGGAGCGAAATTAGAAGTGGATATCAATGTTAAAACGAGTCATCGGTACGAGACGTGACATGGAAGCTCGTTGGGTTGGTGCTTTGAATGGCTGGCGCCTTCTATGCCGCGCCTGTTCCGCCCTGTTGGGATAAACCGCTCGTTTGTTGCTCGTTGTTCATGGCCCTATACACATGGGGTGTATGTAATGGAGTTCAAAATAAAAATAATAAAGTTTTATAGTTCAAAAACAAAAGTACTAACAGTAGATCATACCACAAAATGGGTTTGCGATCTATTGCCCCCACCAAAAAATATCTATTATTTTGACAGCGCGAAATAATAGTATGCAAAAGCTAAGATTTTCCATATATCTTTTAGCCCGTTCACGCCTCTAGCAGTGCTTTACTTCAGCGCTAGAACTGTATTGAACGGGAGAAATCGCAGCAAAAGCAAGAGGAACATAACCGCGACAGCGGACGGAACTTCCGGGCAAGTTCATAGCGAACTAAGCAACGCAGCGCTCGCACACGTCCTACCTCGCGAATTGGCTAAGGCGAGCGGAAACTTGACTGCGGACGCAGCGAGCGCATATCTACTTCCGAGGAACATTTTCTATTGTATGCTACTTGGAGAGATAACAAACATCTGGAGCGGGCCTGTGCCCTAGAGACTGAGACTGAAAGAGCTCAAAGATCGGTTCTCTCCACTCCAATCAGAGCCACCTGGCGCACTGCCTTCCAAGCACATAGTGTCGCTTCCGGTCATTCCAAGCCAACCATATCGATCCCTTTCCGTCAATTCTAGATTTTCAATCCACTCCAACGTCACACAGCGATGCGAATGATCACGGGGAGGGGTGGCCGTTTTGCCGCACCTAACAGTGTGTTCACACTTGCCTGCTTCGAGGAATTTTGCGGTCACTTGCGGACCAGTTACTATTTCACACGTGAGATAAGTGAGTGCATGTTGCGAAAACGCAGGCAAGGGGTGCTGGAACATGCCGTTGTTCCTGCCGTAGTCGCAGCAGCCAATCATACATGCCCTGCCTGTGCGGCTGACCCGATGCCTAATTGCCTGACGCGGTTACGGTAGGAGTAACGGCACGCTCCCGCACCACTTCAGTGCGTCTTCGCGACATGTTATAAGTGCAATCCTTAAACAGCTAACTTATTCGCGGAACAAACAAAAATAAGATCCACTGGATTATTTCGTGAATCCTATGCTTAATGTCCTCCTCAGTCTTAATAGGAGCCCAATATTGTCATAATATTGTGAACAAGTGCTTCGCGCGACCTTAGAGAGTCACTAAGCCAAGATCACTCACTTCAAGCAGCTGCTCTGCTTGTGCAGCCCTCTCGTCACCTTAGCAGTAAAAAGAGGTATTTGAAAACCTTAATAATTTCGAACCTTGGATTACCTTCTTTAAGATCAGGTGAGTAGTTCTCCGATATGAAGCCATCCAGCTCTCCCTCCCTCCATCCTCAACATCTCTTCAACGTGGGTACTATCTTCAAACAGTTCAGAAACGTAATTTATTTGCGTTAATCAGCGCTTTCGTCCTCAGACTGTTGTGGAGCACTCCTCCTTCGGCCATAGTACCCGCGTATCTCCCACCCCCCCCCCCACCCCGATCGGCTAAATCTGGGAGAAAACCACCGGTCAGGCGATCGATAATATCGATCGATACTGGCCTCCACATTGAAACTTTCCACCTGATGTGGAGCACTCCTTCGGCCATAATACTCGCGTGTTTCCCACTCTCTCCCTACCCCGATCAGTTAAATCTGGAAGAAAACCACCGGCGTGTCCCAACCCCGCCCCCATCTCCCCCCCCCCCCGATCGGTTAAATCTGGGAGAAAACCACCGGCGTGTCTCCCACCCTCTCCCCACCCCGATCAGTTAAAACTGGGAGAAAACCACCGGCGTCTCTCCCACCCCCCTCTCCACCCTAATCGATTAAATCTGGGAGAAAACCACCGGTCAGGACCTCGATTAGCCCCAGGGCTGAAGTTCCGCGCCGTTTGAACGACACCCACAAAAAACCGATAACGTTGATCGATATCGATTGGTCGACTTCCGATTCGTGTTCAGCGGCCTCGATTAGCCCAGCGCTGAAGTTTCGTGCCGCTTGAACGACATCCGCAAAAAATCGACGATATCGATTGTCTCCCCTGCTGTGAAGGCCTTCCGTCGATGATCATCTAAATGCCCAGGCGCGGTTGCTGACGTCTTCGGTACGTCTACGGCTCACCATGCACGGTCGTCGACGTGTTCGGCACGTCTACGGCTCGCCATGCACGGTCGCCGATGTGTTCGGCATGTCTACTGAGTCGCCAGGCACGTAGAAGCCGTCTGGGTATTTTCCGCTAATTTCTTGCCTTAATTTGTGCCCCCGTAATTTCCGCTATTTATGACTCATCGCCGATCGATAGTGTGACTCATCGCTTAGCGGATTATTATATAGTATGATGGCAAATACCCATAAACCTGAATAAAACTCGTATTTTTTCGTTGAATTCTCGCCCACTTGAGATCAAATTTCCCGATGGTTCTCCTGTTGCTCACTGGGGCCAGATAAAAGATTTAGAGGTCGTACTCTCTAAGAATCTGAATTGGCGAATGCATGTTCGAGAGGTCTCGAAAAAAGGTCTGAGGGTTGTGCATCTACTCTTCAGGAACATTTATTCTTCGGACGTGAAAATTTGGCTTAAATTATATAAAGCATATGTATTGCCAGTGGCCGAGTACTGCACTCCAGTGTGGAGCCCGTATTGTGTTAAAGATATCCGGGAAATAGGGAAAGTGCAAAAAGTTTTCACCAAAATTCTGTATCTTAGAGTATTTCTAATGCTTCATAACCAAGAAGGCTCAATGTCCATGCCGGTATACAGAGAAAGAATTCAACACTTAGGGCTGAAAATTCTTTACTATCGAAGGACCTTTGCTGACTTGCTTTTTGCTTTTAAGCTTCAAAAAGGAGAACTTCGACTACGGCCATCAAACTACTGGCGCTTCCGACCATCACATGGGAGACGCGGATGCTTCAACTTGGACCATCACATTTCGGGCCGTTATCTATTAAAATTGTGCCAAAACTCTTTTGTGGTTCGCTGTACGAAATGGTTTGAGCGTCTGCCTCCAGCTCTGGCTCAGTGCCAAACGTCCTCACAATTCAAGACTGCGTTAAAGAAAATAGACATTCTATTCTGCTATTGGTGTCCTGATATGTGTTAGCTAGTATAATTCTGTAGAGGAGCATTCCCAATTCTATGCTTCTGTTCACTTTCGGTTTCTTGACTTTATTCAAGGCGTCAAGCAGCTAGGCAAATTTCTGGGCAGTTGGGGTAAATAAATTTGATGATGTTCCCTTCTAACATAAACAGTATATGTTAAGCTTTTGAAACCCATCAACTCAACCTATAACTGGATACACCTCTTAGGCTCAGCCCGACTGCCAGACAAGCTTAGCAGTTATATCTCAAATCGCGGTGTCCAACGGGTATCCCGAGCAGAGCCTGGCTAAAGGTCATCGAACACCGGCAATGGCAGCGAGACATCAGAGCGACAATAAAATTCCTTTTAAGGTGCCTTTTGTCTCGGATGATTTCAGTACCGAAGTGCGAAACTGCATTCGCAAAGCTGGTCTTGATAGCATGGTCCGCATGATCGAGGTTCTGCCGGCCAATCTCAAGGCACGTCTCGTTAGGAATCGACTATACGATTCCTGCTGTAAGACTTGCCAGTGTATTATCTGCCCATTCGGTAAGGAGGGAGGCTGCATGGTCTCAGGTGTGGTATACCTTATAAAATGCACGGGTTGCAACGGCGAGTACACTGGCGAGACGGGTAGACCCCTTGGGGAGCGCGTTAAAGAGCATTTGGGCATGCTTCGTAGGTGCGATATCGCCGGTCCGTTAGGTGAGCACAGGCTACGATGTCACAATGGCGCGGGCATTGACGTGGCGGTGACGATATTGGCACGCGAGTTCGAGATCTCGGCGCGCAAAACACTAGAAGCGCTGTGGATTGCCGCTAGGAACCTCACGATCAACAGGAAGGAGGAACGCGTAGCGGTGATACAGAAGCTGGCTCCGTACGTTGACCTTTGCGGTCTCGAACCGGAGGACAGTCTGCCAGAGGCTCGCTAGGAGAGTGAACCGAAGGTGACCTCATCTCCTCATGTGTCGCCTTAAAAGGGGTACCGTTCGCCCATTTGCACTGGACTGTTTGTGTTACCTCCTCGTGTTTCGTCTCCCTCTCCTACCAACTTCTGATTCACCGCTGTGGTTTGAAATGGCTCTTGGACGGATGGTTTTTCAAACTCAACTTGACTCTTCCAGGCTCTGAAGAAGGCGGTTACGCAGAAACGTTAGCCGGAATAAAGGATCTGTACTAATCTTGGTTCGTCAGCTACATCACTTGGGTATTCATACTTAGCAGTTATAGCTATGCTTCGTTCTTTCGCTGGTCAGCTCCTAGGAGCCTTATCAGGGGAGGGCACCACCAATCTCTTATCCTTTGGTGTGGGCTGTCAGCTTATGAATGTCTCTCATTGCCAGACTTCTGTTACTAGAAAAATGCATATACTAATTTTATTGTTCTCTTCAGTCGTTTATCGTAATTAGTCTCAGCATTTTCCCTCCTGCACAGTCGCCGTTTGGCTGCAAATATACGTTGTAAGCGAGCGCTTGGAATGTATGTTCTTCAGTTTTATATTAGCTTTTTCTAGTTTTTAGTCATTTCTGAGTCTTGAATGTCTACTGTTGAGTTTGTTTGAGTTATGAGTTTTGCTTACTGTTCGCTGATGTAATAGAGCGCCTTTCGGCGCATAAATAAATAATTCTTCGCACGCTATATGCATGTAGTCAAAAACTACTGCATATAGCGTGTGAGGGAAACCATTAAGTGCCTTCCTAACTTCACCCAACCCTACCACCCGATGCTGAGCTGTGTCGCCCTATGGAAACTGGGCGGTAGAGTCAGTTTTCCACGTCGTTCTGCACCTCCATAACCTTAAGTGGTCTTGGACCTGCTCGCCACGAGCTCTCCCCTTACAGTGTTTCGAAGCGAGTATTTCATCAACTTCATTCACTGTAAGTACATGGGAAGTCTTCATCCTCAAAAGTTGCCAACTGGCCGCTCAGATCTAATATTCAAGAGACTTATTTTGAAAAGTCTCGGTAATACTTGCTAAGGCTACAGTGATAGCAGAGCACGATAAACCTCGAGGAATCAACAGCGTAGCATACTGCGCAGCTTCAAAAAGACTAACGGCTAGTTACGGAAAACTCAATCATATAGTGATAGGTAGTTTTCAGCGTTGTTTGAAACGATAATTCTCTATCTTAAGTCAGGTGGGTTTATCATAGCACTTCACTACACATCCCTGCCATTTATCAAAACATTTCTCGCGCTGCGAGTGAAGATGTCTTCTCTTCTCTGTTACTCCTCCAACCTAAGTAGGTTATCCGTGAACGGTTCGGCACTCACTATAACGCCTGCCGCTGCAGACTACTTGCTAAGCCACTTTCAGCAGAAATAGTCCATCCTTAGTTCTAAGAAATTCCTTGAGTTGGCATGCCCTCTTTGAACCCTCAGAGGACTACCATCGGAGACTGCAGGCAAAGAAAGGGCTTAAGTCCTTAGCAAAGACTTCACCTGCAGTCTATCCGTAAGGCGTGAGCATGCTCGGAAAGCGCAATCACGAACTGGTCCATTATTCCACAAGGCACATCAGCGTATTCGTGTTCTACGCGACGACACAGCTCCGCACTCTCTACACCACCAGGAAGCGGACCTGAAGCCTTCATGTACAAGCAGTTTATCACAGATAAACACTTCTCCAAAAGATATAAGAACGCACTAGCCAGGAAGCAGGAGACAAAGTGATAGGAAGCGAGCTCCAAAGCAGCCGAGCTACTCAATCCGCTCCCTACTGGAATCGTTGAGTGGATCACAAGGTCGAAGCATATCTGGCAGTCCGTCAAAGCAAGAACACCCTGAATGTAGCGTCCCCATATGGCAGTCTGAAAATATCCCACCATACAGCTTATAAGTCGAATCGTACTGCACGCTACGAACGAGAAACCTTGCCTCGTTTTTTGTCTTGTCATATGGTTGCCGAATTAGTATGGGGTCTGAAAAATGGGATGAAAATACGTTAGTGAAGCCCCTCCGTTGGTCAGCTGCGGCTCGTCCCAAAACGACAGTGTAGAGTGGGATAGCCTAGAATTAAGAGCTTGCATTCTCGATAAGAAAAGGACAATCTATAGATTTGGGCTTTAAGTTTATATTCCTCAAGTTCCGGGCCAAGATGTTATTCGTTACACCCACAACGAACGTTTTTCTACTATCTCCCTCCAGGAGATTTCGTTTTAGCCCTATCTCCACCCTTCTGTTGACAACGATACAGCATCCGCCGTTCTGATGACATTTTGGTCCAGCAAGCCAGGGAACCAGAAGCGTATTTGACTCCCGTCTAATGCCAAGGCTGTAGTCACGCGAAACCTGACAGAGTAAGACACCTACAATGCTTTATAAACCATAAGTTGAAACTACTACTAGGCTTTCTCATAGGTGTTTAATAAGACCATAACACCAGCTTACGCCAGACCTCATTGCCTCAATCCCTAGGAAGAAATTCGTTTGCTTTTAATCACCACGAATAGTTCCACTTCAAGGCGGAACTAAACTCTGCGGTGGACCCATTTAGATCTAGTCTAGTTTTTTGTTGCTCTCAGACCTACCGCGCTTCTAGCAAGCGAACTTTGAACTCTTTAAAAGTCACCATACTGGCATTGCAAGAGTAAGAATGTTTGCTTGCTAGAAGCGCGGTAGGTCTGAGAGCAATAAAAAAAAACTAGACTAGATCTAGATGGGTCCACCGCAGAGTCACGTTTAGTTCCACCTTGAAGTTGAACCATTCGTGGTGATTAAAAGCAAACTAATTTTTTTCTGACATGGCTACGCTAAAACAAAATAGAGCTCGAAGTTAATCAGTACTGTTCGGAATGCGCGACACATTTTGCCCTCGCGCATTCCATGGATGCAATTTGCAGGCATATTTTACCTTTTGGCTATACTTTGTAGAGGTCAGACGATGGATAAGTTGTTGTCTTGCTTTTTTCGACACTTGTGATATCAAATCACGTATCCAAATGGGTAGGTTTGGATGGCGTGGGTGTGAAAAGAACCGATGATCCACTTGTGGTGCCATGGGACATTCGGTCTCCTGCCGGCTGCGGCACCCAAGAAGAGCATTCTGTCTGTCGCTCATAGAAATGGGCTTACACTTCGGAGCATAAATGAAAGCGATGCGACGTAGACATGCTTCACAGGGACGGCTAATCCCACCAAGCACCATTTCAAACTGAGAGAACAAATTCAAAGCGCCGAGTGGACCAGAAAAGAACCATACAACCGAAGCTAGAAAGCTCACCTAGAGATACGGGGAAGAACTCGCTGGAGTCGCCCACAGACCAAATCGACCAAGTCTTCTGGGTCACCTACTAGCCGTTTGGTCGGTGGGCGACTCCAGCGAGTTCTTCCCCGTATCTCTAGGCCGAAACGTCAGCCGAATAAAATTTGTACCATCTCGGCTAGCTGACACAGTCGAGGTAACTACGACATATCCACCATGCCGAGATTTATGGAAAGTCGAACATGGAGTATCCTACTATACCCTACTACCCTACTCAACGTTATATGCGGGGTCACATTAAACCACTATGAAAATAAGAACGGCTAAAGAAGGGAAAAAACCGACGCAGTCAAAGGGTTCTATTATCGAGGTTTGGCGACGAAACCCTCAACCAGAGGTTTGGCGGCCAGTAAGCTGCTGAACATCTGATGAATAAATGAAACGAAGAAAGGGTCAAAAACTCGTAAATTCAACACAAAATCTTGCTCACCTACCATTGGAAGAACCAAACCATCGCAGTAGTCAACATGGTCACCAATCAAATTCACCCGTCCCGGAGCAATAGCAGCCTTTAGCTCCTTAAAATGAAGTTGTGAGATAGTTCAGAGCAATATGTACGAATGCAGTGAAATAGCTGCCATTCCAGAAATGATTGAGAAAGCAAGAACCAAGAAAATCCCCATCTGACTGGCTACTCATTCAGCTTGACATGTCTCCGCATACTGCTATCAACACCCGCCAGCGCAAACGAGCAGCTGGCGTACAATAACAAAGAACAGCTGACAGAATAACATTATGGTTACCAAGGGGTAGCGAATGGACAACAAACTTTTAAAAGCAAACTATAGAAGGGCAGGTTCGATGCAATAACAGCTTAGTTACCTAAGCGAGGGTCTATCCGTAATCTCATTTACATGATGTCATCCTCTTGCTAGAATCAAAATTCACTTTCATCACTATAAACGCATCCATTGCTAAAAACACCTTAAATCAACGTTTTTCAACTGTTTTTATACTTGAGGCCAGAGTTAAGCCTTATCTTAACAGAAAGTTATTCACTGTAAAACTTCTGTGGTGCAGACAGTACAGATCAGAAAATAACAGATCCAACTAACATCAGACATGGGAGAAAATCTCATAAGAAGGTGAATTCAAGAATGCTGTTTCCACGGAACGAAAGCAAATCTCCATAACTTACGCTGATGGAAACTGCTCCAAAATGGCTTAGGAACAGCTCATAGCCCTCACGAACCACTCCTCGTTTAAGGTTTACTATGTGCTCGGGTTCAGATGGCCGACTTGTTTCTTCTTCGTATAGTCGTTCCTCCAGTATTTTCTCCCCAATCGAATAATCTGCCATAATCTGTATGTAATGGCGATAATTCAAGATATATCGTAAGTCTCATGCACTCACTACAACATAAACTGCTATGTTTCAAAACACATGTACGACGCAAAACGACAATATCACAAAAATTTGGACACCCAAGGTACATCTAAGCAGTAACTGCCACAGGAGTGTTGAAATTACTTGCCGACGACACTGCAAGCGACAACGAGTAGCTGTTGTTCTAGTGTCGTTTGTCGCTTAGTTTGAATTTATTTCTTGCTTTAAGCGGTAGGAAGTCACATTACATGGACGTCGTTTTATGTACGCTGCCGCCGCTCCAGGTTCACTGAGCATTTCTATTAGGGTGATTCATGTTCTTGCGATCTTCTGATATTTTTCAAGTTTTTATATGTTTTGATCGTACTAAGCTTACTCATCGAGATGTCGCCCATCTTTGTCGATGGCTGTCCTCCCTAGCTTCCGCAGGAAGTGGATGTCGTGGCGGTAAAAATCCGGGGTTTTCGATTCGAAAAAGTGACGAAGGTCGGAGCTGGTACCTGACAAGTGCGCCACACGAGGCTATGCATGCCTTTTCAACTTAGCCCACTCTGGTCTTGTTGATTGGTTGGACATTAAACCACTATGAAAATAAGAACGGCTAAAGAAGGGAAAAAACCGACGCAGTCAAAGGGTTCTATTATCGAGGTTTGGTGACGAAACCCTCAACCAGAGGTTTGGCGGCCAGTAAGCTGCTGAACATCTGATGAATAAATGAAACGAAGAAAGGGTCAAAAACTCGTAAATTCAACACAAAATCTTGCTCACCTACCATTGGAAGAACCAAACCATCGCAGTAGTCAACATGGTCACCAATCAAATTCACCCGTCCCGGAGCAATAGCAGCCTTTAGCTCCTTAAAATGAAGTTGTGAGATAGTTCAGAGCAATATGTACGAATGCAGTGAAATAGCTGCCATTCCAGAAATGATTGAGAAAGCAAGAACCAAGAAAATCCCCATCTGACTGGCTACTCATTCAGCTTGACATGTCTCCGCATACTGCTATCAACACCCGCCAGCGCAAACGAGCAGCTGGCGTACAATAACAAAGAACAGCTGACAGAATAACATTATGGTTACCAAGGGGTAGCGAATGGACAACAAACTTTTAAAAGCAAACTATAGAAGGGCAGGTTCGATGCAATAACAGCTTAGTTACCTAAGCGAGGGTCTATCCGTAATCTCATTTACATGATGTCATCCTCTTGCTAGAATCAAAAATCACTTTCATCACTATAAACGCATCCATTGCTAAAAACACCTTAAATCAACGTTTTTCAACTGTTTTTATACTTGAGGCCAGAGTTAAGCCTTATCTTAACAGAAAGTTATTCACTGTAAAACTTCTGTGGTGCAGACAGTACAGATCAGAAAATAACAGATCCAACTAACATCAGACATGGGAGAAAATCTCATAAGAAGGTGAATTCAAGAATGCTGTTTCCACGGAACGAAAGCAAATCTCCATAACTTACGCTGATGGAAACTGCTCCAAAATGGCTTAGGAACAGCTCATAGCCCTCACGAACCACTCCTCGTTTAAGGTTTACTATGTGCTCGGGTTCAGATGGCCGACTTGTTTCTTCTTCGTATAGTCGTTCCTCCAGTATTTTCTCCCCAATAGAATAATCTGCCATAATCTGTATGTAATGGCGATAATTCAAGATATATCGTAAGTCTCATGCACTCACTACAACATAAACTGCTATGTTTCAAAACACATGTACGACGCAAAACGACAATATCACAAAAATTTGGACACCCAAGGTACATCTAAGCAGTAACTGCCACAGGAGTGTTGAAATTACTTGCCGACGACACTGCAAGCGACAACGAGTAGCTGTTGTTCTAGTGTCGTTTGTCGCTTAGTTTGAATTTATTTCTTGCTTTAAGCGGTAGGAAGTCACATTACATGGACGTCGTTTTATGTACGCTGCCGCCGCTCCAGGTTCACTGAGCATTTCTATTAGGGTGATTCATGTTCTTGCGATCTTCTGATATTTTTCAAGTTTTTATATGTTTTGATCGTACTAAGCTTACTCATCGAGATGTCGCCCATCTTTGTCGATGGCTGTCCTCCCTAGCTTCCGCAGGAAGTGGATGTCGTGGCGGTAAAAATCCGGGGTTTTCGATTCGAAAAAGTGACGAAGGTCGGAGCTGGTACCTGACAAGTGCGCCACACGAGGCTATGCATGCCTTTTCAACTTAGCCCACTCTGGTCTTGTTGATTGGTTGGACTCGCTCATTAGAGGAGATGAGACGTGGGTACTGTATGTGTTACACACAACAAGGCACGCTTGGACTCCAGCAGAGGAGAAGCCGCCAGCAGTTCCCAATGGTGATCTGCACCCAAAGAAGGAGATGCTGTTTTCTGGGACGTTCGTGGTGTTGTGTACTGGGAGCTTCTCCCTTCTGGTACCACCATTAACATTCAGGTGTACTGCAACGAGCGACAAGAATCGCTAGCTCACTTTGTGGAAGGAGGGCGATACGGTGATCGAGCGGCAC
>OX377206.1:72085929-72519178 GCA_947396885.1 Heligmosomoides polygyrus polygyrus | reverse complement strand
GAATTGCAACAACCTTTATATAGGTTGAACTACTGGCTCAATAAAATGGTTAGAAAAAATTTTTGTTCAAAGAAATTTTAGAATATCTTTTTTTGATTTCTTTTTACTTTAGCTGCCGAATGAGTGTAATAATTTTGTAAAAATTTTTTAAATTTTTTTTGGAGAAAAATAGCAGATTGTATTTTGTTTTAAAGCGCAGCAAAGCAGCAACAATAAAGTGCGCTAAAAGGCCGGATTGCGCCACGCGCTCGAAAAGCTCGTCGCGATTTTTATTTGATTGATAGTGTAAATGCTGTTTACATGGAATTACGAGGTATGCGCGATGGCACGTAAAAACACCCCCCTGTGCAATCGATTGAGTCAGGTCTTCGCGATGGCGCGCGCTTGCGCACCGCGTAGTGGAGCCGACGGCGCGGGATCGTCCGCTGGCTTAGCAGCCTCGAGGGGAACATACATATAGATTACGTCAGGACAGTGCCCAATGAACGTAATCGGAAATTAGGCGTGCCGCGTACTTGACAAGCCGTATTTTGCGGTAAACGCTAAGGAGACAATGTAAATGCTAAGGAAATGCACTTTGGATCTGTTATTACGATCCGTGGTTGTGAAATTCAGTTGCTTACTGAGTATGTGCGTCACACAATCAGTTTTACTCGTGCAGCCCTCTTAGAATCCAATTTTTCAAAGGATTAGCATCCGTTTCGAGGTTGTTATTCCGTGAGTTTGGTCCAAAAATGTCGGATTTAAGCAGTTGCCTTCGCTCAGAGTTACTCTTAATGATCACCAAAGGAATCTGCATAAATTGCGCTGTTCCTTACTGTCCTAAGAAATGTAGCAAATGTAGAAGGAATAGGAATATCTCTATGTGTTACTTTCATGGGTGAGTTCGCAGCGCTGGCAGAGCTTCGGTCTTCAGCTAATCGCAGTAGCGCGTTAATGAAGAAGTCGGACGGCTGTTAGCTCATCCCTGATGACATCCAAGACGGAGCGAAACATGAAAACAGCAAAACTAAATAACAAACAAAACGGCACTATAGTACTTTCAGGACTCCAGAGCTCTAAGAGAAGTCGAGAAAATTTTCCGCCTAAACTTCGCCCGGGGAGGAAGGCTATTTAGGGTGCTGATCACAAATCTGACATCCGTTTTTGAAATTTAGGCTGGTTACAGTAGAAACTATATCCGATTATTCGTGTCGCACTGAGGTAAGTTTATGAGTACTGCACGTCTTCTGAACCCCTGCGGACATTGGACGATGTCAACGGCAGGATTTCTTATTCCAGTGGACGCCGAATAACGTCTGCGGTGCATCTTCTGCGTCCATACGCACATTGAACATAGAAGCAGTCGACTAGCACACGATTCCTTCCTCTTTGCGCGCACATCGCGTTTCGGTCTCCAGTACTACTGAGTCGTGTGCTCATCAATACTACATCAATAAGTGTTGTAATCCTTTTCTGTCCCCTCGAAGCTAATAAGCCAGCAGACGATGTCGCGCCGTCGGCTCCACTGCACGGTGCGTAAGCGCGGCCGCCGCGAAGGCCTGACCCAATCGATTGCAGAGGGGGGTGTTTTTACGTGCCATCGGTATGCGCGTACTTAACATTTGTACTTGTTGCATTGTTTACAGTTTTGTTGTTCGAGGAAAATTTTAGTATGTTTTCTTTAAACCTTTAATTCACTTGCCCAATAAGTGAACACTTTGTTTGAAATTTTATAAAATTCTAGTGTTTCTTCTATAAACAATGCTTTATAGTTTGTTTCAAAGAACAGAAAGCCTAAAATTTTTAGTGCCAAGAGAAGAAATTAGGCCATGCAATCGTCCAAGACGTTACGATTTTCATTTGATTGATAGTGTAAATGCTGCTTACATGAAACAACAAGGTGGAGATATGCGCATTCTTCACAATTGTTCTTGTTGCATTGTCTTCAGGTATGTATAAATCAGCATATAGATATAGTCGTCATATGCGTAATATAAATCTACGCAAGCAGTATCCGCCTTTTCCATTTGGTGTTTCAACTAGACAAAAAAAAACCCACATAAGTCGTTACTCAAATAAAGGTGGCTATGACATTAAAAGGAGTGCTTCAACAATGACAGTCAACGCATACAAAATAACTTAACTCGTTGTTAACTATATAATTAATTCGTTGTTCCATGTAAACAGCATTTACACTATCAATCAAATAAAAATCGCGACGAGCTTTTCGAGTGCATGGCGCGATCTGGTCTTTCAGGGCACTACATGGTTGCTGCTTTGCTGCGCTTTAAAACATAATTTAACTTGTTTTTTTTCTCAAAGGGTAAAATTTTTTTAAATTATTAAAGTCATTTGGGCAGCTGAAGTAAAAAAAAAAGTTTCAAAAAAGTTATTCTAAATTTTGCTTGAACAAAAAATTTTTGTAACTATCTTATTGAGTCTTGTTACGCCGGGGTGTTTCACCCGGGGGCTGGATGTCTAGGGTTGTGGCCTGAACCGGACAGGGAAATCGATTTATTGGCTTCTTATGGCACCAGCAGGGGTCGGTCCGTCCGCCTCTGCTGTGCCCGCGCTCCTCTCTGACCCGGCCGCTCGCCAGGTACCACCGAGACCAGAATTGCTCCGAGCCGACCGCTTGCCACCTCGACACCAGTGGCCGTATTCATGAACGTTCCCGGGAACGTTCAAGGCTTCCCGCGGGAAGCGACCGGGCCGGGAGGCAAAAGTTCGTATTCACGAACATGCCGGGAAGCAACGGGAGCCTACCGCGCCGATGGCGGGAGGATCCCGGCCTACCCGCACTCAACCGGTCGGGAACGTCGGGAAGCCGTCAATGAGGTGGTGTGTTGAATCGCAAGCAATAGGATTTCGATGGCGATTTTGCTATCGAAAGTCGTCTTCACGGGGGGTTATCTTCGCCATATGTCTCCTAACGTCTTCCTGGGCTATCTTCTGGGGAGGGGGGGGGGGAGGGAGGTCCGGATTCTGTCGCTTACTTGATTGGAAAGAAATCACATAATTGATCTGAAACATTGACAATGAGTGGCTCTTTCGTCGGATGCGTCACGCACTCTATTTCTACGGGATATTGCGATACCACTTCTTATCCTTTTCCGTTGTCAGTCGGTGGACATTTTACGAGCACGTTCTGCGTGGAAAAGAAGACATCGTCAGCGAAATAGGATTGAACTTCGTAGTGAACAACAACAAAATAAAAATATAACTGAAGGCATGTGTAAAATTAGAAAATATTTCTTCAATAGTAAAGTAGTCCAAATTATGAAAAAGTGAGTAAAGTAAAAGTAAAAGTATGCAAACTGTTATCACAACCTTCAGCCTCAATCCTTCAGCCATTTTTTTCTTTTAGTCTGTCTTCGTCTCATACTTAGAGAATATGGGGGAACACTTTAACCTAATGGTCACACGTCCAACGCCGTGCGCTACGTCCTGGGTGGGCCATGCACGCAGAGATATCGTAGAAATCGAAGAAAAGGGTGAAAGGACAGAAGGCCACGAAGGTGACTACACCAACAACGGGCATTCCCAAACGGCGATCTATGAAAAGATGTGGACACCAAAGAAAATGTCATCTCGCATATTATATGCAACTGTTTCGACCTTTAAAGACGTTCGAAAGCCAGACACGCTGACGTATGGGCCAAATCATCGAGGATGTCCTCCAGGATGGCAAAGCTTGTACGATGCGTTTATGAGACCTTTTAAACAATGAACTGCCCATCGGCTTGTCCTGCATGTCATGTCACACTGCTTCGATGATATTACTGATCGTGAGAGCTGGAGGGTGTAGGGTATCCTAAGAATAATCTTAACATGCTGTATAGTGCTGACTTTCTACTACTCTTCGAGGTTCCACGGCTGCAGTGTGTTCCATTTAATTACTTGCGGCAAAGGTACCCTTTCAGTCAAAGGATAGAGGATAAAGGGAGAAGGCGATTCCAGCTGATAATGGTGGTGCGTTTGTAATGCTAGGACTTGGGTCTTCTTTATTAAAAATTTAAATGGTGCAGCTATAAATTACATCCAATTAACTTCCCATGGCGCGTATTGCAAAACATACAGATTCAAAGAGCTTTTGCTAAGATTATTCTTAGAATACCCTAGGGTAGAGACAAATGTAGGTGAATAGGAATTGAATGAATCTTGTCTACCTGCAAGAGTGGAATATCAGCATTTCATTTGCTTCTATAAGGTCATTTAGGTTTCTTTACACATCCATCCTCGTGTTTGGCCCCTTTAACTTCAAAAAAAGGAAAAGTTTTAAATTGCAATTTGTGCAAATCTATAAACTGATCTAAATCTAAAATGATCTATAAACGAGTAGCTTCTTAAGCTCTCCTTGTCCTCTCCAGGCACTGAAGAAGGTTCTGCCGGAACATCAGTCGAGTGTAGTGGCAAGAGATTGTATTACAAAATAATCTTGGTTTCTCTATTGGGGATCGTGCCACTTTTGTCCCCGACAAATTCTTCAAAATACTTTTAAAATGGTAAGAGATGGCACATAACTTAACAGCTCATGAATTTGTGATATTCTGCTGAGATTCGAACAATTTCATGCCAGTTTTAATTTTTGTTGCTTGTTCGTTATTCGTTTTTCCGTTATCCGGCGATTTTTAGGCAAAATTGTCCGTTAGCCGGGTCTTAAAATTTCGTTATTCGCTCATCCCTGGTTGAAACCCAGGCAATTTGAGAATTTGGTTTTTGAAATATTGCAGTTCCCGCCTCCGCTGCGAATCTAACTCGCGCGTCGCGGTCGCTCCCGCTTCCCGGCGGTTTATGAATACCTTCCGGGTTGCAGGAAGCCGGGAGCGGGATGCGGCGGGAGCGGGAAGGCATCGCCTGCTTTCCCGCTCCCGCCACGTCATGAATATGGCTACAGACCAGACTGGGCCCGGCGCGTCCGGGCCCCCTTTATATGGAGTTGCGCGCGGGGAGGGCCGGCCCCTAAGTGGACACGCGCCGCCCCCTGCCTCCGAACGGCCAGCGCTGGGCACAGGCGAGGCGGACGGCGATCGATCGATCCCGCTGCTAGGAAAATACAGATACACTGCAATACTGAAAAGAACTACTAACAGAACACTACACAGAACAACACAATCAACCTACAAATACACAAATGCACTACAAAGATCACTTCTGCGAGGCCTCGCGCCTCGCCCATCCTTCACAGTCTGTACTTCAACCTGTATAAAGGTGGTTTCAATTCGGAAGAGTTCACTTTGATTTCAAAAGTCCTAGGCGAGCTTAGAAGAGTGTCCAGTGTGACGTGAAAAGTGTCCAATTTGACGTGAAAAGTGTCCAATTTGGTTTGAAAAGTGTCCAATTTGGTTTGAAAAGTGTCGAATTTGATTTGAATAATGTCCTATTTGGTTTGAAAAGTGTCCAATCCGACCTGAAAATGGTATATATATATATATTTATTTATTTATATGTTGCGGTGCATGTTGCATTTCTTTAACTATTGAAATGGACTGCCCCCTCCACTCTAAGATTGCACCGAAAAGGCGGGAAGGATGCTAGCAGTGCGCGTGAGGGGACACTGCTAGTGAAAGGCGTAGATCATTAAGTAGCCCGCCTGTGTAATGCTCGGCATAACCCCATTTATTTGCTATGTGTGAAACGTGAGAGTGAGAAAATAGGGGCGCGTGGTAGCGCAGTCGGAGAAGGTCCCGACTGTCGCATGCACCCGACACCAGATTCTTGGTTCGGATTTCCTGCCCAGGCCAACCAAGCCATCCATCCCTCCGCGGTCGATGAACTGGTATCATTTAATGGCGGGTGATAGGGGGACGCCTTCTCCCCCTCAGTTCTTTAGCACCACATTCACTAGCTGTTTTAGATTGTACTGCCTTTTCTTCAGCAGTGTACAATGCTTAGTCTTGTCTGCTTATAGGTGACGCCTTTACTGCTTCGTCCTGAAATGTCCGATCATTCTGCAGACCACGGTGCTGCCGATGGCGACAATCATGCTCCGAACAGGCAAAGTAAAATTTCGTTCTTTCTCGAGCTTCCAAAAACCTACTGCTGTTAAAATGTATCGACAAAGAAACTCAGAAACTGAACATTATTTAATCAGGCCAGCGGTGTCAGAAACTTCACGCACTAATTTCTGATAACTCCATGTGTAGAGCTTACGCCGCATGCTATGTACAGGTAAATTAAACGGAAAGTATGATGGAGCCGTTACTATTATAATGAGGTAGAACGAAAAGAATGGAACTTTAGTTCATACATCTGATTGACTGGAATGGTCTCCTATCAGCTCAAATCTGTGGTTCCATCTCTAAAATGTTAACATTTATCCGAGGCAGAGATGCGCGATTTCCAGTTTCAGAGGAAATGGTCTGCAATAGTGCAATATTGTTAGATATAGTGCAAATAATGCACGTTCTTTTTAAAGTGCTTGCTAATTCTGGCTTACACAGTGAACGGCGACCACGAGAATCCGCATTTGCTTGCTTATCGTGCCGCCGGCAATGAAACCATGGCTGCTGAATCCCTTTCAGGTTTCTTATTCTTTGTTTTGAGTCTCTAATTTACTTGACTTCATTGCTGTCTAGTTAAATGACTGTTCCATGTTCAGCTGAAACAATCAGCACAGTTACCGATTCGGATTGGTCCGATCGTCCGCAAGCAGGTTTGTTTGCCATCGATCGTATGCTAACGATAAGTTGAATTCTACAGCTTTTGTCTGTAACTTTCCGTTGACGACTTGCTCTTAATCCATTAAAGACCGCGCGCGGCCCGTTTCGGCCCGCAGTTATAGAACTGTTCGCTATGGCCGCTTTTTCATAGTTTACGAGTATTCATCAGATATGCAGGACCCTAGCATATCGACCGCACTGGGTGTGGGGGAGTCATTTACTTCTAAGCATTGATCAAAACAGATAATCAACACAACACACTATTCAAGCTTCACAAAAATCGCTACTATTCACGAACTGCACTCACATCTTACAAAAATAGTCATGCACAAAGTAATAGTCTCATTTCTTGTGAAAATTTTGAAAACAGTCTAGACAAAAATTCTCCAAACACTTGCTACATCGTGTGGCCACCTTCCTTGCACGATTCGAGGCGAACAGGCGCTCTTTTTCTTTGCAGACTTTTGTATAACAGCAAATACATCTTCTATGTTCTGCTTTCGATCATGTTCTGACCTTCTCTAATAGGTGGCTAACCCTTCGAAAGAGAGCTTCATTTGGAATAACGTGAAGTATTGACTCCACGACATTCGAGCGTCCGCGAGGTCCCGGCGCGCGGTCGTCAATGGGCTAATATATGCGATGGTCATGCCCGTTATCGAGCTGACTGAGGTTAAATCTGATGGTCTGTTTAAATCGATCCCTCGTGTACAAGGGACAACAGGTTTAAGCTAAGTTTCCCAACACCTGGGTCAACACTGAGACGGTACTTCTTCGGGCGCAAGTCGGCTCGGGGGGGGGGGGGGGCATCACGTGGTCAGTGGATAACAACCCCCCCCCCCCTCGACCCTATTTGCGCCCTTCTTCACATGTCGTGGAGCTATAGAGTTTGCATATTAAGCAAGAGGATCCAACCTCTGGGAATCCTAGCAAGTTCAAAGACTTAGTAGAGACTGCTAATGAGTACCTGTCCTAGTAAGCATGATCCGCTGTCCACTGCCTTGCTTTCAGTGGTGTTTTGACTGTTTGTTTTAAATATCTTTTTTTATTCTCCTGACTCGTTGTGCTGTTTCCTTATCGTATACTTGACTCTTCGTATTCGTGTTGTGTTGTGTTGCAACATGCAGTGGCATGTAATAAATTTGAATTGGAATTTTTGGAGACTAGTGTGCCTTCTATTGACGCACCGCAACGGCAGTGCTGCTGTGCGTCACCAGTTGGGAATTAGTCTCGCGCGGCATCACATCGTTCATCTTTGTGGCACTGCTTTGTGACTGCCGCAACAAATTTACAATCACATCGATATGTATTGCTTTCCTTGTCTCCGGAGTGTAACACTACTTTTGCCGATGCTCAATAAACTCGAACAGCTCTCCGCTTATCCTCTTAATAAGCGCAGCCCAGCCGGCTCCAGGACCTAACTCCGACGCGACGTCGCGCGCTGTCCGCGTGCGACATCGCGGTGCTGAAACGCGGACGTGCGCTCGATGACGCATGGTTAGCCGCGGAGCACGAAATGTTCTCAGTGTTCAAGCTCCCAGACCACATTTCTAGCAAGAAACTTAAGATTCCACAGAATGTGGTAGGCAACTGTCTGCAGTAGGACAAATGATCCGAGAATGGGTGGTAGTGACCTTTTCCCGTAGTGTAACCATAATCACGGGTAAAAATTGACCGAAGAAGTTGTACATGGCAAATGCTGACGCTGGAAACCAACCACACGACCAAGATTCCTGTATAAACTGTCGCTGATCGTCCTATTGAAACCACATTCATATAGCATCTCCAAGAAACGTTGAAATGAGGCAAACGCGTGCCGCGTGTCCCTGTCGGAAGCGTTTGTAGCCGTCGGAGGCATCGTACCGCGACAACTGGTCCAATTTCGTCGCGCACCGTGCGCGACGCCAGGGGGGTTCGCGCGGCGTCGGAGTTATGTCTGCCCCCGAGCCCAGCCTGTGCCACAGGATTACAAACGGCGGATATCAGGACCGGCTCACCGTAACCTTAGGCGTCGGGTGAGACGTCCATTGTGCAATCGCAGAACAAGGCTAGGGAAAGGACTCCATGGTGTTTGCCATACAAGCTGCTCGTATGGAGACTGCTTTCTTCGCTCAGGGGGAGTTCGCGGCTGGGTTCTGCGCTCTTCGAGCGCAGAGTCAGGCTAGGGAAGGGACTCCAGGGGCCGTATGCTCGTCTACCCCGTGTCTCCCCCGACGGAGGATCGGGGTGTGATGAGATATGCTGATATTGATTGATTCTCCCCCAACGGGGGAGCACGAGCATACGGCCCCAGGGTGTGTGCCATACAAGCTGCTCGTACGGAGACTGCTTTCTTCGCCCAGGGGGAGTTCGCGGCTGGGTTCTGCGCTCTTCGAGCCCAGAGCCAGGCTAGGGAAGGGACTCCAGGGTGTGTGCCATACAAGCTGCTCGTATGGAGACTGCTTTCTTGGCTGAGGGGGAGTTCGCGGCTGGGTTCTGCGCTCTTCGAGCGCGGAGCCAGGCTAGGGAAGGGACTCTAAGGCGTGTGTCATACAAGCTGCTCGTATGGAGACTGCTTTCTTGGCTGAGGGGGAGTTCGCGGCTGGGTTCTGCGCTCTTCGAGCGCAGAGCCAGGCTAAGGAAGGGACTCCAGGGTGTGTGCCATAATACTGCTCGTATGGAAACTGCTTTCGTCGCTCAGGGAGAGTCCGGGAGTCCGCGGCTGGGTTCTGCGCTCTTCGAGCGGCGAGGCGCATACGGCTGAAACAATGCGCAAAAAACGCACAACGTCGTGTAGACGTCGAAACCTTCCAGATCTCAGATACTCAGCTGAAGTGCAAGAACGCCACGGCGCCCGAGAACCGAACCCCCTACATCCCTCGCATGAAGTAAACCCTCCACCTACTGCACCGCGACCCACTTGCACACGGTGCCATCGCGGGCGCACAAGACATCGATCGGACGTCGCAGCGTGGGCGCCGACGCGCGATCACTGACCGAGGAGGGCGCAGACAGCAAAGTCTCGGCGCGACCCGCACTGCGGTTACGGTGAGCCGGTCCTGATATCCGCCGTTTATAATTGTCTGCCTGTGCCTCACAGTTCTCTACTGCCTGAAACAAGACAGAGCACAAATAGGGTCGGGGGGGAAGGGGAGGGGTCACCCTCTACTTACGAGGGTGGATCACAAAACTATGTTCTGTTTTTGCTAAGTCCCCCTGGGTCGTCCAAAAATGGCAAGAAATGGCATCGCTTCGGGACGTGGTGGTCTTCTCCAATGTTATTTTCCAACCTTCGACTTCAACCTTTGATGGAAAGCAGTGCAAGCAAAGTGAAAATTCAGAAAAAGATGATAGATTCGTGGTCGGCGGCTCAAATAATTTTCTTGTGTGAAGTCAAGGCAAAATCGGTGGTCGTGACCTCGTCACTCTTTTATTCACCGCTACCCAAAACACGGTACTCTACTAAAACCAAAATGTCCTTTTCTCTTGTGAAAATGGGAAAAGTCCATCTAGCAGATCTCGTAAACCCATCCGGAATCGAACATCCTACCCCCGCCCACAAGCCTGCCTCGCTATCCACTCGGCCATCCAGTCGCTGCCACCGTGGATGCGAATGAATCACTTGAATGTACACTGCAGCTTCGTCTAGGAAACGTAGGAAATTATCATATTACTATAACTTTAATTTGAGCTCCAAACCGTTCGCAGGTTAAGTTCTGAGCACGGCAGGGCCATTCCAGGTGTTACTTTTGCCTTATCACCCCGTCCTGAAGCGATGCCATTTTTTGGACCACCCAGGGGCATTTAGCAAAAACGAAACAGCTATACTCGTTCGATGCCCTACAACACCATATAAGTCTCGTTCAGAATCTCAGGACCGAGTTCACTGACCTCTCTCGTCAGTGGTTGTACGTCTTGGTAAAAAGGCACTTATATGTCCAGTTACATCAGAAATGGCCTATCTCAGTTCACTGCAGGGGTAGAACAAACCACTGCTGCAAAAAAATCCGGTTTCAAAAAGCACGAAAGGCTGTACTACATGGTGCCCCCCCCCCCCCCCCCCCGATCCCATTTGCGCCCAAAACAGTTTTGCGCGGCTGCAGTTACAGCGGTCAGAAATCAGTAATGCGAACGTGGTTGGAGTGCTGTAGCAGAGGGCACATCTGTTACCCAACACTCTTACCTACAGCGCTCATCTGCAGAAACATTGCTCGAGAATACATTGAGTGGAGGGTATTGAGAAAGTGTAGATTTCGAGTTCGTCTATCAATTTCCTGCTCCCTTTTCCACAGTATGGTTTCGGGTTGCCCGTCGTTTCTAGCATTTCCGAAAAAGGACCACGGTTCTTGTAGCTGAATAATTCTTTTTCAGATCTGCTCTCTTCAACCTCCAGCTCTGTTTCGAGGGACTACCTGGATCCGCGAGAAGGCTTAATGGGTGAGTATGAGCGCTTTTTGCGGGCTTGGTGTTAGCGAGTTGAACTGGCTGTGTTGCCGACTACTTTATATTCCGCTTAAGATCTGCACATCTCTGGAGCTTCGGCATCTGATTCGTCGCTCATCGAATCTTACGGAGTAATGTCTGAGATTTATTTTGCTATTTCCTCGATAAGATGTGGATTTAAGGATCCTATTGATAACGTGCTCATCGACACCAGTGATTCTACGGAATCGTCTAGGCGCCAGCCTCAAACTAGTGAGCCGGAGATGGATAGAACAGTGCCCTCTTCTTCCGCCTCGCGTTAGTGTGCTTCTTAAATCTCTATTTTCTCCTGTTTCTTATTTGTTTATCATTCTTGTTCTAATGAATTAATACAAATAACTTGAACTTAAATTGGTTGATTTAAATAATTCACAAAATTCAAAGTGCTTGCGTGTTGCGCCTTTAGCTCAGCGTTTCTAAGAACCTTTGTTGGAAGTTCAGGCCGATAGTGAGTTTTGTCCGCGGCAGTTCTTCTTTTGGTGCAAATAGGCTGGTGGGTCACCTTGTACTCAGTGGGTATTCGCCTTGGTGAGAAGGCACATATACGTCCAATTACATCAGAACTGGCCTAGCACAATCGTTCGTAGGTGTAGAATACACCGGCGTTGCATAAAAATGTTGATTTCGTTCAACACAAAATGTTGTGTAGGGCTGTCCTACTAGTTGCCTATTTGCGCCCTTCTCTTTTTCATTCTTCTTCATAACACTCATTTCCGAAACGGTGTTGTTTAGCGGGAGCCATATCGTCCTATCAGGAGCGCTCTGCTGTGACGCCGGTTTCGGCTTTCGCCCCGAATTTCTCCTATATCGTTCGCCTTATCAAATGCCCAACATTTATTGCCTTGGAGGAGATTTCCCCACTAGTTATCCTATCAAGCTTCCTTGAAGGGTGCGGATGTCAGAGGTCACAGACGACTTCAGTGGACTCCTACCATTATAGCCATTCCACAATTGCTCATCTTTGGCTTCCTGGTCCATACGCTTTTTCAGGTAGATCATTCCCGCGTGCTGGAATTCTTCCTTTTCGACGGCTTCTCGTCGTCTACCCAAGATGGGTTTAGTGGTTAAGGAAGAAAGGGGTGGGACAGTTCCAAGCGAGGAAGCAGTAGCGCAAATGCAGTGTTACAGATACAATAGCTACCGCAATGTAGTGATACAAATACAATATTTTTCTCATTTGTGACTGTTCACCCCTCTGACTAGGATATTTCCAAGTGTTGTGAGTGCTCATGCAGTTGTACACAGAAACAATTAAGCAGCTTCAGCTTGTTTATTGAGAGTAAGAGTAGAAAAACTGAAGAAGCTAAAATTCTAAGATACGTTAGTACTGTAGTGCGAGTGCAAACGTTTTCTTTTCACTTTTTTGTTTCTATGGTTGGCAGTCCATTCATTCCAGGTCAAGCTGAGAAGCAGCGTGGTCATCATCTTAATTTTTCTTCAGCTGTAATATTGATGCCAAGTTGTGCTTAATTTTTCGCGTGAATTCTTCCATAGGCTACTGATGAAATTATTTTATTTCATGGAACTCAAAGCATTCTTATATATTGTGATTGTTCTTTAGCTCTAGTTTTAAAGGTGAGGTAATTTGTCGAAAAAGTAATGTAGTTCTCGCTCATCTCGTTTTTAGTGTCTTCCCTTTCTGAACTGTCGAGCGACTCCAGCCTTAGGCGCATGAGTGGACCTTTCCGCACCGTTAGTTTGTTTGCTCTTTGCAACGATATGGTTTTCCATATTGTCCAAATTCGTTTTTTTTCAGGTGGAGGCCAGTCACGGTACTGTGGCTGCTGAGGGTATGCCTCTTCGTAGTGGTGCATCCCAGATGACGGGACCTGCTGGTCCTTGTCCCATGGCAGGGGCTGCTCTGCCGGAGAGCCAGCTCGGTCCTCACCTCCCCCGTCCTCCGTTTCGATCAGCCCTGCCGGCGCACAAGCAGATTGCAACCGTCCTTCCCCAAAGGAAGGCTGGACCTGAGCAGCACGTGGGGCCTACTGGATCAACACCCCCGGTTATCGGACCAGCTCTTCCGCCGAACCTAATTGGAGGATCTATTGCTATGCAAAATCCCATTTTGCAGCCTCCTCCGCAGGGTTTCGTGGGATCTGTTCTCTCTCAGTCCGTGGTTGTCCCCGCGATACCGCAGAATGTCATTGGGACCGTTCTTCCTCAGAACGTCGTTGGACCTGCTCTTCCGCAGAACGTGATGGGCCCTGCGCTCCCGGAAAACGTCGTTGGCCCTGCGCTCCCGCTGAACGTCGGTGGACCTGCGGTTCCGCAAAACATCATTGGACCCGTACTTCCTCAGAACATCATCGGACCTGCGTTTCCGCAGAGCATTATTGGCCCTGCACTTCCGCTGAACGTCTGTGGACCTGAGACTTCGCAGAACATTATTGGACCTACGCTTCCACAGAACATCATTGGTCCTACGCTTTCGCAAAACATCACTGAATCAACGCCTCCGCAAGAGCGAAGAACCGAGTCGGCAGAGACCCCCGATCCCGCAGTTTCTGCTAGCGCTGGTGCCTTTCATCATACAGCAGGAGCTGGAACTTCTTCATTGCGCAAATACATTGGTCCCGCTTTGCCGCCAGGCGTTGCTGTCGAGGACGTCGTAGGAGAGGTGAGGAAGTTGAAGATTTGATAGCATTAAATGGCGGGTAGTATTAGGGTGGGCCAAAAGTAATGAGACTCTCCATGCCGTGCCCATACGTGTCGTGACTGGAGTCCGGTTTCGTGCTTCTCGCATTTATATGTTTGTCTGCTACTTACTGAAGGCCACCTGAGAAGTGACCACTTAGAAGTGAGCACTTTCCTCCTTTCCAGAAGCATGCCAAAACCTCAGTCTGTCTCATGCCGAAGCCCCAGTCTGACGAGTCGACCTGTGTCGCGCAAATCTCGCCGATTTCCCAAACTCGAGGCGCCTGCACTCAATAGTCACGCAAGATGAAAAATACGTATTCTACCTCAACCCTGCCAAGCAGCGAGTCTGGGTGAGGCCTGGTGACCTGTTACCGACCTTCGTTTGGCGGGATATTTACGGCGAGAAGCACCTCCTGAGCTTTTGAGTCTGCGCCCATGGACCGGTATACTGGAAGCTGTGTTTCAAAAGCACGACGATAGACTCCAAGGCCATGGTGAACGAAATAGAAGAGATGGACCGGTGACTCGCACTTATTCGTTCTCAGCGCTTCAAGAAAGTCCTCCTCTTCGACAATGCCGCATAAACTTGCTCAGCTGGGCTACGTTCACATGCCTCTCTCACCGTATTCGCCGGACATCTCTCCATGCGACTACCACCGCTTCTTGAGGCTACAGGTCTTCGTGGTCGGAAGGGACACAGGGACCCAAGCACACCTCGACAGCCATACCGAGCAGTGGATCAGCACCAGACCTAAGCAGTTCTGGAACGATGGGATCACGAAGTTGGGTGATCGATGGTAGCAAGGTCATTGACTTTAATGGTGAAAACATTCCTCGGCACCGTCGATTTGTAATTGAGTTATAAAGAGATAAGGAAATTTGTTGAATTTGTCTCATTACTTTTGGCCCACCCATATAAAATAAGATAACGTAGCAGAAATATCTTTAACTATGTGCCTGCTACGAGCTTCTGAAGCGTGACGTGAGTGATTGAAAATCGTAAATGTTATTAGGTTGTTAAGAAATATATGAGCGGTTGCACCTCGAATATTCAGATTATCATAACTCAGCTTAGAATGAACTTTATCAATCAACGTGGTAATGGTTGGAATCAACACATCTTTGCCAACAAGAAACAAATTTATTTGTGCCGGTAGCTTAGAAATGCGGAGTTCTGGAGGCCATGAAAGCGTTGAAGTCATTTTCGACATCATCTTCGTTGCTGAATTTTTTATCCTTCACAGGACGATCTAAATGCTTGGAAAATGTTAATCGGTAGGGGACAGATCTAGTGAGTATGCTGGATGTGGCAGAATTTTGATCCCAATTCATCCAGTTTCTGGACAACAATTTTTGAAACATACGGACGCGCGTTGCCGTGCGGTAGAATTGGGCCTCTTCGATTGATCAAAACCGGCTGTTTTTCAGTCAGCTTCTGGTGCATCACTTCAGTTTCGGCACATACTTCTCCGCTGTGGTAGTCTCTCCAGTCTCCAAGAACTTGTAATGGTCTGTCTATACCAGTCATTGTCCACCATGGTCTTCTTTGGATGGAGACTTGATTTCAGCACCTCCTTGAGACTCTCAATCTTGTCCAGTCATTGTGCAGAGCGACGACGATTGTCACAAAGGATCCATTTTTCGTCGCATATTACGATCCTGCCTAAAAAGGCTCCCTTAGATTGCGCAGCCTTAACGAAACACAGGTGTCGTGGTGCTTTACCATCTGCGAGGCGGTCAGTTCATGCGAGATTCATTTATCCAATTTCTTTTTTCGATCGCATTGAAGTGACGACCGATAGAGCTGCCGTCAACGCCGAAACGCTGCTTTAGCTCTCTCACAGTTTGACGCAGATCCGCCTCCACCACGACTTTGGGTGAGGAGTGATGACGGCCTACCTCGGTCTTCATCTTCGAGAGTTTCATCTCCAGATCGAAACCTTTCGAACCAGTGACGAATTGTGCGTTCTTTAGCAAAATCTTCCCCAAATGCTGCGTTGATGTTACGGGTCGTTTCAGCTGCACTGATAGCAAGTTTGGATTCGTAGAAGAAAATTTGTCGAAAGTTGCGGTCAAACATCTGAAACGGCAAAGCGTAAATTTGTGGAAATTTATGTTCTATACAAAACTCGAAGACATGGTTAAAGAGTGCATGAACTTGGCTTTCCAATGGTATATAACACTACAAGGTATAAAACATATTTTTTTGGAAAAAAATGTACTCTAATAACAAATGCAAAACGCTCATTTATTTGTTGACAACCTTTACTTCCGTGTATGAGATGTAGAAAATTATTTTTGCACTTGTGGAGCAGTTGGTGTCCTAAAGAAGCCCTCTATTGTTGAACGGTTATAGGACGAAGAAGAAGAAGAAGAGAGTTTCGGTCCAATGCCCCCTGCTCCTGTGTCGGCTCAAGCAGCTTATGAGGAATGCGCGATGGAGCCAGGTGACGTGGTGGGCCCAATGCCAGTACCCGGCGGTGTATCCGATTGGGCGGCTGAAGAGTATGCACATCTGAGAATGCAGCTGGAAAAGAAGGAGGAGGTACATTAGACGTTTTTCCACAGGTTTTAGTTAAAGTTGTGACCATTTTTAGCGATGTTCTTCTCCTCGTAGCTCTTAGTCCCATTTTATCCTTTTTTTTTCTTTAAGACCTTTTAAAATTGCATAGGAGGGTCACGAGGCGGATTACGGCTTGCGAAAGCATGTGTGGTTTTTCCAGCGTACATCAGCTAGGTTGAACAACACTTCAGCATCTGCATGTAAAAGAAAGGGAGATACGTGAACCGATGCACTACCTGCGCCAATGGAAGTCTTTTTGTTATCTCGATTCACCACATTGTCTTACGAAAAGAGAGCACCGTCTGTGCTGTCTGGTTGCTTCTGATAACTCCCTTCCTGTAGGATAACTAGCTGGCGTGGCAATTATAGTCGCATTACCTCAGGTGTGAGTATTCATGAATTAATTCCTCTAATTCGTAGCCAACGCTGAAGCGCGAGGATTGGATGCTAAAGGTACCGAAGAAGGCGGCAAACTATGGCCTCGGACCTCGTACGTTCAAGCGCGGCAGTTCTGCCACTGCAGAGTTTGATGCGTCATGGGAGGATTGTCCTCAGGCGAAGAGATCCTGCACAGAGGTGGGAGATTTCTCCTCGTTCAAGCACTTCCAAATGAAATCGGTGGCATGCGGCATGCGTTCGGAACGGATTGTTATGAATGTGTTTGGTGTAGAGTTAATTGGCGTTGTTGACAAGGTTTCAAGTCATTGGTTTGTAACATTGAGGTAGGAAGCGAAATTAGTTGGAATTCTGGCCTGAGCTTTTGTTATGTCGTTATTTTGGAACGAATCGAAGAAGAGAGCCAACGTGGCTATTCGTATGTGGGGAAATTTTGTGCCTTTGGAACCCAACTTTTAATTTATTTGTCACTGATGATGACACTCTTCGTAGCACAGTTGGAGGAGATGCCGTCTGTCACGAACCCAATTCCATTTCCTTGGTTCAGATTTGCTGCCGAGATCATTCAGGCCTTCCACTCCTCCCGGGTCGATGAATTGATACCAGACTTGTTTGTGGAGGATAGAACACTGACCTTTTTATCGGATGGTCACCACAATACTTCATCCTCAATATCCCCTAGAGGTCGGATTAGTCACCCATCCCACAAAGAAAATGATTAACGCCGTTCATATCCTTACTTTATCTGCCCAAGTTCGGCTTTCAGTAAATCTTGGCATAACGTTGTCAATCTATAGATGAGATTGCTCAGCTGTTGACCAAGATTGTCATCAACTTTATTACGGCTGACGTTTCGGCGTCGTCGCCTTCCTCAGAGCCTGGAAAAGTCGGAGACACTTGTGGAACTGTTCCCCCAAACACCATTTCTTACTACAGAGTACTCTTCCTAAGGAAAATAGATGCAGGATCCGATATACGAGATACAACTAACCTTAGAGGTGGATGATGTTGGACCACCAGACACCCGTAGAAGGAATCGTGGGTGAATGAGCTGTGGTCCTAGGGACCACTCGACTTAAGTACCCCGGGGATCAGATCGAGCAGATCAAAACCCACAGAGCTCCACAAAGGGTGCCAGTTCTTGAGTAATCGCGATGCACTCTTCCTTGCGATTGACCTGCGGATTCTTCGCCGCAATCCAGAGTGCCTCTAGCGTCCTGCGTGCCGAAATGTCACTTTCGCGCGCCAGGATCGAGACAGACACCTGAATCATCGTGCCCCCATGGCGCAGGACCCTGTGTTCTCCCCAAGGAGTGCGGACATTGGCTTTCCCAAGGCCGTCCAGATGCTCCCTGATCCTAACACAAAGGGGTCTGCCCGTTTCCCCTATATAGTGCTTCCCACACTCATTGCACAACACGAGATAAACTACACCAGATGTCATGCAATCCCCCTGTTTCCCATTGGGGCAAACTACGCAGGACGAGGTTGGGCACGTCCGATCGTAGATACGGTTCCAGACCAACCGTGTCTTCAAGGTTGTAGGAGGGACATCTACAACCCTTACAACGTCTTGGAGATCCGCTCTGCTTATGCATCTGCGTATCTCTGCACTCGTCTGAGATGACGGGCACGCAGAAGGGTATCTTGCCTCTTTCTTCTCCTCGACGGACTAGCGCTGTAACACGCGCCCTACCTCCCTTCTGCCAACTTTGGGCTGGATACCCGTTACTTTCTGCAATGTTGTGTGCCATCTTTAATGAAAGCAATTTTTGCTCACTGTCAGACGATAAAGTGGCAGCAGTCCGGAACATGTTTTTAATAATGCCCCTTTTGGTACTGGAAGGGTGAGAAGAGCAATAGTGAACAAGGATGTTAATGCTACTGGGTTTCCTGTACCATCTAGTTTTAATTTCACTATGAGAAAGGTGTACCTGGACATTCAGGAAGGCCAGCCAATTTTTCATAGGTTTTCCTCTCGTAAGCTTTATATGTTCCGACTGCTTATTCAGCAGTTCGAAACATATGTCCACCTCATTTTGAGTGGAACATATGATAAAGCAGTCGTCGATATTCCTAAAATAAAGTGTTGGCAGGCGCGTCAGCACAGGATTTTCCACCTTAAACATGAAGGCGACTGCCAGTACAGGAGCCAGTCTTTGTCCCATTGCCAGTCCTCTCATCTGCACGTAGCACTCTCCCGACCATTTGAATACGTTACACATTAGGCACTCTTTTGTCAGACTCATAACCTGAGCCACACTGAGTCTATATAGGTTCACATTTCCCTCATGTTCGGTAAGGATCTCAGCAACAGCCTGTAATGCCCGGTCTTTTGACACGTTGGTATACAATGGGCTGACATCAAAAGACTCCATAACGTATCCTTCCTCCGCCTTGATGGCGTGGAGTTTTTGCAGGAAGGTAGTGGTATTGGGCAGGTGAGAGGGAATAAATCTGAGCAGTTGCACTAACACCAGGTTCAACAACCAGGAGATGCGGTCTGTCGGGCCACCGACACCACTGATAATTGGTCAAACCTTAAACAGGGATGGATCTTCGGCAGTGGAGCCCTCCGAAGGCAACTTATGGGTCTTGATAAGGACATACAACACGGGACACGTAGGATGGTCACACTTCAGCCGTGTTATTATGTTCCTTGGGAGGTTGGCCTGCTTCGCAATCTCCGTTCACTTTCGGTTAACTCGGCGATACTGCCTGCTGAACTCCTCAGAGGTGGCTGGACCATAGATGGTATGATCACTCAGGTGTGATCTCGTGATGGCCCTGTCCATCTGTTGGGGCAGCACAACGAACTCCCCACCCTTGTCACTAATGGTGACTCTTATTGCACCAGATGCCTCCAGATCTCTTTCTCTTTAAGGCCGCGTCTCTGTGCAGCTGTTAGATTACATGCCCTTCTTGTTGTAGAACGACGCAACACGGTTTGCACGGAAGTGGCGAATATCCGGAACTTTGTGTCTACCGCAATATACCAACCTATTTATACTAATTAACCTGTAACACAATGACTAGGGGAGGGCGAGGGGGGGACATTACTGGCGGTATCATCATAATCATCCATCCTTGCCATAATCCCCGGAGTGACGGAATGTTTGCTGGGCCAACGGTGGATTCCGATTCAACGTTCTATTGGTGTTGAGGGCAGATCGACGCTCATTGTCGACTGTGAGGAACGCTATGAGAAATGGCTCTAGTTATCAGATGTTGCAAGTGTCTCATACAGTTATTACCTTGAAGGTGATTACGCCGGTGCTGCTCTGCTGAGAATTATGTATGTATGGTGCTCCTTTTGAAGTGATGCGTTGCATTTTTCAGGAGCGCGAGAAGGCAAATCTTGCTGACGTCATGCGTGACGAAGAGCAGCACAAACTAGCTGAAGCGCTTAGCGTAGGTGTTTCCTCGTAATGACGTCTACAAGGGTTGTTCTCACAGCAGTGAATTTGTGGCAATTATAGAAAGATCGCGGTGTGTCGTTCGTTGAGACTCACATGAAGAAGGGCAAGGACAGTAAGCCTCAGGTAATGCTGTCAGCTGTCAGAATACTCTTAATGTTTCTGTGCCACGCAGGCTTGTTATACTGGAACAACCTTATTCGGCCTGAAGTTTCGACAACTTTTAGAAGGCCCTAGAGGCCTTCTAATTCGACAACGAATAACTGAAGTGAAGTGAGTGCATTTCGATCACCAGTGAGTTTTTGCCGCTCACCCCGCTGTGCGAGCTATGAGGCCGTGCAATCTATACACTTAACATCAGAATGGATCCACAGTTGGTAGGTCTTAATTGCTCAATGGTGATCGCACAGCTGAGCATTCCCTCAGCATTTGTGGAACAACGGTGAGTTCGGTTTGCTTCAGTAAGATTTCTCTTGACACTCGTAGGAAATATTGAAACTGACAGAGCTGGAGAAGGACGTTTTTGCCAAAATGAGTGTCTAGTCATAGGTTTCGAACTTCTTTCAGGCCTTTAAAAACGACGAAGTTGCCGAAACGTCAGGCCGAATAAACTTGTTCCACTATAGCAAACCTGCGTGGCACAAAAACATTAAGACTATTCTGACAATATGTCCAAGTTTTATGAAAGCCGAACATGGAGAATGATGCTGTCAGCTGTATTTGCGATGCTTTTTGTGTCGTTAACATCTTCATACTGTAATGCTTTTCTTCTTCAGGATGCCACTGGAGAGAGAGTGGCATTTGATCGCGATAGAGATATTGGTACTGGTGATAACAAAAAGGTGTCACTTGATGAGGTAAAGGAACGAATGGGCAATCTGGGATCCCGTTTCTCGTCGGGCGGAAGTGGAAAGAAGTTCCTTTAGGTATCTTTGCGATGACAATGGTAGGAAGAGATTCTTGTTAAGGGTTATTAGGGTGCATTTATCCACTTCGTTGTTGGTTATGCACCTTATAGTGTCATTATTAAAAAGTACATTGTTATGTAAGAATCGGTGTCAGGTAAGAATAGCTATAGTGTTTCCAGTGTTAAGAAGATTGTTATTGGATTTCTTTCATGTGTATTCTTTTCTCCTTGTGTGTTTCGATTTACTGGTATGATTTCATGGAATCAACTATACCTCATTCTGCGTCCTTCTGGTGGTTCGTTATGGGTAGCGCCGCTGAGAACAACCGTGTAAAGTATAACTTCTGTAGCGGTTGTTGTTTTTATCTCTTACGATGTAGCAGTGTATCGGTGTGTCGATCTCTTTTGAAGATATATAACAATTACTGAGATGTATTGCTGGCTTACCTGTCCTTAATAAATGTCTAGATGTTGAACATGAGTAGGACCAAGGAGGAAGGTCAAAAAAATGACCATGCGTTTCATAAAATGAATGAGTACTGCAGGACAACGTTTGGGAGGTAATGGCTTCCAAACATTCTTTGGGTTGGCCAAATAACGAAAAATGTGGCACTTTAGTGCGAGCTGAAGGGCAAAAATGACGCCTGGAGTGGTACGTGCTATCGTGCTCAGAAATTAACCTGCAAAAGGTTTGGAGCTTCAACAATGGGCAGATCATGGAATTTCACAAATCCCTAGAAGCGAAAAGAAATCTTCAGAAGAGTTCACCAGTAGGATCGCAGCGATTGGCTGACCGAGTGGCATGCGTTGTGAACACTTATGAGACAGGTCAGGGGATCAATTCCTGATTGACATTTGTACACTGCAAGCGGCGATTCTAGGATGCTTATATTCGAACATTCGGGTTCCACGAGCTGAACCGCCTCCGCCCCACCACGCCCCCTTCAACAGTCTGGCAACTGCAACCGCCAACAGAAACTGCGTTGCTATTCTTTTGGAACAGCAACGGCGTGTTGCTATCCTGTTGGAGGTTCGCAACACACTGTTGCTATCCATGTGCGCCTGATCGTCTCTGAGCACTGTCATTGTTTGCGCTCTGACTTGGACGCGTGCCGTCGTCTCTCACGCTGTCTCCGTCTCTCGGCAGGGCGCGCTTCATTTTTTTGATTAATAGTGTAAGTGCTGCTTACATGAAGCACTAAAGTGAAGAAGATGTGCGTTACTTACAGCTGTTCTCGATGTATCATGTACAAGTGTGAAACTCCACGCAAACAGCAATTTTGCTATCAATCGAATAAAAATCGCGACGTCTTGGACGAGTGCATGGCGCAATCTTTTCTTTTGGCGTCAAAAAACTGCCGCCATCTTGCTCTTTAAAACAAATTGTAAAGCATCTATTTTCCGCAAAAAAGTAGGCATTTTATAAAATTTCAAACAATGTGTTCACTTATTGGTTAAGTGCATTAAAACTTCAAAGAAATCATACTGAGATGTTCATTGAAGAAAAATTATTCTAAGCTTTTTGCAAAGTATTTAATTTGATGTAGTAGAAGCTCATTTCGATTCGGAAAAGTTCGCTCTAATTTCAAAAGTCTTAAGCTAGCTAGAATAATGTCGAATTTGATGTGAACTGGTATATCCTGACACCGTGTTGTACACGGCTCGGTTTCTCCTATGTATGCCTTCTTAGAATTTCGAAAAATCTACGCTGTGTAGGGAACTTGTGTGGAGATTGCGTAAAGTCAGCTAAAACCTATTCTAAACTCTATAAGTTTTACACGATTCAGTTTAATACTGTATTGTTTGAAATTTGCGCGCAATTGGGTGATAACTCGAAAACTCACACGTTTGCAACAAACATATCTTCAGACCACAAAATCTTAGAAATCTTATATTTGAAGCCTACCTAAGAAGGTGGCGCTACAGATTCCCGAAAAAATGTGGCTCAGCGCCGTCCTTTCACCTCTTCGCCAGGGCGCAGTACCACTGGAGCTCACATCCAGGCGCGAGCGTGGGCCGGGCCATAGAGCGCTGGTCGGGTCAAGTCACAGCGATCTCAGAACTCAGCAGAGACGAATGCGGCAAAATATCGATCCTCGCAATTTTCGATAATGTTAGATCGATCGGAAGCTCTCGTTGTTTTTAACGTCGGCAGCACAACGGTTTTCCAAGTGAAGCTAGAGCTACTGAGTAAACGCTGAGAACGAGAGAAAATCGAGATTTTTTTTGTCTAAATTAAGATACTTGAGGAGAGTGACTAAGAAGGAAGTGAACTCTTCTATAACCAGCGCCTTGAAGCCGCCAACGTCGAGAATAGATGGAAGCAAGCCTAGCTCCGAACCTATATTCCCTAAGAAGTTATAGTTCGTTAAATGTACAAAAATCACTTGCTGAACAGAGAAAGGATTTAGAGCTATAAAACTTGGACATTTGTTGAAGTTGTGAGGGTTCTTGTAGCAACAGTGGGAGAACGCACGTTCTTTCATACATTACTCAGGTCAGTTTCATATGAGACAAATCGCTGGCTGCCGAAATAAAGGCCAAAATGTGAAGAAAAGGTTTCTCCTGTTGGCTGCAGAACAAATCCAGTTGCAGCTATTTTTATTGAACTTGCTATTTCTGACGACCATAGCATGCAGAAGACGAATATGACGATACACACACAATTTTTAAAATTTCTGATGAAACACCAGCGTGGTCTTCGGAGGGGTCGTAAAACAATTAACGTACGCTTCAAGGGAATCTGTCTACAACTTTACACCCACAACACTTTTTAACAAAATCAACGTTTTCACATTCCAGTGGATTTGCGCTGAAGCGAGAAATCCTTTCGTGTAAGTTTTATTTGAAGAGGATCGCTATGAACAAAGTTGTGCGAGTGCGACGGTTTGCGACGGAAAAATCTGTCGCAATGCGTCGATTGTTCGCGAATTCGGAGCGGTATTGTACTGTCACGTCACCACACAAGATCAATACTGTGAGAGCTTTAACAAATTTAACTGGTAGTAGCGTAAAGTGTTGCAAGATTTTTCGATCAACCAAATATATATTTATTTTCTTAGTTATTTATATTTATATGTTGTGGTGCATGTTGCATTTCATTAAAAATTGTAACGGACTGCCCCCTCGCCCGATTGAGATTGCACCTTCTAAGGTTTAACTCTGGAACATAGGGGGGGGGGGGGCTAGACCTTAACATTAATGAAGCATGTGATATACCGCAGGGTCACTTTGATATAGGAATAGGTGTTGTGTAATGATAAGAAACAAAAAGCTTTTATATGAAGTCCTATTATACCACCGACCCTTAAAATTCTTCAGCACAATGTCCGCGCTCTCCTCTGAGTTTATATTTTTTGCTGTTGTTAATCAAGGCACATTTGATTTGCGTTACCACTTCAGCCATGGCTCTGACTTTGCGGCGCAGACGTTCTGCAATACCAGTAAATCACGACCACGTGCTACTTATTCTTAATAGGAGGTGCCGTGGTATTTGGTGAAGTCGCTCGACGATTGTTTGATTGCGACGTGTACCTCTTCGAACATTTAGATTGCTTTAGTCATTTTTCCTGGTGTAAGAGTCCGGGTCAACGGGCCAGACATGGCTCCGTCGGTATGAGGACTAGCTATTTTGTATTAAGTGCACGACAAGAAATAGAAGCTAATCCAGGGAAAGGAGGAGAACAAGACCATAGACTCTGTCGAGCACTAGGCGCCGTGGAATTTGAGGACGTGGAAGACCGAATATTTTTTGTGCAAGTGTTATTGTCTACTAGCACGCGTGGCTTCTAGTCCCACCGGACCTTCCATCCCTTCTGAGTCGAGGAGTTGGTACTAACTTGTCTGGAAAGGATGAACCACCGATCTCTCCATCAGCTGGTCGCCATAATTCCTTAGGCTAAATACCCATGCTTCTTCGATATCCCTCAGAAAGTTCGATGCGGTGCACACTACAGTGAGGTCGTGCTTAGCGTCGTGCTTTATTTCCGACAGACCCTGCATTATCGTGTTTAGAAATCCTGATCCCAATTGTTAACTTCATGGTAAAACTATTAAAACCAGAATGCTCTTACATTTCTGCTATTGCTACCAGATCTTCGCTGAGTTTGATCTGCCCTCTGATAACCTTCCATTTTTTCTAAAGATTGCATATTTCAACATTATTGCAAAGGCTCATTTCTGTAGGTTCCAGGACAACTTGTGAAATCTTCGTCCCTGCGTCACCTGATCACCTTAACTTCTTTGACAACACATTCGCTCCGCTCCGTGTCACTGCAGTAGCTTCAGCAGCGCATGTAATCGTCTGTTTACCCCAACAAGTACAACTGCGGTCAAAAATAGAAATAATTTATATGGCACTTCGAGTAAATTATGTACACAATGAACAATAGTTATGGGCGGGGTCATGTATACAGGGGGCTGGGCTGGGTTTCCTGTCTTCCACCGCGCTAAATGCGGAGTGCTTGGAAATATTCAAGTGTTGGATGGTGTCGCGTACAGTGGTGAGTTCTGGTGTCGGCGAGCGACTCTGAAATAAGCACAGTTATGGGGACGCGCGAAATTTTTAAGGATTCGAACGGTTTTCTACGCTACTTACGCAATCCGGCGTCCGTATGGGTAAGGCTGTCCGTTGCTCGTTTTCGACAACGAAGGTGTTTTGTCGTGGAACCAGTTCACCAATTCTGAAAAGCAACAGCTTTATACATATATGTGGAGCTGCTTCTATGAAGAACTCGACCAAACATAGGTTTACCTAACCTGAGACTACATAGAAATAGAAGTAGGAGCAGTTAAGCAGTTAAGGACGAGTTCAGATGTGAGAAAGTGCCTCTAAGAAGGTATGTAGATATATTTCTGTTCAGAAGAAGATTTTGTATCAACCGGCAAAGTGCAAAATGGGTACGCTCTAGTATTCTTCGATTTGACGTCACTCAAAGATGGAGTTACAAGGGGTTAGCATAATAAGATCAGCGAAGGTTTCAATCCTTCTGAGGTTCTCACTTTACAGAGTACGGCACCTTCATGTGGTGTCATCGACGTTCATTGAATATAAGTTTCAAAGGATCAGTGTGTTACAGGTGCAGGATTTGCATGACTTTGGGATTAAAGTGGGACGCTCGGCGCATCCCGACGAGCTTGTCTACTCCCGGAACTTCACTACATTCTTCGCCTTGTGTAGCACCAGACTCCTTATTAAAGCCACCCTCTCCTAAGGACTCCACTGTGCTTTCCTTTTATACACCGCCTCGGTCCACAAGTTTTCATCACCTTTGTTCAAAGACTAACTCCGTCCAACACGTTCAGTTAAGAAGCCCGTGGCCCTGAGCTAGTAATCAGTCTGGCATGCCTTCTCTGGAAAGTAGTTATGATATGAAAATGCAGAAGTGCTTGAGAACTGAAGGCATTGACAGGTGCGAGTTCAATCAACACAAAGGGTGAAGCTCAAAGCACGCGCACCTCAGTCCTGTGTTCGGATGCGCAACGCATTCCAATTCTTGGATTCGCAGAGACACTCGAATTTCGCTTGACCTATATAAGCAGGGTAACAGCCGGTATCGTTGTCTGTTTTCGTCACCATTCCAGACATTTGTGATACCAGCTGATTATCCCAGGTGGCATTGAATGCGCATGAGCGATCTCGGCCGTGGGTAGCCTATTTTCTGACGATCACGAAAACCATAGTACAATGTTTGGACTACTCTTACATAGAATTGGCTAGTTCTCCACTGTATACAGAAACGTCGGTGTTAGGTAACGTTTGCCTTGGAGGTGGTAATAGTTACCTGTCATAGATGACACCATCGACTCGTAGTGCTCTAAAGTACTCAACATTCTTCATTAGATTTAGATCGTCACCCCATACGAACGTGACGAGACCGAATCTTACAGCTCGATCGAGCGGCGATGAGTCCTGAACTATCAACATTTGTCAGAAAATAGCATCGAAGCAAGAACCTAGGCCAGACTCCAACCTGAAGCAACTCTTCACTATGGAAATTGACACCTAAAAGCCCGTTACCGGCCGCGTAGTTCACGGCGATTTGTGAGGAGTCGGAACGAATATCCTGAAGAATTGACAGTGTAGTATTGCATGCGGACGGGAATTTAAGCAAAGGGTGACGTACCTGGAAGGGAACATATCGCGTTGTCGTTCCAACGACCAGAAACATCACAGGATATACATGCTGCTTGAGAGTTATTCTGGAAAGCTTCCTCTTCGTTTCTTAGGAAGAATGAAAATTAAAGTAAATTTTTAAAATTAAATTAGTCAATTTAAATTAATTTAATAATTAATGAAAGAGTAAGCAATAAATAATAAAAAGCCTGTCTCACTGACTTTTATAAAACGGTACCAGTGCTGTGTCTACAACAGAAATTAATGCTATGTAACGCGTTCTACATCTGGGGGGGGGGGGGGGTGTCGGCATTTGCTTCGGGGCGTAATGAAAGCCCGCGCGTGTTCACTTTCGAGACCGCACTGAAGGCTGTTCATTGGCTCCATACGGATGAAGGCCCCAGTTGACCCTACCGAAGACTCATCCCACTTAATTCCCATCTGTGAAGGTAGAGCCTTCTGTCTTTGTATTCCGTTCAACTGTGTGTGCTGGGAAACACGTATTAATGTACCCTAGTGAACAGACTCGCTTCAGCTCCGGGCTTGGGATCACGTGTGTTCGCCCTAATTTTAACTTGAAACTGTAGCCACTCTGAAGACATGTGCGACTTCTATTGATGCCGCTTCCTCGTCGCTTCTTACGAGCATTTGATTACCTTCTTTACAAGAACACTTGTGTAGAACAGATTTCGGGCGGACACGGTAGACCTTTTAGAAAAGACTTTGCTTATACTTTCTTGTCCTTCACTGAATACACCTACTAATTACGTATCTGACACACACCCTCCACATATGTTTCGCCAAAGAAGAGGACAGAGAAACTCTAGAAACAGAAACACGGGCACATTATTCCAGTCGTTTTCAATTCCATCCTCCTAATTATCTTTTTCGATTAGTTTTTGGTTACGGTAAGCATAATAGAAAAAGGCTGGCTGGCAATAGGTGTAGAACTGTGACGAACAGCGGAGGTTTTCAATATAGCAGTGTCTCCCAAGCTGAGGAGTTCGGCGAAGTCTGAACAACACCCTCTAGCCCCTCGAGCTCCCCCTGGAAAGTCTGTACATAGGGGGTCTCTTCTTGTCAGCACCAGTCCACGTACCCTGCCTGCTGGGCTCTGCCGTTTTTGACGTCGGACGGTACGACAACTGATGAGAAGCGGAGAAGTCTCAGATTGCATGGGAAGGAAATCATTGATTCTGAATCAAGATGACACAAGCATGACACGTCACGGAGATTTCTTCATTCTTGCATCTAGGCAGTCTCTTAAAACGCCAGTCTAGGCGCTCTCCTGGAAGCGGCAGAACGTACGAGGAACGGCATATAACATTTGCGGTATGGAACCTTCTCCCTTCGAATGAAGAGTGCATCTTCGCAGACACGATCTCGGCTGAAGAAGTGTCGCAGGGGATATCCCTGAACAGAGTACTCTGCTATCAGTTTTGCTGAACGAGGATGGGACTCACGTAAGATGGAGTCGAAAACGAAGATTCTACACGAGCCGGCGAACTTTACATCTAGCCGGACCTCGCAGTTCCCATGTGAGACCAATCTTTCGTCTTCGCGGCCAAGCGAATGACTTGTGTAAATGCCGGCTATATGCCAACGGGCCGGTCACATCATGAGAAGACAAGACGACCGCACGAAAAAGCCCTGAAGTGGATTCCAAGGAATGTCAAGCACCTCGTGGGAGATCTCACATCAGCGCGATACGTCGCTCGGCTGACCTAACTAGCATTTCAGTTGAGAACGAATCAAGGTGCTCGTCAATGTCTCAGGACCCGAATGGCAATAACGTAGTGGATGACGATGAAAAGACAATGAAGCGAATGGAGGAGATGTTGTGACGCGCGCGACCAGTGATGGCAGGCCATCTAAATATCTAAACATACATACATTCTCCTAGGGAGTATTATCGGAGAGAATTTGAGTATCTTTAGCCTTCGCAATGACTTGCGGTAGATAGACAATAGGCACGTCCGTCCTTTGTCCTTTTCTGAGATTGGCAGCAATTCCATGACCCAGAGTTTGGAAAGCTCACTATCACCTGTTTTGTTTCGTTAGGAATCTAATTCTATCCAGTACCTTTCACTTTCAGAAGCCTTCCACTAAAATCCTTATGCCATTCGCAGTCAAGCGGCCAACCTGTATCCAAATTGCGAGCAGTTATTTCGGGTATGCATAAAAGAGCTCGTTGGGTGGGATCCATACAGTGCAAGTGTTAGCAAAATAATTTTGACAACCGAACTACCTCAAGGTGAAGTGATTTGAAAAATGAACTCACAAACTGCAAACGTCTGGATCAAAACTTGAGAAAATAACTCGTCGTCTGCCTGCGTGAGCAAGCACATTCCGCAAAATGACGTCGACGAAGTCGTTCCGCTCTATGTAAGCAGGGCACTCATGCGTGCCATCCTAAAAAAAGCAATTTTCCAAAAAGCAAGAGCAACCCCTTGTCTTTTGGCACTATAAAATCCATTCTTGTAGGCTTAACCCTTGTCAAATTCCTTTTTATCCGTGAAGATGATGGCAGAACCAAAGGACTAAGTTTTGGCGAAGGCCAAACCTATACCTAACTGCTCAGAACGCAACAGCAACGAGACTGTAGATACAATTCCCGCCTGTAGCAGTACATTCCTGCATGTATGTTCCTGCATCGCGAGTCCTCAATGTTACTGTGAGGTATAGTTGTGCTCGAATGGCCTATTCGAATCGGTATTCGAATACCTATAGATACAATTCGGATTGCGTTCGAATGTGATTACTCGAAAATATTCAAAAATCGCGTTTTTCGAATGTATTAGATTTCGAATATTCAGAAAAACTGCAGTTTTCGAATATATTCAAATTCGGTTATTCGAAATTCGAAACCATTCGAAACCATTCGAATAATCGACAATTCGAGAGCATAGTTACACTGTGAGGCTTCGGCTAATGTTGAGAGGACTAAAGCATTCTTGAGCTACCTCTGTTGTCTTACAGAGTGTTGGGTTCACATTTCAAATTACAGGCAAGAAACACACGCTAACCTTCATCTTCATTGGGTATTTCACTTCAATATTGAATCCTACGTCGATGTCTACAGCGTCTAGCACTTGTTTCAGATGTGGGAATGGATCATTATCGGATTGGTCACACTCCTCCTCGGTGGGCGTCACTCTCCATGTCTTATTCAGTCGTTCGGCGGGGTGTTCCAAATGCAACAGATGAAGCTGATCAAGGTTGAGGTCCTGCAATGCCATTGATGAAGCTCCTCAATCAAGTAGCCAACGCACTTGCCGGCGCACCTTAATTGCCAGCTCATGATGTCGCGGTTTTTGCTGAAATAAGTCCAGCTTCCGACCAGTGACCTCAACAAGCACATGGAAATCGTGGTAAATAACTGGCTGCATGTCCTGAAACTCATAAGCTCTGAAAAGCCTGCATAATAGTTTGGCGTTTCTAACTTCAACCTTTGTCAGCTGTACGTCGAACTCAACGTAGTCTGCTCCGTTTTTTGCCGCCTCACACAACGAGCGCACCGTATTCTCTCGAGCTGTCGCCATTCTGTAAAATAACACAGCATGCACTAAATCGTCAAGTATTCAGTGCAAGACGAAGCAGTACGCGTGTGATGTACAGTTCACATCTTCTACTAGGTAGCGCACCTGTACTTAGTTTGTTTAACTAATGCTTTTCAGCACAATCAAACTAACTTCGTATAAGAGCAGCCCATTCCTCGATGTCCAACTTCAAGCGTGGTCCGTTTCTTCCAGTAACGTCCCCATGTGAAGGACATGTTATCACGTATCGTTCGATCCATTTGTAACGTCTTCACCAGCATGTAGTCAACTGAACAATGTTAGGTAGGTTAGAAGCTCTTAGAGAAGTCATTATCAGCTGAACATGTAGCTCCGCCGAAAGGAAGCGCCACTTGCTCGTAAACGAGTGGATCGGAATAGCAGCTGTGTTCGGACTCGAACACAGGCCAGAGGGGCCTTCTCCACAATTCCAGAGTCAGCACTGGACCAGAAAGAGATAGAACATCTTGTTCTGTACACACCCGCAGACATAGCTTGCCAAAGAGACCTCACTATTCCCCCTATGTTGAAGGTGCATTCCCGAACAAGCTAATAACGCATACTTTATAACTTCCAAAGGATACGTTTCTCTTGCAGGGCTGGAAGTCCACCTGCGCGTGTAGAAAAGACTCTCCGCAGTGCTTCGCTGGGTCGGTTTTTGATGGTGGCTTTTCTCAGGGCAAGACATGGCGGCCTTTTTTGAGCTATGTAGGATCCCTTGACCTTTAACTAAAGCCCGCAGCAATTCATAATTTACTCCATTTGTAAGAATTCTTCTAAAGAAAGAAATGGAATGAAAAATCACTCACACATTTCTACACGTCTGCGGCATAAGATACAAATAAATAAATGGATAAGATAATGTGAGCAAATCCGAAGCAAGACTTAGATAAACAAAAATCGAAAGGCTTCTGCATCTCGTGCCCTTCCGCCCTGTTGTCCAGAGTTGCTTGGAATCGGTAGTTCACAGAATGCACATCACCTAATCCTTCAAAGTGTTCTAATCCTGATGGCATCACAAGAAGGAATTCAAGTACGGCACACGGCGCTTTCCCACGTGTTCGCTAACGCCAAACATCAAAAACAGCAAGATACTCACTGTCAATTTGTCCAATTGGTATATTCTTCAATGAGATTATCGGAAAAGTTGCTTTTCCATAGAGATCCGGAAGCGCTGCCGGTAATGCGTAGGCAAGTCCAATCCGATCCGTACCAGTAAACAGTTCAATCCGAAAAGCCTTAAGCACGTGTTACTGAGGGGTTATGTCAGGCGTAGGATTGACAATATAAACAGATCCCGAGTCAGATCCCGAGACAGAAGGAGTCGTGTGAAAGAACTGTACTCACTAAGTGTTCTAGTGAAACCGTATGCGTCCTGAATACGAGGTAGTCGGTATCGTTCCGAAATACGGAGCCGTTCACGTATTGTTGCCCAAAAATAGGATCTTCTCTGCTCAGGACCTTAATACGCTTTTTACTACATCTGGAAGCTTTGAAGGTTTCTAAGTTGATGAGCAAGACGTTGCTTCCAATGGACTAGAAAGGGGTTTAGTGAGCTAATCAGATCAGATGTAGAGGCTCTTCGTTGTAAGAAAGTGTCGCGCAAGATCCATTTCTTTCCCACTAACTAGCTACTGCACATCTAGGCCTACCACGGTGAGAGGCGATAAGATCTTTCCCCTGTATTGCTAATTCCCAAAACATAAGTTCCTGTTAGCACTGTGACTAGAATCCTCAACAACCCCATCGTCGTTTTCTTCAAAGATTAAGGGACGCTGTCTGAATCCCAGAGATGCCTGCATTTGTTAGGCTTAAATGCGTCGCTATCGGGCTGCAGGTGCAAACTCTGAGGAGTCCAAATAAAATTTGCGGAAATCGGCTATCAGCAACTCAGATGAAGGGGCGACGTGTAAGTAGGCCATTGTGCAAGTGTAGAAAACTGCGGTTGTACTGCTCTCGCTTCTCTGAATCGAATAGCCAGCTTCGACCTTGCAAGTCATTATATCTACGGCTCAACAGCGTAATGTGCACATGTTCAAGGGCGGAATCAGCTTTTGCTAGTTACCAAGTGGTGGAGTGGCTGTGACACATTTCTGGAATGTCTTGCACAACGTCTTAGTGTCCAAAGTGAACCAGAACTCACCGATAGCTCAGTATTTGAGAAACTAGGCACATCTGGTAGAACTGGATCGTTGTCCGGCAGGCAGTCGTCGTCGACACTTTCGTGCTGAAGTGGTCATCTGATTTGTGAGCCGTCGACACTTTCGAGTCATAATTGCAGCACGTGGCACAATCACCATCACCGAAAGCGCATGCATAGCGGAATAGGTGAATTTGGAAAGAACACGGGTCTAATCTGTGTGCCATGCGTGGGTGTCTCATAGTAAATCGAGAGGTGGGGGGTGTGTACAACAGAAACGAATGCCACCGCGCCAGTCGGACCACCGATTCGACAGAGCAGTGCCATCGTCATCATTCACAACATAATGGATGTGCAAAGCATTGCGATAGAGAGGTTGAATACAGTGTTTTGGTAGACAGAGGATGCCCTCCACAGCATGCCCTTACGTGTATGACGATCCTCGTATGAGAAAATCTGAAATAGCGCCCATTTCAATTTCACATGCATCTCACACCTCAAGAAAAATGTCTTACGTTGTACACGTCAAAAGCATGTCGATCTGTGCATTGTAAATTTCAATCATGTTCTCCTTGCATAACAAGCTGTGTAACTATATGAAAATGAATAAAGAAATATTTACAACGATGAAATAAATAAATAAATAAAAATGAATAATCGAAGCTAGTTGTTTTTTTTACTAGAAGACTGAGGTTACCTTTACTAGCAATACTAAATACCAGTAATAATAAACTTCTCACATGTAATGTAAGATTCATAAAAACATGTGTAATGCCACCTTTTCAACCGCATAGGAAATGCTCCGTCCTGCTCGTATTATAATAGGTATGAAAGAAGAGCTATTGAGACCACCGCAGGGTTAAATGGAAGCAAATAATTTTCCCCTTCAGACATTCAAACCTCCTGATGGATTTGACCACTGTTCTTTAGCGTTCCACATGTTTCTGTACATATTCCACTACATGTATACCAAGTTTATTATTTTTAGTAAAATAAAATATGTTTATATTTTACTAAAATGATAAACTAAAAATTTATTTATTTTATTTATATTTTTAAATAAGGATAAAAGATAAAGAACGGCGTTACTCAATCCTTCTGGGATGCGCCAGCGCATTCTATTTCTACGGGATGTCGTGGAGGCGACATGAATGCGTATTTGGCCATACAATGACTTGCGGTGGCCAGCCGATGAAGAAGTCAGCGTTCTTTTCCTAACAACTAGCTCTATATGAATAGAATGAAACGGCAACTGTTCACACCAAGCTATCGCACACAATTAATCAGTACAGTGAACAGCCACACTCAGTGGCATGAAGAATGCTGCAACGTAAACCATGCTGGCTCTATACAATCTTCAAATCTTGAAAGGCTACTTTCTTTATCAGTAGAATTCAGGCTGGAACGAAACTTTCAAAATGCAAACAGAGGCATAGTTGCTATTGCTCGGGCATTTATCAACGGCACTAGAGCTACAGTTATAGCACTTACTTCTTTGAAGCGCACGTCGAACGGCACGACCTTCACTCGATGCTCTTTTCCTCTTTGAGAGGGCTTGTAAAATTTGAGAGCCTAAAATTGATAGCTTAAAACTCTGAATCCGTCCTCAGTCTACGGCTGCCCCTAGAGTTTTCATTAGATCTATCGTAAGCGTAACCTACCTCACCGTGAACCCGTAGAAGAACCACGTTTTCTTCATTGTGAATGATCCATCCATCCGATATCAAACTGCTTCCGGCTGTAATTTGCATTGCAACTTAGTTCTGCTCTAGTACATAGTTCATGTATAGTTAATAATATGTAGTTAATATATGATAGTAGTATATAGTTCTTCCCGCAAGTATGGCAGATAATTTCGCATCTTGGGCGCGCTTAGCGCAGTCGGTGGAGGCGTCGGCTCTCGAAAGCCCTTGATTCGAGGTTCTCGGTTCGGGTCCGCATAGGCCAAGTCTTCCATCCTTCCATGATCGGTGATATGGTACCAGACTGGTCTGGGAAGGAAGAGGCACTGAATTGTCCACCGCATGTTAGCATTGTTCAAATACGGATTGAAATTGCCTCCGCGATCTTATCCCGTAGAACCAAAATGATTGGCGTCTTCCAAAGAAGGAATTTGAGTTGCGTCATTTTTAAGGCTTTCGCAATATGAAAAATTCTAGATATAGATTGTAAATCGGGACAGCGACACCACTGCTGGTCAATGAGTTACCAAAAGAGTGTTCGTTTAACACTGTTAATTTTAAAGTTGCTGTCACTTTCTGAAACGGGATTTCTTCTCAAGCTTTTCCGGAGATCTGATCTTGTGAACAACAACACTTGCCACATATTAACAAGAAAAGAAGCGCCATGGAGACTTGAGCTCCAGTTAAACCCCTCGTCTCGCTCAAAAAGGTGTCTAAAAATTTTGCAAAAAGTCGCAAAAATAACACTGCCTACGGATGTACACCAATATTGGGTTCGCATAAAACTTATAACACCTTTCCCATCCAATAGATGTTATTACAAAAACTGGTAGTAGATCGGACCCCTTAGCGATGTGTTAAAAATCGCTGGGCACGATGTTGAACCAAATGGGTATAACAGCTTCCCTTCTCCGCCAAAAATTGAGAACTGTGAACTAAGGGAAGCAAGTACGGGGCTCTCTGGTCCGCAGCGGTTTAGAGGTAATTTTAGGTCAGGTTAGGAAGCGTCCGTAAGCACGTTTGCTTTCGATCAAAACTGTAGCGCAACGCGCGCTCGAACGCGCATCAACCAACACCGTATATAGGGCTGTTCGCGGCGAGTCGCTCTTTATCAGGGATCCGGTTCAATGGAAGAGCAGCGAAGGTTTTTGGTGAAAACTTTAAAACGAAAATTGACAAGAGATACAAATGTCGGGAGGAGTTCGAGTTAAAGTTTAACGAGGGACGATGTTTCATCTGCTGGTGGAATCATCATGTAACATAGAAAGATCGAATAATTGAGTAAAATTTGGAAACTACAATGTCATAAGGAAATAGTGTCACATTTTCATACGAAGCGCCTCTAAGCCGAAAAGCCCCAACATATCATAAGAACAGCAAAAAAGTTTAAATCTCCTCCAAATGAACTCTGTAGGATAAAGAATAGAGGATAAAAGGCGGCGTTAGGAGCTGGGATGTGCGAATTCTTTTTACGAGAAAAGCTGAACAGGCAGTATGGAACAGAAGGGCTCAGAAATGGGCAGAATCGGAATGCGAAACACGGAAACGGAAATGACTCAAAACTTATTACTTCACTTAATTTTTCACAAATATAAATCCATGATCGTAGTAATAACTAAGTTGCCCTTAACAAATCTAGGAAACGGGCAAGGCAGCATGCAACTCTTTTCCAGCAACATATAACAATAAAAATCCCTGCATTCATATCAATACTAAGATGAATTTTCAAGCACTAATAGTGTAAGAAATCGAAGTTTATGTAAAAAAATTCTGTAAATATGAAGAAAGTATTTTAAACGAAATGAACTCAGCTGATGAGTAAGATGCCCGAGATTTAGCCTAGCACTTGACCGGTCTTATTGAATGTGCTAGATTTATCCTAACTGGAAGGGCAGTGCTAAGGTTGCAGTTGCGTTCAGCACCCACGACACGACACCCACTCCCTGAGGTTGTATGGGTACCATCATTTGGCAGTAGCTGAAGCTGTCTTACAAACTCAAAGGAGGGGTGGAGAGGCAAGACACCGCGTTCTTCCTCCGACCAGGAGAGATCCAGCGGCTCCTATGGAAAGCAATATTAGCAACCTAAGTGTGCCTATAGACCTCTGCTCTAGAATTGGTATTTAGTGTTCTAGGCCATACCTGAGATTATTAGGAGAACAGATAAACATGTTCCGGACGTTTAAATTCAAGAGGTGAATGGTGAAGGTAGCGCAAAACAATCATTTCCGTTCTGTCTTCCGGCCCGAAAAAGAAGCGGAACACGGAACGGAACGGAAGGACTAAAGACGTCCAACCAAAGACGGCCAAAGACGGCCAACCGGAATTCGGGACACGGAAACGGAAATTCCGCACATCCCTGGTTAAGAGACATGTCTGTCACCACTTCGCCTATCCTGGAAAGGTGGAAGACTTCGTTGGCAAGGGCGAGAGTGCACGCGGCAGTCTGCGCCCCCCGCTGATTGCCCTACCTCGCAGCTACGTGAGAAATAAAGGACCGCGATTTGAATTAATTTGCTCATGGTCAAAACGACCATTATTTTCATGCTCTTTTCTGAGTCAACATAATCTGTAGCGCTTCCGTAAACTTACCGTAATTGCCGAAAACATCACTCAGCACTAACTTTTGCCCTGGAGAAGGATTTATTGCTCGTGTATGAAGAAATGCCTCCCATCTGGAACAGAAAATAATTATGCAATGTGAATTCGAACTCCGAGGTACTGGCTGTGTACTGGTTCTACAACAGTTCCCCATATAGTTCTACACCATGATCCCGAGTAAGCTGTTGCCTACCTGTGAACTATAAGCAGTTGTTTACTGCCTTCTGTACAAGGATCGAGGTAGTAACCAACCATATATCGGAATCTCAGCTCCTTGGTGGGGTCGCTGATCTCGGCGCACCCAGACCAGACATCACTGCAAAAAAGACGCTCTTAAAAACGACGACACCAAATATATGATTTGAGGACAAGTGGCTAAAACAAATTGCAAAAAGAAAAGCATTAACGATGTAAACTACAAAAAGGCAAACATTTTCTCCGAGACAGAATCATCTCAATTGCCATTTTTAGAACTTTGAAATCTGAGCTTACTGACTTGCGTCAAGTTACCAGGCATTTCGAAAACCTGAATCATTTCCGCCCCCAAAACGCATTGATAGGCCATGGGATTTCCTAGTATTGCCCAACGCATAGCTAGCAAAATTGCAAGGCTATGTTCAAACTAGGTCGCGTAAAGCGTAGGTGAAGGAGGCGGCAGCTACCACATTTACTACAACCGATCCATGATTGAACCCCATCCAGGCCATCAAAGCTCGCAATCCCTATGGAGAAAGGATTTGGCACCTGATTTCCCCGAGAAGCATAAGACATCACATCACATTATGATCCAATGCTTCAGCGAATCGTTGTAGAGGCTAAACACTCTCAGAAGTATGTAGAATATGCGACGCATCACCCAAAGATTTAGTAGATTAAACACCTCATGAAGGCAATTTGATTGACAACCCTCATCATCCCCAAACGCTTATGCCTAAGCGCCTTGAAGTGCAGCTGCACTGAAAACGCCTGAAACTTTTGGCGAGTAACAGCCGTGCAGTCTCATCGAATTTGCATCGACTCCCACCGCACCATTCTAGCCAGTGCTCTGAATCCCGTATAGCCAGTACGGCATTCTAGGTGAGAAGTACCAGTGGCGAAAACCCAGCGAGGCAAGCAACGTCACGACAGCTTTGCCGTTAAGCAATGCCCTTTAGTTTCGATAAAACCGTTTCTTCTTTCCTCCGCTCATCAAGATTCTTTTTTTAAAGGGTAACTACGTAAGAGTAATATAGCCGGCATCCGTCCATGTTGTAGACAAGCGAAATCAGTTTACGCAGGTGGAGATCTCATGAGTGGAATCTGGAACGAAGGGGTCTTAACAAAATCCGTCACACATCGATAACATTGTGCAGCCAGTCTAAGCGTTGACTTTCTCATGCCAATTAATTGACTTCAACGTCGCACCTTCAACATCGTCATGGGTAGACTTTTTTGCGGCAATGGAACGACTGCAGCAGTTCGCAACAACTGCACATTGGGAGAGGGCTCCAGTACTATCAATGCCGTCAACCGCTGGTTCGCTCGATTCGCAAAAGGAGACGCGGACTTTTAGACAAACCTGGGTTGGGACACTCCAAGCAGTGGAAGACTCCGCCGTTCTCAACCTTGCCAAAAAAGATCCGGAAGTTAGCACTCGCAATCTTGCGACAAGACTCGGTTGCACCCAATCGACAACCGTCGGCCTCCTCCAAGCCCTCGGCTACCGAAAAGTGTTGAGTAGATGGATCCTACATCCCTTGACCATGCAATTCACCCTCGTATCCATCTGCAAGACTTTCCTCCTACGCTCGACTGCCAAGGGATTTATGGAAGACTTGGTTACCGGGGCTGAGAGCTAGGTTCTCTGCGACTCCAACGCACACCGTGCTGTTTGGCTAGCTCGTGGAAAAGGGCCGCCTACGCAAGCATAGTCGCGTCAGGAAAGTTCTTCTATGCTGCTTTCGAGTCTAAAAGGGTATGTTGTACTGCGAACTACTCCCGAAGGGGTAGACGGTCACCGCAGTCGTTTACGCCACTCAGCTCAGGAAGCTCGTAAAATCTGTTCGGGCAAAGCTGCCCAGATCATCTTCAGTGCACCTCCTTCATGATAACGCTAGAGCCATGTAGCTAAAGCGACCAACCTAAAAATCGAGGTGCAGGGGGAAGTGAACGTACCCCCTCTCCCCACCATATTCTCCTGACATAGCCCCTCATACTTCCACTTGTTCCGCTTCCTGAACGTTTTCTAGGCTAAGAAAAGTTTAACGAAATTTAAAACTTAAGACGGGCGGTCGCCGACTTCTTCGACTCCCGGTATCCCGCGTTCTGCGAAAAGGGGACCGTTGAGCTGCCCAGTAGGTACACCATTTTTGTGACTAATAATGGTATATCACATCAATCATATTGTTCATTGATTTTTTATGCCGAACAAAGAAATAAAGAATAAAAATGAAAACCCTATCAAGACTTCTCGATCAACCTATTATATCGCTATGCCATGTAAGAACTCAAACGGCAAGTTCGGATGAATGGAAGAGCATCCTCGCACTGACGTCCATGTATTTGTGAACACTTGCGTTTTTGAATGATCTCGCCAGAAACATAGCCCGAACCAATTTTGGATTGCTAAGTTAATTCGCGATGTCGATTTCGTGTAAATGGATGAAAGCAGCTTTCCCATTTCTAGGGAACACCGCTCATCACTGCTTTTATCTCGTAGCCTTCGAATCCCTTTTTTCCCATTAATCGACTTCGTAGCCGTCCTCCAAATGTTCAACATGCCGAAAACTACAATGTATAACTCCAAAGTGAAATTGAGAACGAATTGCTACTGAGCCCATTAACAAACTTCTAGAGTCGGCTCCTGGGGATACCGAAGCAAAAGGTTACTTATAATGTTGCTAGTGCCACTTTTTTATGATGGAGCAGTTTTGTTCACTACTAGTTGTGTCTTGTAGGTACCTAAGCTAATCAGCACGGCATACACATACTTTAGGAATTGCAGTGAAATACTCGTAAAAACACAGGAAACCTTTACGAAGTTGCAGCATTTCGAAAATAAAGTCGATTATGGTTGAGTACTTTCAATACTACACAGCATACCCAAATCTCCTTCAGGCAAGTCAATCGGGCAAGTTTCCCGCAAGAAAAAGCAACAAATGCAGACGCTCACAGACGCTGCTCTATATCGTATGAGAAGCGCGAAATATTGGTGCTGTCCCGATTTTAGGCTGGAAGCTGTTAGTGAGAAACCTGTTGAGTTCGGCGTTGATCAGCCCGCTTTGGGATGCTTAGCGTGCTTAGCCGCTGGCTGCCATCGTCGCGCCAACTTAAACCTGTGCTTGCACCTGCACAGTAATATTATATATAGTAGGATTTGTGAGCACCAGCCGATGTGCCGGTGAAGTCATGGCTGTCTCAGCACTATCCCTGCGATTTTAGATGATGGAAGACCTGCTAGACAGTTTGAGCCCGAACCGAAACAGAGTTGATGCGTGGTGCTCATTGAGCGACGCTTCTCGCTGACTGCGCCACATTCGACGCTCTACCAATGAAATGAAACTAAAAATGATATACAGAATTATGTCTTGAGCGTGACGTGGAAAAACCTGATATTCCAAAACCGAACGTACATTGAGTTCCCAATAACCTAGGAATGAAACAAATAAGTAACGAGGTGTGTAAGAGTTAACAGTAAACAGTAGGATTAGAACATTTTTAGACAATATTATTAATGGGGTATAAATATTGTCCCACTTAATCACAACGCTCAATACCTGTCTGTCAAGGATTTAGTGAGTGGGTATGCTTTCAGCGGATCCCATTCGCCAAGTGCGACATCTGAGCCGCAGACAAAGACCTTCTCCCATGGTTTCAGCCGTAGTACTCGCACTTGAAACTGCACTCGTGTTTTTTCCATCATCTGCAATCATCTGCATGAGGCGAGTGACCTCACGGTGGTGAGTCGAGTAAGGACACATTGCGATTCTGGCATGCGAGAACGCTCTGAAGCACGACGCGAAACACGCGCAAAGGCCTGGCATTCGAGGCCGATCGATGGAAGACCAGGAAGCAGGCGGATGTCATCCTGAAGCGGATGTCAAAATATGTAGACAAGTGGGAGCAAACAACGCGAGTTATGGCACGCAGCTAGAAACAATGCAGTACATGACGGTCTTCTTTTCGGCAATGAATCTTTTTCATTTCATCAGATTTATTTAAGAGCACCGAAAATGTCCTCTCGACTCAGAACTGAGAAACCAGCCCAAAAAGCGGGCTTTCGAATCAGCGGCGCGCGTTTAGCAATTAAAGATTAACCGATTCACCGACATTTTTTGCTTAAAATTTTTAACGAAACTCAACGGGGAAAGTTTTCGTTAAAGCATTTATGGGCATGCATTAATGACTTTACGCAACGCATTTTTGAAGTTTTACTTCATATTCATGTAACTGTATTTCAGGCGAGTTTTTTGAATGAGCCTGTATTTAGGAAACTGTTGGCATTCTCTTGCTCCGTCACCATTTTTTTGTGATTCTCTATGTTCTTTATAGTCGTTCCGTATTTTTTGGACTTCCTAGGCCGTCCCTCGCGCTAAAATGCTACATATTAATTTTTCATACTTTCAGTCAGTTTTTCACAGTATTTTAACGCGAAGAAAAAGCTACGAATCACAAATAATGCGAAGAATAAGCGTGGGTCTTTGAGAGATGAAACCTAACCCCACCTAGCTCATAGAGCGTGGCTGAATGGTACTGTCTTTGCTTCGCTTTTATTGAATTTCATGTCATGCATGTCAACAAATTTGCTCAACCTCTTTATCTTCTTTTAGGGCTCCCTTGACAGTTTTTTGTTGAGAATCACAGTCAGTGTATGCGAAACTTTGAGTTTATAGGGCGAGAAACGCCCTTTTAAAAGCGCGTGTTCCTTATGCATTTCCTTCGGAATAGAGAGGAGAAATAGCTTCAAAATTGAAACAAATGTTACTTGGGTGGCAGAGACAAGATTCCTTAATGCTGTTGAATTCTATTCGATTAAAATTTGACCAAAGTTCGTGGCTGTTTATTTGATTCTCTGCTGTCGTCTGTAGTAAGAACGAGACCTAAGGGAACCACTTCATGGAACAGGCAGGCCTATGAACTTCGCAAATATCTTCTAAAGATGAACTGCACCAGAGAATTCGCTGTGGTCACCTTCGCTGAATTCTTTATCAGAACATTCTATTGTTTCCTGAAACTACGTTGTAAAATTCTACTTAGCCAGCGCAAATTTCGTAAAAAGTTTTGTCACGAGACAAACGCTCAAAAACGTTCAGCCGCGCTATAGTGCATGGCATTTTGGATTTTTCCAGAAGCTGGACGACAGCTAAACGAACTAGGCATAGTAAGTTTGTTATTCTTATAGTTTAAAAATTTGTTATTTTAGAAGTCTGTTATTACTGTTTGATTTTGGAATCTTATTGATTTTTCTCGTTTAGCAATTTTGTTGATGATAATTGACTGTTAATTGTTGTCAAGATGGAGACGTGGTCATATGTCGCATTGTCTCGACGCCGCTCAACAGCAGCACTATGAGAAACTGCTGAACGGTCGCCCGGTTAACTGCTTGGGCTTACTAACAAACGTGAGGTCACTTCTAAAGAACTGCAGGGCTTTAGTTATGAATTAATGCGTCTACAACTACGACTTCGTTGTGTTAACTGAAACATCGTTAAGGAGCGAAATGAGCTTAGAACTCTTTTGGGTCTTGTCAGCAATCAGTACGCGGGAAAAAGATGTGATCGGATTGAGAAGAAATGAGGCGAAATACTACTTCTGCTTTCTTTTACAGACTTTTCCGCATAAGGTAGTATCTCAGGAATCAATATCAAAACTGCTACGAAATCCTAGTACGTGGCGTCAAAGAATATCTTGTAGAGTTTCGTACCTTTACAGAACCCCCGACTGCGTGGCCTCAGGGTCGCATCAACTATGCAAGGCTTTAAGCGATTTCTGTGCCACTGAGCTCACCACGATTTTGATGGTGATGGGAGATTTTAATCTCCCCGATCTAATGTCACATCAAAGCAGTCATGCAGCTAGGAACTTTTCTCAGGTTTTTGAAACCCAGGGTTTTCAGCAGTTAGTGTCCTCCCCCACCAGGCGAAATTCAGTTTTGGATTTTGTTTTATGTAACCGGCAAGGTTTCGTCTGTAATGTGCAAGCAGAACCTCCTATCGGTACTAGCGACCACGTTACTATAACCTATAAGCTTAAGCCTAAGGATCTTATATGGGTTCGAAACTTCAACAAAGCTGATTATTTCCAAATTGTTAAGTACCTAATGGGCATTGACTGGATCGGCATAATGAACTGAGGAGACACCGTTGATGAGCTAGACGAAACCCTCCTCGCATATCTTCATCACACTATCGAATTGTATGTTCCTATGAGACGGCTAAATGATGACGGGGAAAATTAACCTGTCCATCTTAGAAGGATGGTTTTTCGCCCCATCACTTCTGGGAAAAGGCATCTTCAACCTACAAACCTGAAGACTGGTCTTAACACGAGTTTTGCTCTATAAAACTTAGTAAGGCTTTGCTTCGCTACAACGTCTACGTAGAGAGGAAAGCCACCACTTCTGCTGACAAGGCAGCATTTTATATGCTTATTCGGTCTCGGTCTGGGAGAGATAATGTGGTTCCTAGCCTGGTCAATGAATGTGGTGAAATGGTTTCTAAGGCGAAGGATAAAGCGATCCTGCTGGGACGAGTTTTCCACAAAGTATATAATAAAAGTCAGTTCAATGAAGGTAGTTCTATATTGAATGATATTGCTGATTTGCCGCGTTTTCCGCGAATGGGTTCCGCGCCGTGGTTTCACAGAGACAAGATTATTGAGGTGTTCGCTAAAATGAAGAAATCTTCGTCATTATCTCCGGATTTCGTTCCTTTGAGCTCCATTTGAAGAAAAAAAAAACGTTGCTTTCTACACAGCCTACTCACTGGAGCACATATTCAATTTGAGCCACACTACCACACTAGAACGGGAGTTCCTGCAAGGTGAAAGCATACGTTTGTGACTCCTATTCTTAAGAACGCCCTACTAAATGATTCCAGGAACTACCGGCCAATAAGCATCACCTCAGTCTTTGCAAAAACATTCGAGAAAAATCTCAAAAAGCATATCCTGAGACATCTCGAAGGTCATGGCGTAATATCTGAAAACTAATACGGTTTTCTTAAGCGAAGATCTGTAGAAACAGCTGCCCTTACCTCCTTGAATGATTGGTCTAAAGCTTTTGAAGAGAAAAGACGCACAGATGTAGTGTATTTCGGCTTTTCACGGGCCTTTGACAAAGTCCTCATCAAAAAATCAATGGCCAAATTGAAGGCGGTTGGGGTTCATCCCACAATTGTAAACTGGATTCGAGAACTTCTGACAGGAAGAACTTATCAGGTTAAGGTTAAGGACCAGTTTTCAGGCGTCTTCCCAGCGTTATGTGGTGTTCCTCAAGGAGGCGTTCTATCACCAATCTTACTCTTGTTATATACCTATGAACTCCCTAATTACATTACTAATTTGGGGGTCACTTCTAAAATGTGTGCTGATGATGTGAAAAACTACAAAAGAATGGACGATGCTGAGAGCGCAGTGTCCTTTCATACGGCAATAGATTTTATTAGTTCCTAAGCAGAAAGATGGGAGCTGCCGCCTGCTGCTGAAAAGACGCACTTTCTAATGATCGGATCTAAATATCGTACCCAAAGACCGACGTATCGAACGAATGGTCAGCCCTAAAAAGGTCGATGATGCTCGCGACAAGAAATTATCAATAAATCCGGCAGATTTCTTTGATGTGATGCTGACAAAATCCGTCAGGGGAAGGCTTAAACTTCGAGTGTCAGTTGCTAAGTCACGGTTTAGGTCAAATTTTTTATCCTACAGGACTATCAAGGATTTCAATTCGTTGCTTGGCAAGTACGAGGATTTTGCGAGGCTGTCTGCTCAAGTGTGTAGAAGGTCTACCACATGTCGAATAACGTGAAGTGCTCGAAGACATGCTACTACTCATGCATCGTTTAACAACGTTTGTTGCGTTTTTGTGCTAGAAATGTTTTTGCGATTTTTTACATCGTTGATGCTAGACTTTGTTCTACGCTATGAATAAATGAATAAAAATAAATAAATATAACTGTCATGTAGAAGTAGTAAAAAATCAACAAATGCTTTTTTACACATATTATTGCAAATACAGCCAAACCGACTGCAGCCAAGGGAAATTTTATTTAACGAATATTCCAAATTTAACTTAGAAAATTTTATTTAAAAAATACTCGTTAACAATTTGCCTGAAAAAAAAAACTAACGCATACCCGTTTCGAACCTGTGAGGAACTAAGAGCTACTTTTTGAGCACTCTCTCGAATACAGACTTTGATTTTGTTTTGTTTATTTTGATTAGATTACACTACTGAGACTCAAAAACAAAAAGGTCAACAAAATCAAACTGCAACTTGTTGAACTTCTAGACGGCCTTCATCAAACAAAAACAGCCACATGAGAGATAACAGGTTACGCGTAAAAAACAAGGGATTAGTCTTTCTTGCCAAAGCCACGCCTTCCACTATCCTTCCCGGTACAACAAAACTTCAATTCGCAGTGGTTGCTGGAACAGAGGATGTTGGTGCTATTCGAATTGCTGCGGCGTAAAGAAAATGGTCGTCACCATTCTTCCGACTCCTCTCCTTACGCATCGGACCCGTTGGATGAAACGAGGTGGGGTTCTCACGCGCTTTCTATATCGTCTCACCGAAACAGCAGTCAAGCGCCTCGTGGCAATCATTTAGGGCAAGCCGAGCGGGTAACGTCTTGCCGAAAATGATTCCCACGTCTTCGTGTGGGCACGGCTAAAACGGTCCAAACAGCTGTGAGATGAAGTGCGGCTTGATCCGATATGCCGCATGAAACATTTCAAGTGACGGGGAGAATTCAAAGAGAAGAGATCTCTTTGAAGACCACGGCTTACGTGGGAATGGAGCAAAAAAGAAACAGCTGCCGATAGTGCTATCAATGCTTCCTTACCTCGGTGGCAGTCTGCCCCCAACACACCGTCTGCAAAGGGTGGTGAAACCTAAAAAGCTGTCAGGTGTCGCATATTATAGAAATAATCCAGGTTACGATTCTTCATTTCCACACAGAACTTTCTAGCGAAGATCGTCTCTGGACCACTGAGGTCAGCGCCACAGTAATCTATTTTTTGCTTCGTAACTCACGTTTATAAAGAAGGGAATATGACCCAACCAATGAGTGGTACAAGAGTGCATCAATTGAAGGCAAACTTAGGTAATTGTGTTTTAAAAACTGAGAAAAGAAAGGTAAAAAACTTATTCGACGAGTCCAATAGAATAAATGTTATCAGTAATTCTCTTTGAGCATCGCAATTGATGAACAAGCCCCATCCCTTCATGCGACACCGCCAGGCAACACGTCGCGAGGATGATTTCGGAAAGCTTTTACGCATTCGGTCGTTATTATTCACTCTGCATAGTTTTTGGATACCTTGCTATTCCGTTCTTTCCTTTGACCGCCCAGAAATCGTGGTACAAATCCTATACATATACTGTAATCCAGGACGTGTTAAAGCACTTCAAGGCGGAAGAACGCGAGTAAGCTTACTGTACACGGACCAGAGCTTTAGGAATAGCGGCGACCCAAGAAAATCCTGTTTAAAGACACTCACTGAATGCTGAAGTTGATCTTCTGCCCTTAGAAACGTAAGAACCACTATTAGGCAATCTAAACCGGGGGTGCATGTCAGGATGTGGTGCTTAACCTTTCTTACTTTTTTAAGGAAACCTTTTACTCGATAAATCTGTTAACCAATTTGTTTTAAATGCTAACCAAACCTGAAGAAATCATCTAGGAAAAGACTAAAATGCTAGCTTTTTTTTTGATGTTTTACCTCAAAGTGTGCCAATAATCGTTTTCAAATATTCAGAACACAAGAACAACAACGCCGAAGACATTGCAGACCGGGCCGAGATGAGATATAACGCTAAATCGAGGCCGTTTGCTACTAATCAAACATAAAAACTTGAGCTTGTATAGAAAACCACTTTGGCCTCAATCGCCTAGAAGATTAACAAAAGTTGGATTACTGTTTTCTTCAGGAATAACCCCTCGGCAATTTGAGTTTTTGTTACTGTAAGGCATTAAAAAACCACAGTTGGCTTTCCACATTTCCATTTCGGAAATGGTATAAAATCAAATTATTTTAATCGTATTGAATCCCAGTACAGAGACCTTTCTAGAGCAAAAGGCTAGGAAATATTCCATTTGTGCTGAGATAACAGTTGAGCGCCACTTCAGTAAGCATTGCTCAGCTATTGAAGCCCCTTGCGCGATTCGCTAGATGAAGCATAGACGATCCCCAGCTCTGAAGGAGACGAGCACAAGTTCTTCTGAGCCTCCTTGCTTATGATCTATTACACCTCCACTTTCGTGCTCGCCTTCAACAGCAAATTGCTTCGAGTGACTTTTTTGCCTTCAATCCTCCATTCGCATTCATCCCTCAAAAAGGAAAGAAACAAGGTGTAAAAGAAGAACTAGACGCTAAATGGCTATCCAGAGAAAACGAAGAAAAAGAACTAGACGCTAAACGGTTATCCAAAGGGAATTATGATATGGTATACGAGATTCTTGCTCCTGCTCCTATCTTAGGCCATCTACCACGTTAAGAATTGTGAACTAAACGAAATTTCAGCTACATGGTTTCTTATAATGCTGGCGGCTAACAATGAATTTTTGCTGACTAAGATTTTAGAGCCAATTCTTGTTTCTAAAAGCATTAGGTTTCCTAGCAGCAATACCTACTTCAATCGAAAACTCAGCTCTAAAAATCGTCTCCAAAAAGTAGTAAGGCAAAAATATGTTAAAAAAGAGCCTGTCTAGAGATGGTTCGCCTAGGGAAGAACTAGTAAAGTTCGGAAGGCAGTCTTCATAAAGGAAAAGAATACTGAGCAAAATCGATTCTTGTGCGTCCGAGAGGAAAGTAGATAAAAAGCGAATTTCTTAAAATCCATGAAGAATCAGGGTGTTCGGAAAAATGCTTGTAAAATTTGCGGAGTAATGCAGAAGGTGTACAAGCCGAGCAAAGTCGTTGAAGTTGGAAGCGAATATCGTCTACAACCCCTCAGTTCTTTGATAACAAGCAGCTGTGGGCCCGCTGGTGCCCCCGGGGGAGTCTGTTGCCACACTCCCGGTCGATACTTGAGACACGCTGTGATTTGATTCAAAAATAAGCTAAATGCGGACGAGTGGGGCGCATTATCGGCAGGTTTAGTATGACATCCTACGTCATCTGATAAGAAGCACATGGTGATATGGAACTGGTCTGATAGCACTCCGCCTGGCTAGCGCACAATGCACCGCCCCACCACGTGGCCGAACCTCGCGAACTTAAACGAAGAAATCCGCTTCTTAACCAGATATTATAGAGATCGCATGGGGTACGTCACACGTTTTGTTACGGAACGATTTGTGAGTTTTTTAATCACGCTTGCTTCCACGGACTAGCCGATAGAGCAATCGCCATCACCTCCTTCTAGTCATGTATATTGCCATCAACCGAATCATTAAAGGTGAAAAACTTGGCTGGTCTGAGCGCAAATCGAACGTAGAGTCGGCACGACGTTTCCACAAGAGCCTGCTGTCGAATTTCCCGTATGGAGCACTGCTACTGCCTACTGAAAGCCAGAAGCTGCGAACAAAAATGCAGTGCTGACAGGCTGGTGTCGTTACGAAAACTCGCCCTATTCAGGTTATACATGGTACGCTGTGTACCCTGCATCAGTCTGATTTCGTTGGAAGGTACAATCTACATTTGAATTTTAGACATTGTATCATCGTACATAATGTTATGCTGTTATTATATATATACTATATGGTGGGATTATTATATATATACTATTATGCAATTATTATATTATATTATCTCGGTATTCGTTTCCGGGATATCATTTCTCCGACTGTCTGGTCGGCGATTCCTAAGAAATGTGGTACTGTGATTGTGTCAATACTGGAGGCCTTTAGAATACCAAGTTCGAGAAATGTTCTAGTAGGCTTCCATCTATTTATATAAAAAGAAGGTTTTTGGTGAGCAAAATAAGGCGAAACAAAACGCAAGACTACATTGGCTGTCATAGCCAAAGGTCTACATAAGACTTATTAGCACCAAGCTTCCTGAATGTTGCTAACCTTGGTCTCGAACCATGTACGTCGTGCATGGAAACCTCACCAGGGAAGGGTCTCAGGCGTAGGTCTGAACGGGGGAAATGGATAGTACTGCGAGAATCCCCACCCTTCATAGAGTAGAAAAACATGTTACGATTTTGCTAAGTTCTTGGACCAAAAAGAGCTACGGGTCCCTCGAAGGCGGGGTACAGTAGCGTGCAGTGGTCAGTATAAACAAATGTGAGCAGTTTAGGGTCCTCCTATTCTTTGAACTTCTTCGTATTTATTTTACTTTTCTACCGTATTTTTAGCGTAATTGTTCTACCGTATCATAATTATAGACCCACTTAAGGCACCTGGTTGAAGTGAAAGACACCGAGAAAGGGCTTTCCCCTACCGGTAGGTGTGTTCCCGAGGCAGAGCCATTGATATATTAGGGGACGTCGTTGTATTTTATCAAAAGCTGACTCCACTAATCTCCTACGAAACTCTGTCGTTCAGTATCACAATTGTAAAGCATTTTCTTATCTCTGGTAGTGCCCCTACTAGTCCTGTGTGTGATTCAACTTGCTATAAACAGAACAAAGTTTGAAAACCATGGAAGTGTTCAGACCCGAAGTTGCCGGATTATCTCCTCCGCACTCTGTCACAACGGCGTCTCGTCGTAAAAATTGTTATGTATAAGCAAAGCACCTTTGCAGAAGACTTGTGAACGATAAGGAAACAACTTAGAATGCTCCGGGAGCCCCCTGCAGTGCTCCACCAGGCCTTCAAGAGCGCACTTCCGGATTTCCACCCATAAACTACGCCACGATTTAATGCACGTTGCGCACCACTTGACATACAAAATTGTCCTAATCCTTAAAGGTTACCACCACCAGCGAAGGAAATGCATCCTGATTTTGTGAAGGAAATGCATCCTGATTCTCCAAATGACGCCCAGTGAACAAAACATACCCTTCATGAGGAAACTAGCCTATTTAACCTAACCTATAAGCAATTTCGTAGCGGGTCCGAAGTGGTGCTTAGAACATTGTGCAGTCCTCCGCATACTTATGCAGTTCACCACCTACATAGTCAATTCGGATGACTGAGGTAATGCTTAAAAACGTTTTCCGCTGCGTACAAGAGGGAGCCATCGTGAACAGTTTTCGAAGGGGGTAACTTTGCAATTCTCAGCAGCAGTTCTACCTTTTTTATGTGTTCCTTAAATTTTAAGTTCTTGGTCCGCTCCAAAAGACTGATTTCGATTGAAAACTTGCCGATAATTAAATTAAGAATGAAGAGCTTAAGAGAGCAGCATCCATCCTCTTTGAGGGTGGAAAGCGATTCCTTGATGAAAAGTCCTGGATGTCGATGCGAAATGCGTTCAATAGTACATACATATTGAACTTTCCAAAGTTCTGATAGGGTCTGCGAGATGTGCTAATTAACAATTTCTTTTTACCTCTTGATGCAAGGACTCTTAATTTCCTTGATATGCCAGAACAGTTTTTCTGCACAGAAATTGTGCTGGTTCCAATGATGTCTGAAAAGTTTAGGAAAAGTTTGCTGCTGGAAAATTCTGGGGTGGACCTCAAATTAACTTTAACTGTATACGCACCGTATCATTATAGATACGCTTGTATAGAATCATGTTTCAATAAGGACGAAGAATTGAAGGGAGGAGTATTCGACCAACGGAAATTCCTTCAGAAATTCTGCGGCGATCGATGATACTCGGCAAAGGCTGAAGGGTGACCGCTCTGGGCTAGTAATCGGAGCGGCGTTTAATTGCTGGCGGAAGAGTGAGATTGCTCGCTCATACGCTATCTAGCATGCTTTCTAGACCGTTGCAAAAAAGTTGCCGTTTTTCCCTGCATCCCTTTGCTATCGCAAATAGGTGTAAAAGAGCCCATTAAAGTGGAGGGTGCGCACATTTTTTGAGATGTTTTAGACTCTAAATGCAGCGTGAAAAACAACCTTGAAAGCATTTCATTGGATTTCTCTGAAAATTTTATTTAATTTTCATTTATCTATTGAAACAATGAGCCTTCGCAAACTAACAGAAACAAAATAAAGGCCAAAGAAGAAACACCAACACCTGTTATCTACTCTGTTAGAAATCGACTCTTATGCTATCGCGTCAACGAACGTCTTATAACCCTGCATCAAAATGTTGATCAAGTAACGGCAGCAAATCATTGAGGATCCCGTGCGTTAGGAAGTCTGAGCCACCTCGTGTCCAATGTGCCGAGATTCGAAGTTTGAGCTTCCCGTCAATACCCCATCAGAGAACTCTAATGCGTTGATAGGAAACTAACTGATGTCTTTGCCGATTTTTATCCGAACGGTAAGTTCTACTGAATCCGTGAGGAGGCAATTCGTAATTCATAACAGTGTCTGCATTCAGATTATGCGAACACCTTATCCCCCAGCCTTGACAATACGATTGGACACCTTCTAACTAAACGCTGAATTTGGATCGTATCCGTAGGGGATGGAATAACAGTAATTGATTAGAGCAAGCGTAGCGCTTTACGACGATGTATAACACGGCTATAAGAACTTCTTCCAGAACTTATATGATGCCCTACAGATCTCATGCAGAGATCGCCTCATCTAACTGAACAGTACCTAATTTAACGCAGCATTGCCCTCAGCCTTTCGAGGCAAGTCAAATCTATTCGTCGATTAACAGTCACAAACTTTGCATCTGTTACCTGCTTGTTAATGAGTCGTGAACGATTGTGAGCGCTTTCAAGTCATAATTAGTTCGCCCGAATAGGATACATTCACATGTGAACAATCACAGCCTTTCAGAGCCAAGGAAGCGATCGAAATGAAGGAAGAGACGCGAAGCAGCTCAAGTAATAGAGTGCCTGTAACGGAATCCATAAAACCGCAATACCCCGTGCCGCAACTGAAGTAGTGTTTTGTACACGGAAAAAGGATATCACATCCTTAGCACTTGGAAATAAGGACCACCGAACCGAAGCAACGCAGGAGGCTTGAACAGAGGAAGAATGAATCTCCACATATATCGCCAACATCCCTTCATGTGAAGAGCGAAAGCAAAGGAGCTTGTAAGATCGAGATGCAAGACAACGGAGAGCAGATTGAAATCGAAACCGTTTAGATTCAATCACCTACTCGACCCTTTGCTCCAAATAGATTATAATGTAAAACTATGTACACAGACCGAAAGCAAGGTCCACTGCACTATAGAAAGAAGATTACTGCTGAGAGGCAGTATTTTTGTGCAAGTAAACAGGTACTTGACATCGTCAACAGGTAAGCTTAAGTGCAGCCAGCCAAACACTATGAAAACGACGGGACAAAAGGCAAGGTCGCATTCGGCTTGAGGTTGGATTTCTAGTTGAAATAGGATCCTCGAATATTCATTGCCTCGTCAAATGTTGACGAATTTATAGAGATGGAGTGTAAGCCGCTAAGGATGAAGCGCGAAACGATTTCAGCAAAGAGGCAGAAGCTGTTTCTTGCACGAGTTTCACGCAAAGTGCCAGAGATTAAGGCAGGACGCCCCCCCCCCCCCCCTCCCCACCCCACGAACAACGAACACGGCACCAGAAGTTCGATAATGTAGACTCAAATGGGCACAGTGACATGAGGCCAACGTCGAGGTCGTTTGTCTGCCGAGGGGAGACGCTTCTTTGCCGCTGAGAATGGAACGGTGGAGTGCGACCTCTCTTCAAGGGAGTGAGGGAGATGCGTGCTCAAAGGTGACGAATGAATTAAGGGAGTGGGTCGAATGGAGCCAACTCAACCCGCCTAATGCGAATGGCCTGCGGGCAATGATGGAGCGGCGTGAAAGAAGGCGCGTGAAAACGTCGCCTCGACCTCGCTGACGGCACGGCGCAACACATCAGACAAAGCACCTGAGGTCGGTCAGCGGTTAAAGCACGAAGAGACCAAGCATGTCGGTGCCCGACCAGGCACCAATGAAATGGGCGATGCCGCGAGTTTTTCCTGCTCGAAGAGCACGGAATCATCGTGCGGCTTGTTTGAAACGCCGGAAGACGCACTGCACGAAGAACGACGTATCGCTTCTCGTCATCGATTGTGAGCTGGGCAAGTGAGAGCAGCGGAGACACGGCTGAAAACCAGAAGAAGGGGTAAGGATTGTTCCCTCCGTCACTGCCATGGCTGCGCAATGCCGCCATCGGGGTGGGACAGCGGCCAGTTCTGGTCACAGCTCTTCGAACTCTTAGCTTCGAGGTGGTGAAGTTCCTTCTGGCCTAATCATATAAACCTTTTTTTTCAGGCGTAGAGGTGCGATACTGGACCGCGCCCGTATCAAGCGCTGAAACTGCAGTTACAGAGGGTTTTGTTGGCCTGGGCCCCATAAGAACTCAAAACCTTCCCGCAATGTGCCCAAGACTGCCTCTGTTATCATCATTACTTCAGTTGTGAGTAGAGGCAGGGGACGACCTTCTTTTGCCTAGTTTTGTCGAGCAACAATACGAGACCATGAGTGCAATGTTGTGCCCCATTCAACTCGTTCTCCATTCAACGTTGCACTGTTTTTCGAGTTGATTGTGAGATTGAGGCGATGCCCTGAAACCAGGGTTGAAACTTTGTCCCTCTTCAGCCATTGATGGGAGGCTTGGCTGGCCTAAGCGGGATCCATACAAGGACGTCGATTGGGGGTGCACGCGCAAGCAGACATTCCTCCGACTACGCCACTACGTGTCGTTGTAAAAAATAAATAGATGTGAAAAAAGGAGCGGTGAGGAGGTGTCATCAGATTAGGTGTGCCTGATATCATCAAGTTCACCATCAAGTGGATGACGCTGAGCTACTGCGACCTAGCTATTATATATGGTGTTCTCGTCTCTTACTCCATTTGGGGTCACATTAGCCATTGTGAGAGGCACCATTACAAGAGTGTTCCAATTCGCGGAAGCCTTTTATGCTGGATTCTGTATGGATGATGGTACAAGTCCTGCGCTTATCGACCTAAGATTGGTTGATGAGCAGTAACTTATCAGTCCATAAGCCTCTTTCTAAGAGGCTCTTGAAATAGTGAACATACGAAGAGATGTGGGCGCTGTTCAGTTGCTTAACCGAGGCATTCGACGCTCTCTTCATTTCATTGTTAAAAGTCAAACACTGGCGATTTACCGATGAAGATCAGGAACGGCAACGGTTTAACTGTTCAGCAATTCGCTTGTACATCTACAAAACACTTCTGAGAAGAAGCAGTCATATCAGCAACATCGCCTGCACATGCAATTGCAGACGAGGGATCTCCGAACGAGTTCTGGATCCATGTAAAGTGGAGTGCATCTCGCATCTGTGTGAAAACACTATAGAGTTGCAGAGTAGTTTCCCTCAAACCGATCTCCTACTGAAAGAGAACATGACAATGTCTACTGGGTAAGTGTAAAACACCACGATTTCTTTCCGTTGGTCAACTGCCTATCATTTGTATCACCTGTCGTACCGTTGTTCAAATTCAGCATTTTTGCTGGTGAGCTTACTTCTAGTGGCTAGCGCGTGGAAAGTTTGTTGAAAAGAACTTCATGTTATATCAAAAGGGTTGCATAAGGGTCGCGGCCAAAGGAATTTTTTTTGAGTTTTTCTTTTTTGATCGGCTCAAAAGTCAAATGTGGAAGCTATAGAGTAACGAATTGAAGGCAACGCTTAGATTGCTCCTAAAAACATCCTTTGCAAATTATAGTGCGAGATGATGAGGTTCTAATTAGGTATGGCGGAACCCGCCAAATGTGGGAGACTGGAGTACAATAACGACCCGACAATGATCTAGTTGTACACATATCGACCCATACTAGCATCCGTACATTTCCGAAACATTAACTTTGTAAAAGAATTACTGGACAAAATCAGCAATGCGGTCAAGCGCACAAGTACCCGATCATTCTAACCTTTCTGTGTTCAATGCCATATAGGTTGCCAATCAGGCAAAGAATCAAGCATTGCAAAATCGGTGGAACTTTAGCGACTTCTAGCAGAACACGGCGAAAGAAGTTTTTCAAATCCAGGAGTGTTTCCATGCAGACAAATAGAGAAACTATGGTTCCATTGGAAGCTGCGTTAATGCAGTACGAGCGCTTCTACCCACTCGTTCCAAAGTCCATAGTTGGAAAGTCTGTAGTTAAAAAGAATCCAGCCTTAATCTGACCTCGGTGATGCATAGACCTTACTTCTTGGCGACATTTTAAAGCGCCTGTGGACTGTATCTCTCCTCAGTAAGAGGTATCGCCGAGGGAAGCCCAGAAAGGGTTGAATGGTTAGGCGGTTACATGCCGCTTGTTCATCACGTGAGGCTGACAAGTGTGAGAGAGAAGTTTCCTCTAGGGAGGAAAGCGAATGGCCGCGAAAGTCTCCCGCTTTGAAGTGTGAAGTGAGCTCTAGGGGAGTCCCCCTAACAAGACCTTAACTATGATGTGCATGCACCACTGCCTGTAAGGAAAGTCGACTAGTCCATTTGTTATAGCAGCATGGCTAGCTGGAGAATGAAAGTACATCCAGACGAAAGACCTTTCAAGCAAATCGCAATCACTGAAATGGGGAGCACCAACTATTAGGACCGTTACTGGATACGTAATCTAGGCCATCCAAGGTAATGGACCGCAACAAATCACTCGAAAGCCCATGAATTAGGAAATATTCGCGGCAATCTAGAAGCGTGGGGGGGGGCACCATGGATTCAGCTTGAGGACAGTTTTTTTTACTTGTAGCGATTAAGATCGGCACAATTGAAGGTCTCTCGAAACCACTGGATAGTCGATCAAGCATAATGCTGCCGCAGAATTTATATTACATTTGGGATATGAAGGTGAGTGGTGTTCATTGCATTGGAGCTGAAGAAGAGGAAGTTAAAAAAAGCCTTGCAAGTCTTAGAAGATGCGAACGATTTGAGGATGCAAGAGTTCCCTCCTCTTTATTTAATTGTAAACGCGCCTTTTGTTTCGAGCAAAATATCGGACAGGCAGAAAGATTGGGAGTAAAGTGGTGAAAAGTGGTATTCAATCGTTGTTTTCTAGACCTGAAGAAGGACTTAAGGCTGGAAACGTTTTCAAAAAAGGACTGACCAATTTGAACTTCATTGTCGCAGAGCGATGTCATAAGCGCGAAGCAAAGGAACACGTCATTTTAAATATCCAATTGAAGCACGATGCATCGCGCAGTGCCCAAACGATTGGGGTGCACATAATCGTTATGAAATACTAAAAGTAGCCCAACAGCGAAATTGGCGATTACACGTGAAAAGAAGTGGAAGTCCCGAAATGATATGGAACTACGATGTGGGTAACAGGAAATGGACAGTGCAGCTTCTTTCCTCCTATGTTTCGTCGCTCACTGGGTTATCTGCATGGCTAGATAATCGTTACTGCTATTCTTTCGTAACTTGGACGAATATTTGCCTTTTTACATGTTCTCCTGTTATGCGGAAACATCGGCCATTACAAATATTTAGAAAGTGATGCATGGTTTAGTAACGCAATGGACTCCTGTCAAAAAGTGCCTCGATTTAATTAAGTGCTGTTTGAGGAGCAGTTCGCAACAAAACGTATCTAATATAGTGTTAACTGTCTCATCCACTGAAATTGCGAAGAATTGCGAAGGACGACCTGCTGTGAGCAAGCTGATCACCACGACAACGCTCTCGCGTCTCGACCTTTTTCAGTGGTTATAGAGTCTGAAGAGAGGTGTTTTCTGCTAGCAATGCCGTGTCAGTGGCCTTGTCGCCCACGATGGCTCCATTGCTCGAACCGATGCTGCTAAAGCCGAACTATGTATTAGCTGATAGCTTCACTGCCGTTTCCAGTTCAGATTCCCTCACATGCGAGCAGGTTACACTTGTTTTCCCAGCATGGACGACTCTGCATGGTTTCATGCCGATGAAATTTTCAGCACGCTTTCTAGGTCGCTCTCGTATTTTTCAGTTAGTTAGTTAGTTAGTTGATTAAGAAAATTGCCCACATCATAGCCGGTACTCTTGAATATCTTTAACCTTAGTTTCATGCTAGCTGAAGGAATTGACAGGTGGAGCTCTCCTTTGTTACGCCCTTCCACCTCGAATTACCGGCCCATTAGCATCACATCAATCTTTGCCAGAATGTTTGAGAAGGTAGTTGAGAAGAAAATTGTAGATCTCTTGAATCAGCACTCAGTCATTTCCGAGTGCCAACATGGTTTCCAGTCTGGTAAATCCACTGTTACTGCTATGTTGCAGACCCTCAATGATTGGACCTTGTCCCTGGACCATGGCTTGGCTACCAATGTTGTTTACCTAGACTTTTCCAGAGCCTTTGATCGGGTTTCACATAATATGCTAATTTCTAAACTTCTCAAGGTTGGTATCCCCCCCCCCTCCATTATTGCCTGGATCAAGTCCTTTTCAACTAATAGGTCAATGGTGGTTAAGGTAAGGAACCATTTCTCCAATTCAAGAGCCGTGACAAGTGGTGTACCTCAAGGAGGTGTCCTATCCCCAGCGCTCCTTAATATCTACACTTATGATCTTTCTCCACTCATCCTTTCAGCAGGGGTCAAGTGTTGTGCCTTTGCGGACGACTTTTAGCAGTGCCAAAGTGTGTCACCCCGGAGGATCACGATTTATTACAGAACGCTATTCGTCTTGTTTCTCAGTGCGCTAGCAATAGTGGTCTCCGCTATCATTCGGGAAGACTAGGCTGTTGCATATTGGGTTGGGAAACAGCGCAATTGGCAATTACTCCATTCAGAATGTTGATGCAAATAGGGACTTAGGCTTTCTTTTAACCAATGATCTTCATCTCGACGCCCAAGCAGATTGCCATTTCTAGCATCAGCTTTGTCGATGCTCGACCACTGATGAGACAAAAATCCTGCTTCGAGCTTATAAGACTCTTACATTCGACCCTTGTTAGAATGCGGAACTGTTATCTTCAACCCCTATAAACGTGAAACAATTAGACTACTGGGGAGTGTTCAGAATGTGTTCACAAGAAAGTTGTTTTTGATGCGAATAGGCTTCATTTATGAGGTATTCCTTCTTCTACAGTGAGGAATGCCAACCTTAACCTGGCCCCATTGCCGACCGATGGAAGAAATTTGGCCTTACTTATATTTCTGTTCAAGATCCTCTTCGGTTTCTACGTGACTGCTGCGGATAGGTTTCTCAGTGCAAGATCGTTCATCACAAGGGGTGGTTGGTTGAAGCCTGTTGTCCCTAAGGCTATGTAGGTTGAAACAGATCAATTTTTTTTCATCAAAAGGGCTCTTCCAGCTATAATAAATTTATTAAAAATTGCACTCCTTCAAGCTCAGTGCTTTCGTTTAAAACAGGGTCAACGCTTACCTGGATCCATTTTGTTAAGTTGCTATTCTTCCTCGCCTTGACTGAAACTTTTACTTAGTTCTTCTTTTATGATTGTTCCCTGTTTCGCTAGCTTTAATAAGTTCTCCTCCCTTTACTGGACTCCGTAATTTCCTTTCCAAGGATCAGGATAAGGATGAAGGATAAAGGACGGCGTTACTCAATCCCTTCTGGGATGCGCCAGCGCATTCTACTTCTACGGGATGTCGTGGAGGCGACATGAATGCGTATTTGGCCATACAATGACCTGCGGTGGCCAGCCGATGAACAAGTCAGCGCTCTATCCTTCCCAGACAAGTCTGGTACCAATTCACCGACATCGGAGGGATGGAAGGCTTGGTTGGCCTGGGCGGGAAATCCGAACCAGGAACCTGGTATCGGGTGCACCCGACAGTCGCGCCTCCTCCGACTGCGCTACACGCTTCCAAGGATGAGTTGTTGTTATATGAGTTCTCATATAATAAATAAATAAATAAATAAATGTATGGTGATGCCGTTCGAATTGAGGACTCAGGCAGTTATGTCTATGTGCAGACCCTTCACGCGCGTGATAGCGCAATCGGATGAGGCGCAGGCTGCCGCGTGCACCCGATTCCAGGCTCCTTATTCGGATTTTTCGCCCAAGCCAATCAAGCGTTTCTTCCGGGTCGGTGAATTGGTGTCAGGCTTGTCTGGGAAGGGTAAAGCGCTGACTTGTCCATCGGCTGCCCGTCGCAAGGCATTGTATGGCCAAATACGCATTGAGGTCGCGTCCACGACACCTCGTAGAAGCAGAATGCGTTGCGATTCCCAAGAGGGATTCAATAACGCCGTCTCCTATCCTTATCCTTATACACAACCCAACCCCAAACCACTCCAAAAAACGCGGATACTACTTGTTTTAAGTCTGTATTTTCTACAAAACGAAACCTTTTCTGGATGCTGAAACGTGCTTACTGAAGCAAAAGATGGTGTTTCATTTCTTGAGGGAGCCAAAAGTACTGGAAAGTGCTCGCATTAGCTTTCTCCTATAAGTCGCTTGTCGCAAAGGCATTATTGCATTGATCTGTTTGTTGCAACACGGTCGGCCTTGCGCATTCTTTGGCAATAGGTGTTTATTCACTCGAAAATAATGGCTGTAAAGTTTCAATTACGATTCGGACGGTTATAAATGAGTCTTTGTCCTCTCGCCTTCAAATCTCGGCATTGTAATGAAACCGTTTTCAAGCTCTTCTGTCATACAAGGTTGTCAGATGGAATGCGTATTGGCCTGACGTTTCAACCGCCTCGTCGTCTTCAGCGGCACGATGCTGTACCCAGTTGTAACGATTGCGCTACTATTTCATGTAAGTAGGGTAAGCGAACCTCTGAAGACGACGAGACAGTGGCAACATTAGGTAAACCGCCTAACAACTAACAACCTCGTGGCACAGAAGAGCTCGAAAACAGAATCAATGATGTTCTGATATACAATACTACAGCGAGTGACAAAAGCAGCAAACCTACCGCTATAATTAAGCATGTTCTTAGCTAATGATTAGGTATTACTTGGAAGCTGCGGAGTATGCCAGACGGTTTCTCCTTTATGGTTTATCATAGGCGGCTAACACTGAAGTGATAAGCTATCACTCAAATTCGAGAAACACTAACAGGGAGAAGTGCTACGTAGTTTTCAACGAAAAGCCTCTAAAGAGCAATTTTGGGAGGCCAATTCGAAGATTATGGGAGGGCAATCGGTTCGCTAGTTAGAATACAGTGACAATGAATGCAACTAATAAAGACGTGCAAATATTTGAAAGGAATAGCCAGTGCCCAACAAGGGCAGGGCCGTAAAAGCCCAAGGAGGAGCTGAACATCATGGAAAAGGATGTCACCATCCTGTCTCAGTAGAACGACACTGCTAAGTATGACGTGTTTGAGCTGGTCGAAAAAGGCCGGGAACAGGCAGGTATTTTCACATTCAACTATACACACAGTGTTCCCTGGATCGACAGAAATGTTACTCACAAATTTATGCTCGCGAGAGGACTAAGGCGATCCAATGAGATCCTTCAACGAGCATTTTTATCGTTCCACGGATAAAATTGCTAGGGGTTGCACTTATCTCGCGAGTGAGAGACAAACTGTGCAGGACGGAATCGTTCCTCGATGCAGGCATAAGACGTAAAATAGCGCACATAACAGCTTTCCACGACGAGGACTGGAGAGGAGCTGGTTTGCTGAGGCAAAATAATTGGAGATAAGCGGATTTAATTAAATGCTACATCTTGATGAATCTTGTCTGGAATGCTATAGTGTGCCGGCACAGCAAGGAGTGTACGCGGTGCAAAGGTAAACAATTCAAAAAGGAAGTTATTTCCACGCAGAGTAACTCATGTCAGATCCCTTCACAGAAATCAGAAGCTGAATGCGATGAAATGCTTAGTCTTAACAGTGTGGGGCACTTTTGTTGGTAGTCATAGCTTAGCAGCGTGTTTGCAGGAGCTTATTAACAGATGTATATAATGATATGCATGCAGTGATGATCGATGTGCCCATACTGGTTAGTGCCGGAAAAGTTCGCTACGAAAGTCTTTTGACCAAGCTCTTTCACATATATCCTTAAGGAAGGAAAAAAGAAACGTCGTCAGGTTCATAATCTAAATGTTTGAACTTGCACCCCTCAGAGGAGGGAGTGATAAGGAGCAAGAACAGCACGGACGGAAATATTGTCAAAGCCTATGGTTCCGCTTCTGCTTACTTTCCCTTATGGGTCCTTTTTGAGTGAAGCATTTTAGGGTGGTGGTGTTGGATCTTTTTCTGAGAGGCTATAATGTTTAGAACAATATGTAAAGGGCCGATATTGGTGAGAAAATGAGAAAACAAAATTTCGGCGCCCTCCTAATGAGAAGCAATCCTACTGATCATCGGCATTGTAATATAACGAGGTGAAGCACATATCATGCACCGCCGCACATCGGCAACGTGCGCTCAAACTTCGTCACGTTTTTCTTCACACACGTGCACGTAACATGACCCAAGTGTCTGTCATTCGGTCGACCACGTCGACATCGGAAGCACGTGGTGCGATGGTGGTGACAAGCTGGATGGACGTCACCGACGACGTAGATATTTCGGCGGCGCGATCGGGGCGTTTCTCTCTCAGCAGATGCTTCAGATATACCGCAAGTCGTCACGTGGGCTACGCACGCGGTCGGAAGGGTATCTCGGTCGGAAGGGTCGCGTTTCTTATCGCAAAAGCTTAAGTTGTGAAGCGATTGTTCTTCAGTGTAATAGAAACGAAGTGATTTTTCGCCACACACGTGTGCTTGAGTGCCACTCGCACAGCCGGTAGAAAATGTTGCGAACTGGATCATCATCTTTCACTCTCCATATAAGCGGCAGCACGGCGCCCATATCTGCAACGATGCCAGATTTCAGTGGAGCGCGCATCTCGTTGAGATTAAAGCACTGTGCCTTAGTTGACTGTTCGCTCGCTCACTGCATGTATGTGTGGGCGTTTCCAAGAGCTTTACACATCAATGGCAATTTTGCTGCAGGAGACTCCCGAGCAACACCTCGGAAGATATTAAGGAAGATATATTAATTTGATTTTTTGCAAAAACTAGGAGCACCTTGCGAAAATCCTCTGAACAATAGTAGAGGCATAGATAAGGCATTGGGACAACAAAGAGAACTGGCCTGATGAGCAAGCCAATTTTCAAAAAGGCTTTATTTTCATGGAAAACAGCGTTTGGGTGCCGGTCATAATTCTAGAGCCACTAAGTAAATAATAGTAAGTCCAACCCGCTTCTGACTGCTTGTTACACCGGACCGTTTGTGCTACTGTGCCTGTCGTGGTTATCTTTTGTCGGTGGGCAGAGGAAAGCGTTTCTCGGTTTTCGAGAGAGGCGTCATTGACGGCATGAAGAGCTACGGTATGACCAGCATTGGTAAGGAAATTGGCCACTCCCGCCATGTTGTTCACTCAGCACTCCAGATGCTTTCGGTGCCCGGAAGCATACAGGGGGGAAAGGCATCACAACGGAGCGACATAGAAGAGCAATAGAGCGAGTGGCGTCAAGCTCCTGCTCTTGCTCAGATCATGGCATACCTCATCCTGAAAATTTCTTTCAGACGCATCATGGGGAAGAGTACACATATGCTACGACGACTTATGTGATGTGCTCCATTCATTTCGCAAACCGTTGAATTCGACTTGCATTTGCTCGTCAAAACGCACCGACTGGTCAAAAGTAAAGACGCTCTCATGTTATACCTTGAGCTAGTTTCTCAGTTTCAGTTTTTTCCAGAGTTTCAGGTTTCTCAGTTTAGGGTTCAACTGTAATGGACTCGATGGGTTTTGCAACTAATGCCTTGATTTGAGGAAGGAGGAACCTTTTGTTTCAAGACGTAAGTTTAATGGTGGCGGGGTGATGGTGTGGGCAACTTTCTGTAGGAGTTAAGTTGCTTTTCGTTACGAAGCAGGTGAACTTGGCTCAGTACCGGTTCGCTTTGAAACGTGGTCTCCTTAACTTTGGAATAGAAATCGACTGCGGAACTTGATATTTCGGTAGGACAACGCCCCCGATTCATTTGTGTGGTAGCACTAGAGGGTGGCTGCAACATACATATACCGAATTCGAACTGACCTGCCCATTCGACGAATCCCAATAGAAAACATCCGGGTCATGTGGCACGTTAGTTACATAAATAGTAAGCAATACGGGACTACTGCTGAGCATAAAAAGGCGATTTTGGAGGCTTGGCACAATGTCTACGACAACCTCGTTAATAAGCTGATTTCAAGCAGGAGCAACCGTGTCGTTCAAGCCATTGAATGCCGAGGAGGCCCGTCAGAAGATTGGTGTTGTTGTAAACGCTTAGCTTTGAGGTTATAATCTATTTAGAATCTTTCATTACCTTGTGACTCTAAAGGTGGTGACTCTTCAAAAAAAGCATTTGTTCGAGAAAATTAAGTTTTATTTTCAGAACTCTTGTTTTTCATCAGTTCATCTTGTTATATCTGTGCTCTGTATAAGCCATTGTAACTGTGAAGAGGTTTTCTCAAAGCGTTTACAATTCCTAAAAAAGAAACAAAAACAAAGATTATCAGCGACCCTGAAATTATGTCCAGCATTGTACATCATAGCTTGGGGCGTCTTGCGTAAAGCCCTCCGCACACTTTTGCGGCAGCCGCGTACGCGGCTTCCACTACCGCGTGCTAGAGTTCACGCGGCACTCCTCCCTCTCACTCAATCACCAACGCGGCAATGCGGCAACAATGCCTTGAAGGATTACTGCCGCTGCCACCGCATCTGCCGCGTAGGCGGCACCGCGTCTGCCGTGTCTGCCGCGTAGGCGACACATCAGCGGCAGACCGCGCGAGACTAGTTTTGCCTCGCGCGGCCTGCCGCGGCGACTATGCGTCTCTGCCCCATGCTTGAAGATAGGGCTGCCGCGTTGCCGCAAAAGTGTGCGAAGGCCTTAAGGGACCTGGTAATTGCAGTCGGAGGAGGCGATGGGTTGTCGCATGCACCCAAGTGAAGGTTCTCCGTCCGGATCCCGCCTTGGTCAACAAAGCATTCCATCCCTCCAGTGTGGGTATGCCAGACCTATCTGGGAAGGATGGAACACTCACTTTTAAATTGGTTGGCCAGCACAAGACTTTTTATAGGCTGAGAACTTCAAAAGCCTCTGTAGCTCTTAAAGGAGCCCTTTTGGAAACACTGCAAGCACTCACAAGACCCACCACTGCGGTTACTAGTTTCCATTCATCGCAAGATCCTGGCAGACACAGTGGAGAGCAAGACTAAAGAGGCACGAGGAATGGTCAAAGAGGACAACCGATCAGCAGAAGGAGGGAATAAAGATGGCTAAGTGCATTATCAACCTTTAGGCCAAACGAAATGACCATTGAACATGGTTGCGGTACAATGCCAGCGGTCGCAGGTCCGTCGTCATGTACAGAGCATAAGGCCAAGTGCGTCTCCAGCTCGACATTTCTGGTCAAGATGCACAGCGCTGGGTGCTCATAGAACTTAACCGAGCATTTCATTGATCCCAGGTTTGTAGTGTTTTTCTTGTTGTGCTACTTAGAATACGTAACAATACAAATGCAGATCGGAAGGAAACTTGGAGGATGAGCTAGGTGCAACAGAACCGCACTATTTGCATTTTAAAGATATTTGTATTCAGGTGTAAACCAAACAGATCCTGCCTCCCAGGTTTATACGGAAATAGTTATTATTGAGTTGTTGTAGTGGTTGCTGCTGCTCATTAGCAGACAGTCAGACGAGGACGGCTAATCAGTAGCCGGCGTGAAAATGACTGCGAATGGAGCGGGTGTTTCGACCAGAAAACGAAGTTGAACTGCAAGTTGCGACTCTCGAAGGCAGGGCCGTAAAAGAGAATGTTTGTTTGAACAAATGCTGATTCTGGCCCATACAGTTTTAGGAAAAAGCTTCTTTGCTTGCAGAGTGCACATCCTATTTCTATATATTCTAAACATGTCCCGTGAAGAAAAACAGGGAAAAGAGCGTCAATAGTTACTTGGAGTTGCCTGCCGGCGCCTGTTCCGACTGTGCAGTCTACATAGTATGTACAATTGTAGGCGGCGAAGTGCTTGACGTCGTTTTGGGTATCCGAAATAAATCTTGATAGAGGACTCCCGAGGAGAGGGCTAAAGTGGTCTACTCACCTAAACGATTGATTCTCACCAATTGCCCATGCAAACAACTTAACAGCATGAGCAGAAGCAGTTAAACGAGCAGAGAAAGTGGTTTGAGTAGCAACTGTATCAACGGATGCTCACAATCGTCTACAAAAAAGCTGGCTCATTGAACCCAAAAACACGGAAGTTATATAAGTTTGAGTTCGTGAGAGAAATACTATACCTTTTTCACCTGGAAGAAACGGGAAGGCAGAAAACATCAACTTTTGACAATTTAAACATTTGTAGGTGAGTTCGTTAGATAGCTGACGAGATGCGAGAGAGAGAGAACGAGGATCAGGTGCGAACGAAAAGCACCGAGGTCCGTGACCGCACAGCTGACCTCGCATACACACGGAAAACAAACCGTCCAAAACTCGACGCCCGAGCAGTTCCAGTTGCTCGATCGGAGCACGAGGCGAAGAGCTCGTGGTGGGTTTTGGTCTGGACATGCGCTCGCTCACACCACGTGCTCGGATGACGAGCGCGAGCAGTTTAGGGACGGCTGTGGAAGCTCACTCGCTTGGTCGCCGGAGGAGGAGGAATAGCCCGCCCGGGCTGCCGTTCAGCATGAGAGCAGCCAAGGTGGCTGCCGCGCCGACTATCTGATCAACCTTGGCCGGCGAGGAGCTTGACTAACGACATGACTAAACGAAGACGGCGGCGGCTTCCCAGTATCCCCCTGCGAAATTGGCCCGAGTGCCTGCCGGCTCCGCTACCGCAAAACCTCCGTCCAGTAACGAGATTCGCTGGGCGTCACCGTTATCTGACAATAGTGCTGCAGCGAGGATGGAGCAGCGAGAATAGCATCGCGGAATTTTCTATAAAGGTTGGAGTAGTGTTTATCTGAGAAACAACACTACATTCTTGAGGTACATATGTGGGCTGGATAAGGTCTAGTAGAATGCGAAGTACTTGTTCGTCTGCCTGGAGTTATCGCTGTTTCGTTTTTCTGAAGGAGAAAGAAAATTTTAGCTGACGCCGTGGTCCTCAGTTTTTCGCTGAATCAAGGCAATATCAGTCCTTTCAGTTCCTTTCTTGTCTCCGAATCCGAAGGACAGCTGCCTGCATATTCAGTTTTTCTAAGTCTCTACAGGGTGCGCATTAATTATGGGTCTCGGCTAAAATTTGAGGACTTGAACCGCGAGCGAGATTTGCTCTGCAAATTTGTGCTTCATTACTTTGTGATGTGTTTATATTAAGCTACCCGGAAAGTTTTATGTACGTCCTTCACATTCTAGACTATGGTAAAAGCTCATCCGAAACGCCCGCCATCATCGGTCTGCAACGGAGAGGTCATGTGTTGAAGAGAATTGCTCATCTTCTATTTATTTTCCAGCGATTGGTCCGAAAGGCGATTGAACGTCTCGAAGAGCTTGAAGGACAGTAAGGGACGAGATAGAAAGGTTTCTGTTGCAACGTCTGATACCACAAAAGGCATGTGTGAGAAAAATTCCTCGTCGCTCAATGAAAAAGATGCGAAAAAGGAATTCATCAGCGCCTCCTCCGTGAGAAACATTGTCAGAGGGAAGCTAGGACTTCGCCCTTACCGACAACAAACACCACATTTCCTCTCATCCCAAATGAAGAACGTCCGGGTGAAGAGATGTAGGAGACCTCTGGAGCGTCAGTGACGAGAAAATTTCCGCAATAGAATCTATGTGAATCCACAAAACCATCGGATCCTCGCAGCAGATAAGAAGCAGGCCATTTCTAGTGGAAAGTGATCGGGAAAACTGTACATCCGAGCTTTGTTTTGATTTGGAGTGCGGAACCTCAGATGGAAAACGCCACTGATGTCCGTCGATGCTGGGATGGACAGCAATAAGTGAATTTACTTGAAACCGGTCCTGGGAAAAGTTTTGAAGCCATGGTCCATTTCTCATTTCGGAGACAAGCCATGGTGCTTCCAGCAAAGCTCAGCACCTGTAGACGAGTCGAGTGTCGTCTAGCAGTGGTGTTTACAGATTTCATCGCCCACAAAGAATGGCCATCAAATTCATCAGATCCACTTGATCCACTTGATCTAGACCACAGTCAATTTTAGAGCATAAGATGTCAGCTACAAGATACAGTAACTTACCAGTTAGATTCGCTTGAAGCTGCACCTACGAAAACGTGGAATGGTCTCGATGAGGACTATCCGCGTGCCATCTGTGCCATCACTATACGTGTACTACATTCCCTAACTCCAACTAGTGCGAGGTTTTCTTGCTGTTATTAAAATTTCTTCCTCCAGAAATCTGAGTTGCCATCAAAAAGCATGACGAGTGGCACTGCAACTGGGCTGGATTACATTTCGGCCGCCCTTTTTGTACCCGGGAACATCTGCTGCATGTAAATTTCGCGTTACGCATGACATCCTACCTTCGAAAGGGACGCAACCCCGACCAGTCCTTATACTGGCGCAATGTGATTTCGAATTGCAAGGTCGATAGAGAAGATCTTCAAAATTACCGACCTTTACGCCAACTGAGTGGGAAACGAACGTCATTGTGCCATAAACTAAATGCCTACGGGAAGGGTTTGGCAACTTATGTAGAGGAATATCTTGTCGGTAAAATAGAATCAGGTGTAAATCTATACGGTAAAAGTGATTGAAGGTCTTATACTTCTTCAACAACATAAAACAACACCATAACAATCGTAAATAAAAAACAATAACAAACAAAACAGTGACAACTAACAACAACATTAAACATGTTTTGTTTCGCACCTATCTTCATACAAAACGTGTTTGAAATTAGCCGCTCCGAGGCTCATAGTGAAGAAGGTAACTAATTAACTTAGTTGTTAGTACAGTACGGGGTACTATATTATTGTCTTTTTACTTATGTACTAACAACTAAATTTTGCAAATGAAAAAAGTTAGACAAAGTTAAAGTTGACACATGATGTTCCATGTGTTAGAGAAAACATCAACAACCATCAATCCAACAAACTCCTTTTTTATTCAAAAGTTTATTTATTTTTATCAATTGCAACACAAACATGTGAATCTTCAAAACATTACAAAGCGATATGACTAATACAAAAATATAAATAAGTGCCTTAGTATATTTTCAAAATTTATCTATTTATTTATTTGCTTATTACCACGGATGTGCGGAAATTTTTCTGGAAAAAGCGGAAGACGAAAGACGGAACGGAAATGCTTAAAAATGGACGGAAACCTGTATACGAAACGCGGAAACGGGAATGACACATGTTTTTTCAAAAATTGCATCTCAAACGGCGTAAGAACCGGCTTCTATTGCACCTTTTCTTGCTCAGAACGTTGCGAACAGCAGAATCTTCCACAGATTAATGCTTATTCTCATAATATCGTAACATAACGAAGCACGAAATCATAATATTGCTGTGGTAACGTTTTATCTATGACTGAGCAATGAACGAAAACAAATTCAGGGGCTTATTTCACTATTTCTTACTACTTCAGCATGCAGTCTTTCCATATCTTGTTCCTGCGACATTCTTTCCGCTGGCTTTTTTGATGCTGATATTTTTTTTGAACGGTAGACTTAATCACTTGAGATTACTTTCAGACACGCATTTACTTTACTTTACTTTATTCTGGACGGAGCTCTAAGGGTACGTATAAAATAACAAACAAACACAAACACAAACATCAGCATAATAGAACCAGAGAACAACATTTGACAAAACAGCATCATTACCTACTAGATAAAACCGAAATAAAAGTGAATCAAAAGAAAATCAGAACACCTCTGCCACAGCCTTACTAACCTTAGCATTAAAAGAGCCAAGAGTCAGGTCCTCTTTGAACGCCTTATATAAGAGGACAGCAACGCTATTAGAAAGGAAATGTGCACTGACCTGTCTCCTACAAGACGGAATCTTGACTTTCTTCCTACCATCTCTAGTAGAGGAATCAACAACTGTGGAATAATTGGAGGAGTTAACAGAAGCTCTACCAGTAAGAATTTTTAATGCCATAATGAGATCATTGCGTTGTCTTCTGAGGTGCAAACTGCGTAAGCCGAGCAACCGATATCTTATAACTCCGTTTGGAATGATCTCATAGCTCAGCCCAAACAGCGCATAGCCAGTTTACGCATGAAGTTATTTTAAGCACTTTCAAGGAGATCAATGTCCGCATTTTAAAAAACTGACGCGGGTGAAATCTAAAATTGGAATAGCCACCTAGATCATTTCCTGACCAGGAAGGAGATTCTTCTCAACACTTTTAGAAACCTGTGGCATCACGGATGGCGTCTTGACTGCACAGATATCTGCATACGCAACATTAGCAGTTACATTTTAATCACCCAAACTAGTACTCAGAATTCATTCTGGGATCTAAGATGATAACTCGATGACTGATTAGTTATCGTGGGTCCATCGCATAACTCCATATGGATGAATATCACGCCTAAGGAAATTAAGAATTGAAATTTGCACCTTCTGTCAGGAACACTGATGTGATCTTGGAGCAGACAACCGCATGCCACAACCTTCACCGAACCTTTTGCTTCCCTACTGCGCTGTATGCTTACAAGGTTTTTGTAGCTATGTGTTACTAAAAGATCAAAAATTTTATGATCATTCAAAAGTTGAGTGCATCTTCTTGGCATAAAATGCACAAATAGCTTTTGATAGCCTTTGTAGCACATTAGTTTTGCCTTGCACCCGGCCGTTGTCATTTTTGAATGCTTTTTTGGTAGTCTAAACAATTTCAAGAATATTAATACTAGAGTTGTCAAACAGTATTTCCCTCACAATTATATGGGGGGAGAAATCGCATCTATCCTAGTCCGTGGGGGCCACATAACTGAAAAGTAGACAACAAAATGAACTGAAACTTACCGAGCGGTTCCTGGAGAACGAGCTGTAACCTAAAAGAAACCGAAAACGAGCAAACAAACGAAAAAAAAATCGCCGCGGTTTACAACCGCCTCGGCGGGCAAAGAGCGACGGAATGGAGGCATGCCGCCTGCTGACATGTTATAACCAGGCTCTAACATGGTGGGGGGGGGGGGCGCATGAAGCCGCATGCCGCGTGCTGACCGCCGCCTGACATGTTATAACCAGGATCTAACATGGTGAAGAGGGCACACGACTTTGCCTGCTTACAACCGCAACGAATGTAGTTTTTTCGTTTTTTTTTCTTTATGACTTTTCTTGTTTAGGTCTCATGTTTTTCTGTAGGAGCCGGTCGGTAAGTCTCAAGTGGATTGGAGCTTACCACTCATTGCAGAAGGTAGTAATAAAAAGAGAACAACTACGTTTGAGTTGAAGTATATGTCCATCATTATCAGTCACAATATATTTCTTGCTTTCATTCGAAGTTATGTTTGTTATTGATTTACCAGACGTTCAACGGCCTGCCGGCCGCCAAACGTCTGGTTGGGGCTTCGCCCCAAACCCTGAGAATAGAACACCCCGAACGTCTTCTTCTCCTCTTTAGCTCTTTTCTCATTCATTAAAAAACTGGTTTTGCTAAATACAATGGTATAGCGGAATAGGGCAAAACAGGTCCATCAGCTTCCCTGGACAACCCTTAACTGGTCCATTATCACTGGTTCCCCTTTATTGTCAGCCCGTTTCCGGTTCACCCTTCACTGGTCTCCCCCCCCCCCCCCTCGTCGGTCCCTAGTACTGCTCCCACCTTCACTGAACCTCCCCTTACTGTTCCCCTCTTTGCTGGTCATCCTATCCTTCACCGATTTCCATCACTGGTCCCACCCTCACTGGTCCCCCTTTTATTCATCAACCCTCTTCGGTCCCTCTTCACTGGACCCCTTCCCCCCCCCCCATTCACCGGTCCCCATTACTGGTACCCTCCTCACCGGTCCCACTTCACCTGGTTCCCTCTTTCACTGGTTAACCTTCTATCGGTCCCCCTTCACTGGACCCCTCCCCCTCCTTCACCGGTCCACCCTTCACTGGACCACTCCCCCCCCCCCCCCCCCCCCCTTCACCGGTCCCCATTACTGGTCCCTTCCTCACCGGTCCCATCTTCACTGGACCCCTCCCCCCTCATTCACCGGTCCCCCTTCACTGGACCCCTCTCCCCTCCTTCACCGGTTCCCCTTCACTGGATCCCCTCACCGGTCCCCATTGCTGGTCCCACCTTCACTGGTCCCTCCTTTATTGGTAAACCCTTTGCCGGTCCCCCTTACTGGAACCCCATCCTTCACCGGTCCCCATTACTGGTCCCACCTTCACTGGTAACACGTCGTCTAATTCTGGAACCCTCGCGCGACATTGGTGACACCTCTTCTGAACCCGGACGCCTGTTGAACAACGTCGGTGACATGTGTTCTCAACCTGAACGTGCTTTGCGTGACATCGCTGACACGTCTTGTGAGTTTGGAAAGCCTTTCGCGACATTGGTGACAGCTCTTCTGAATCCAGGCACCTGATGAACGACGTCAGTGACATGTCTTCTCAAGTCGGGTCTGCTTTGCGCGACATCAGTGATACGTCGTCTGAATCCGAACACCCCTTGCGCGACATCGGTGACACATCTTCTCAACCTAAACGTCCTTTGCGCGACATTGGTGACATGTCATCTGAACATGGACGCCTGTCGACAACTACAACAGTTGACAACTACAACCCCTCCCCCCCTTCCCCATACTTCCTCCCAACACACGCCTTCAGCACTTCTGTGCAAACAAACGCACCCACCCACAGACAAACGACCGTTCTCGCTTATATATAGTAGGATAGTTTAAGTGTTATTATTTGTTTATTTATAACTTGTATTATATATATATATATATATATATATATATATATATAATTAAGCGAATTAGGTATGAAGTCGAGGCAAGCGGAGTAGCCTTCTTGGGAGTCATAGAGGTGAAATAAGCAAAAGTAGTTAACAGGCGTTGAGATAGTGATTACCAAGTGCAGTACCTGAGTTTTGGCATGAAGGAAGGTTGGCTGGCGATTTCGCTCCGGATTTAGCGTGGAAGGGTAAAATGAAGATTAAGGGATAATTTCTTCAATGCAGCAAAGTTAAAGGTTGACATTATGGTATGACTAGTACGACTGATTTGAAATCACGACCAAGAAAAAGGTGGTTTCTTGGCTTATATTTGGGTGTCTGTTGCTGCTATCCGCAGTTTAATATCGATTGTAAACCGCTTGCTTAGCGCGCCGCCTGTAGCGGACACCCGATTTCAGTTTCCTGGTTCGGATATCACTCCCGGACCAACCAAGCCATCCACCCTCCGAAGTCGGTGAACTGATACCAGAGTTGTCTGGAAAGTATAAAACCGTGGCTTGTCTGCTAGCCGTTGTATTAGGTTGTTGCGGCTGCAGGACATTATGTACGAATGGTCGCTGCGGACGCGGCGACTCGCGCGGTGAGCGCGGCAGAAGACGTCGCAATTGGGTGACTTCAGCTTCCAGTGGTATCTAAACCTGCATCAAAACGTGCACATCAAGTGTTGGAAAGTGTAGACAAACTCAGTTTCACTGCGATAGTGTGTCATATTTTCAGCTTTTCCTGAAGAAGCATCTACCACTATATAATTGAGTTAGCTCCCCGCCCTGTAGATGATGAGGCGTATCTCATCCAGGTTAGAAACTTGGCTGAGATACGTCTGACGGAACCTCGAGCAATCTCATAGAACCCCTTTCGGCGCCTCTGCGTACCTCGCGCGGGCAACGTTTGCCGTTCAACATGGGATGTTGTTGCAGCAGAGGACGCGTAGCCTCCTCCTGCTTGACACAACGGCGTCTGCGCGCGTTTCTGAGCATCTGGATCCAGAATACGGGTCCCATACGTCGCGCAACAATCGTATAGAGTGAGAAGCGGCTCACGGACGTCGTGTGACGAGTGGCCGTACTCAGAATTCAGCATTATCCCACGTTGAACGGAAAATGTTACCCGCGCGAGATACGCCTCTGCGTACCTCATGCGGGCAACGTTTGCCGTTCAACGTGGGATGTTGCTGCAGCAGAGGAAGCGCAGCCCTCTCCTGCTTGACTGAGCGGCAACTGTGTGCGTTTCAGAACATCCTGATTCCGTATACGTGTCACCGACGTCTGCTGTAAGCATGGGAGGACCATTAAGGGGTGGTGGAGAAGGCGAAGTAAGGGGCCTCTAGGATGGACGGACCAGGTGAGCGTCCAGGAAGGAAAGGAACAACCTGAAGGAGGGACCAGGACGTGGAGGCCAGTAAGAAGAGACCAGTAGGGGTCAATAGTGAAAACAAGGAAGTGGGCCAGGGGTTGGGACCAGGAAGGTGGGGGGGGGGGAAGACCTGTGAAGGCGGACCAGCAATTAGATCTAGAAAGAAGAAATGAGTGAAGGGGAAGCTGGCGCCCGGATTCGGAAGACGCGTCAACAATGGAGGAACCGAAGTACTGCGTAGCACAAACCAAGGATGTTACTGAACGGTCTGGAGAAAAAGTCTATGATGAAAGGTACCGAAGTGGTGGACGGCTTGATGCCGATAAAGTACGCAGCAGGTCCTAGATGTTAGCGAATTTTAAGTTTGACAAAACTACTTGCTTCAGGTCAGTAATGCTGCAAAGTCGCACGAAGCGCGCAAGTGCGAGACGCGCCGTTAGGCGTGTCGGAGCACTTGTCATATAAAATTGAGCATTACAGCGTTGCTTAGTTTTATAACTCGAACTCAATTTCTAAACCAGAGCAGCTCCTGCAACAGCAGAAAGGGATGTCAAAAACTCAAACCTAGCGTCTGCAGCAAGTCATGAGGCACAGCTCCCACGACCGCAGCTGAGCTCATCGCGCACGCGACAGTCGTCGTCGCGGGCGCGGCGACCATTCGTACATAAGGACCGCCCCTCGAGGGGCAATTCAAGAAATGGCGGGAACCTTACCAACAACCGATCGGTTGTTGGTAAGGTTCCCGCCATTTCTTGAATGTGCTTTTTTCTCAGGAACGCTACCTTATAGCAGCCTATCTTTTGTTCATATAAAGGAGGGCGAGCTCAAGTTGGCTGGAAACAGCGATCATAGAGATTACGCCTACCCTTTAACCACTACGCCACCATCGCTCGCTCAATATAGCTGTTTCTATACTTGTGCTTTTCCAAAAATTTTCGAATGAACGAATAATCGAATAACCTCATTTTTTCGGTTATTCGAATTTCCGAATAATCGAATAACCCCATTTTTCGAAAATTCGAATGAACGAGTAATCGAATAACCCTAATTTTTCAGTTATTCGAATTTCCGAATAATCGAATAACCCCATTTTTCGTTTATTCGAATTTCCGAATAATCGAATAACCCCATTTTTCGCTTATTCGAATTTCCGAATAATCGAATAACCCCGTTTTTTGGTTATTCGAATTTCCGAATAATCGAATAACCCAATTTTTCAGTTCGAACGAACGAATAATCGAATATTCGAATAGATAGAATAATCGAATAAACTGCACACATAGTAAGGACGCTGAGATTTTTCGTTTGACTAAGACGTCGTCCAACGTGGGTCGAGGTTCAACAGATAGGCCGAAAATGTCATCCAACGTGGTCGGAGTTCAGCTGACGTGCCGAAGACGTCGTCCAACGTGCTTGGCAATTTGGAAGAGTAAGCGAGACCCGTAAAAGAGGAACCACTAACCGCGGAATGCCTTCAACTTCCCATGGAAATTCGGACAGATACCTACGTCTTGTGAAAGAGGTCGAAACGCTGATTACAAATATTTAGACCAAATTTGCCAAATGGATTTCATAAGCAAGTTCTAGCTGGCCAAAGTCTGTGGACTGTGTGCCGCGCGCGTTGATGCAGCGTGGACGCAGTGCTGCGTAATCACCATTGTCGTTAGCGGCTTGGCCAGTGGCCACCTTAGGCGGAGGCGCAGTAGAAGTGTTCTCGTTTCACAGAGAGTGATCTTGGGTTCGATTCCCGTACACCAGTGTTATTGCGTTTTGCGATTTATCGTTAGTGAGACCTTTTATCGCCATTTCCAACACATTTTTGAACAAAAGCATGCCAACAAATGTTACGTTCATCGAGCTCCTTGTAAGTGGAAAGGTGAGCATTTCTGATTTCCCGGTTAAGCAAGCCAAAAGCTGTATTCATTCGGCGCGCGAGAAAAACACGCGTGTCGTGAAAGGTCATTTAATCCGTCGTGGATCCCAGGTCCGTATTTCTTGCCGCTTTATTGTGTGTATGTGTCAAGTAGCATTATTGTATTTAGACCTGAAGAAGGGCTTATGCCCGAAACGTTGTCACCATTAATATCAACTTCGAGTTTCAAGCAGTCACATAAATGTCGTGAAAGGGTTAACCTGCCATAAGAAACCGGATATTCAGAAACCTGATTCGTGATGAGCAACCCAATCCGTATCGAAGTATGAATAACTATTTTTTCGACCTCAGTAGTACAGTGCATGGGCCCTTTTTGATTTTACAACAGCCAAGTTGTTTTAGGATGAAGAGGTGTTGTAGACAAATTACAGGGTGCGTAAAAAGTATTGACGCAGCTACTTTTTGATTCAGCTCCAGCTCGTCTTTGTACCCCTCTAGGTTTTTTGTGTTATTTTTGTTGTCTGTATTGTGCTCAAAAAACACTCAGGAAAAAACTGAAGAAACATGATCGTCATCGTTACGGTGGCCCTTTTTTGTCTGTTTCCCAAAGAGCTTAGTAGTTCCTTAACAAGAGAATTAGGCGCTGTTCGAAACGGTTGGTGAGGAAAGAGGTCAGCAACCCAAACGTCAGCCACGGCTCTGTCATAACAGATGATGATTACAAGAGGTTCACGCACGTTAACGTTCAAATCCAAAATTATCAATCTCTGTCCGATAACGGTAAACAGATAACGCGCGCAGGTGTAGACAGCTTCTCAGACGAGCACAGCTTAAACAAGAATCCGCTGGATTACTATTTTTAGGCGATTTTGGAGAATGAGGTCTGGGCTACTTTCACCAGAAGTGACCAGTCACAGAAGGCTACCCTGTTAAAAGCACGGGACGAAATCCAAGCGAGTACTTGCGGCGCGTGCTCATGAATTTTTCCGTAGTTTTCGTTCCTGTATTCGCAGTAAAGGAGCCAATGTCAATTACGAGTTATTCTATCGTGTTTGCAAGATCATTTTCCATATTTCTCAAGTGAATATTTTAAAACTTACTGCGCAATACTATTTCCACAACCGTCATTTAGTGCGTCAACACTTTTTACGCACCCTGTATATTCCTTACACGAATGGAATCAAAAATGTACTAACCAACTGGTAAGTATAGCTAATGATGCAACAGCCTTCTTCAGCAGTGATGGAGGAATGCAAAAAGCTTGTGCTTTACAGCGAGTGAAAGGTTTTTATCGAGAGGTCAATATCGATCGATATTGTTGACTGTAGCTTGAAAGCGACGTTTCTTTGTTTGTATGTCGATGACAGTTAAGCAGTCCGTCCCTGACGTAGCGGCCCCGTGTGGAAAAATTTTTCTGTTCAACTTAGCACTATTAGATTGGTGCCAAAGGAGTGCAGGTTTTCTGTCTTATTGGTTTCAACACAATTTTTCAATAAAGTAAGACTTTTCATAAGGTATTATACATTGTTGGAAAATTCATTATATGCGATTTCTATGTATGCATATGGAATTTAGTTTAAGTTAGTTCGCGTATTTAAAAAAATAATTTGGTTTTTATTTTCAGATGCCTAAACGCGATTTTCATCAGATTTACTTCTGCGAGTTGAAACTGGGCCGGACTTCCGCTCAGACCGCTCAAAATATAAACGAAGTATGGGACCAGGGAAGGATCAACGAATGCACAGTACGAAATGGTTCCAAAAGTTTCGTGCCGGCAACACCAGCCTCGAAGACGAACCACATGGCAGCTGTTGATAATGATCCACAGAAGGCGTCAGTCGAAGCTGATCCGCGCAAACCACGCGAGATATTGCCGAGGAGCTTAACGGCGATCACACTACAGTTGTTCGCCATTTGAAGCAAACTGGGAAGACCAAGAAACTAAATTGACCGAAAGTCAGAAAAATCGTCGTCTTGAGATATCGTCGGCCCATCTTTTGCCCAATGCCAACGATCCGTTTCTCGAACGGATTGTGACTTCCGATGAGAGATGGAAACTTTATGATAACAGGCGCGTTTGCTTAGTGGCTGAACCAAAAAGAGTTCCCTGACATCAGCCAAAGCCGGAAAATTTGACGAAAATCGCGTTTGGACTTCTAAAAATAAAAACCAAATTATTTTTTAAACAACCGACTTAAATCAAATTCCATATATTAGGTTGTGCGGAAAGTTCTCAGCGTTTTGTGTTACTACTGTTTGTTCTTGTTACTGTTTGTTCTTCATCGTCTATTATTAAGTAAAAATTCAACTTGCATTGCGCATTAATGCTACTTTCTGTACAGAATTTTTCGCTATATCTGGCTAAATAAATTTCAACGTTTTTTTACAATTTTGTTCTCGAAGGACTTTTTGAAGGATGTCGAAGGAGTAATTCCGAAAGATATTTTATTTTAACTTCAAATTGGGACAATCCGTAGCCGAGACAGCCCGACAAATTAACCAAGTGTGGGAGCCTAATAATGATGGAGAAAGCACTGTGTGCCAGTGGTTCAGTAAATTTCGGACCGGAGACTTCAGCCGCGAAGGTGCTTTGAAACGCCTTGGGAAGGTGAAAAAGCTCGAAAAGTGGGTGCCCCACGAGTTGAATGATCGGCAAAAATAGTCACGTTTTGAGGTTTGTTCTTCTCTACTTTTACGCAACAAAACTGACCCGTTTCGGGATCGAATCATCACTTGTGATGAAAAGTGGATTCTGTGTGATAACAGGAAACGTTACGGACAGTGGTTGGACGCCGACGAACCCCCTAGGCATTTTACAAAGGCGATCCTCCACCAAAAAAAGGGAACGGTCACTGTGTGGTGGTCGGCGGCTGCTGTGATCCATTACAACTTTTTAGCGCCTGGCCAAACGATCACAGCAAGGTCCTACTGTACGAAATCGACGAAATGCACCGAAAATTGCGTCAACTTCAGCCAGCATTGGCCAACAGAAGAAGCCCGATTCTTTTGTACGATAACGCCACACGCTTCACAAATCACTGTTCGAAAATGGAACGAATTAAGGGTTGAAGTTCTGCCTCACCCACTGTATTCTCCAGACCTCTCGCCAACCGACTACCACCTTTTCAAACACTTTCAGATCTTTCTCGCTGGTAAAACCTTCATCAATCAAGACCAAGCCAAAACAGCTTTCGTGGAGTTTATCGAATCTTGACCACATAATTTTTTCGCTGATGGAATAAGTCGGTTGTTGGCCCGTTGGTAACAGTGTGCTGATTCGAACGGTGCTTATTTCGACTAAATCCGATAAGATTTGAGAAAGTTATGGTAGTTCACTCAAAACGCTGAGAGCTTTCTGGTCAACCTAATACATACTTAGAAAGCGCATGTAATACCCTTTCCAACAATGTATAATACCTTATGAAATGGCCTGTTTATTTTCAAAAAATATTGTTGAAACAAGGAAAACAAAAAAACCTACATTACTTTTGCACCAACCTAGTAGATGCGCTGGGAATGATCGGTTCTGACAAAAAGGCATTTCGTCCTAGGATCAAAATCGATCAGAAGCTCAATACCTATAGAGAATTTCAATTTTTGCCCGAGGTCGACTGTTCGAGGATGGGAAGTGGAGCTGCCTGCAGTCAATTTGGGGCTAGAGTGAAGTGGAGGACCGTGCTTCGGGGCATCAAGTGGGTCGTCGAATGACCTTGGGGACGAAGGCACTGATCTCTTCTTCTCCTACAAGAGGTGCTCAATGGAAAATTCAAATTCCCAGAGCAAAAGCAAGGTAAGATCCGCATTTTTCACATATGGAGCAGGGGTTGAATTTTTGAAGCCTTCAAAGGAAGAACAATATACCAAACACCCAAAGGCAATTTGAAAGGCTGGTTGACGGGTATCACTAGAAAACTTTGTAGTTTGCTGTTGTTTTTGAGGTTATTGTGCAAGCCACAAGTCACTTATTTAGTCACCTGTTGTCTTGTGTTTGAATCATATTTGAACTTGTTTTGTCCGTCCGCATATAAAAATAAATAAATAAATACACATTTGAATGTGTTTGTGTAAGGCGCCTTTTATACTCCCGCCGCGGCGCGGCGCGTCAATTTGGGGAGCGGCGCGGCCAGTCGCGCCGCGCCCCGATTTTGACGCGCCGTTGCGCGATTGCGGTTAGAAAGGAGAGCGTCAGCGGCCACGAGAATCTACGCACTACGGCCCGTGCTCCGGAAACGGTCCGCTATTCATTGAGGGACCAAAACAGAAGGGATTTTTTGGCTGATCAGCGCAATGCATCTTGTCAATGTTTGTCGTGGGGTTCCTGTGGGGAGCGACGAATCCTCTCTTAAGCCTGGAGTCGAAGTCGTTCGCTCAACCTACGGTTGAAACTGGTGAGTGTGGTATTGAGTCGAATCCCCTGCAATGCAAACGGCACTAAACCACTTATTTTGCGAGATTGCGGGTCCAAAAGTAAAACTGCTGGAACGTACCCATCGTCAAGAATCACTCAAAATTCTTTCTCATATGGCCATTCTAGCGTCACTGTGCACTAAGCATATCTTTAGCGTGATATATGAAGCCTCGTGAATGTTTACAGAACTCTATTCTGTTCCTAGGTTACAGAAGGTACGGGCTAAGGTCATGGTCACCGATTTCGCCCAAACTCCCTAATCAACCGAACCTACCGTAATCGCCCGTAACTTCAAAAAACGATGTCAGATTCGTGACCAGCACCCTAAACCGTCCCCCCCCCTCCTTCCCAATAGGAGAAGTTTGGTCGAAGAGGTAAAATCTCCCATCCCACACCGAGTCTGCCGCGGCTGATCGCGCCGCGCCGCGCCCTTCAGCGGCGCGATTCGCCGAATACCGTAACCCAAAATTCCGTCAAGTGTGGTGTTTTGCGGCGGCGGAGTATAAAAGCGATGCGGCGCCGCCTCGCGGCGCGAAAAATCAATAGCCATGCTGACCATCACGCCGCGCCGCGCTGCGGCGCAAGTATAAAAGGCGCCTAACGGCGAGATCTTCGACGCTGTGCTATCGAAAACAATCGTCACCGGAATGAACTCGCTTACAAAAATCATTATTATGTCACATTCGAAACAACCACGTATTTGAAATTCGAATAGTATTCGAATTTTCGAACCCCAAATAATCGAATTCGAATAATTATTCGAATTTTCGAACCTCGAATAATCGAATTCGAATAATTATTCGAATTTTCGAAACTCGAATAATCGAATTCGAATAATTATTCGAATTTTTGAAGCTCGAATAATCGAATTCGAATAATTATTCGAATTTTTGAAACTCGAATAATCGAATTCGAATAATTATTCGAATTTGCGAAACTCGAATAAACGAATAATCGAAAATCGAATTCGAGTAAATTATTCGAATAATTATTCGAATTCGATTATTCGAGCACAAGTATAGCTGTTTCTAGCGAACTTGAGCGCGCCCTTAGCGCGCCGACGGGGGACGGAACTTTTAAGCCCCTTTCATACTCGTGGCGGCGGCGGCGGCGGCGGCGGCGGCCCAATGGTTTAGCATAGGAAGGCGGCGGCGATGACGTGCCCGAGCGGCGGCCACGGCGGTGGAGGGGTTTTCATACTGGCAGCGGCGACGTCGCCGCGGCCACGCCCCGCCACGCCCCTGGCGGCGCCGCCGCCGGGGCCGCTGCCCGAGATGGCTGGGGCCATTTCGGGCGGCGGCCACGAGGGGCAGCGAGAGCGGCGGCACAGACGAGACCGCTGCGCGTACGCGCGCGCCAAACGCAATTAGCGCTGGCGGCGGCCGCCGCCACCCCTAGGCGGCGAGAACGGACTTAAGGCCCCCACAGAGTTCTGCGGCAACGCCGCTCGCCGCAATGGTTAAGGATAGGGCAGGGACGCCGCTGGCGGCGAGCTCTGCGTCCCTGCCCTATGATGAAGAATAGGGCAGCGGCAACGCCGCAGAAGTCTGGGAGGGCCTTTACTCACTTTTGGCCGCGCCGGCCGCAGCGAGAGCACGCCGCGTGCGCGACGTCGCCAGCCATTCACTGGCGGTGCGCACGAGATTTAAGGCCCCACACACTTATGCGGCAACGCCGCTCGCGGCTATGGTTAAGGATAAGGCAAGAACGCCGCCAGCGGCAAGCTCTTCGTCTCTGCCCTATGGTTAAGGGTAGGGCCGCGGCGTTGCCACAGAACTGTGTGGAGGCCTTTACTCACACGAGTTCCATTAGTGGGCTTCTTGCTGCATGAACTTGCGAACGAGAACTGGCTACTGCGAATTTTCGCTGTTGACCTTAAAGCAAACTAACACTAACAACTGATTATTATTGGGACTACTATTGTGATAAGGTCTTCATTATTAGTAGGAGGTTAGTGATGATAGTATATCTGATAGCCTAAAACCATTAGTAGAACCCATTTTTATATACCATTTTGACGTCAAATTTGACACTTCTCACCTCGAATTGGGAAATATTCTAAACAATCGTGATGCTTTTCAAATCATTGTGAACGTCTTCCAATTCAAAGCGAGCGATTTTCGGTCAAACTAAGGAGAGCAGGATAATTGTTTGCTTAAGAAAATTTTGTATAATTTTCTTTGGAATTGTTTAGTTAACATGCCTGAATGAGTGTAATAATTTTGTTAGGCATTTTATATTTTAAAATAAAATACTACTATATATAAAGATGTTAGCGGTTGTCTGTCCGTCCGTCCGTCTGCTCATCCGTCTGGCCTTTCTTAGAAGTCGAGTAGCAGGCGTCCGTGTTCAGACGAGGTGCCACCCACGCCGTGTCGAGACCGTCAGAGGTGTCAACGATGTCGCGCAATGGATTTCTGGGGTCAGAATACATGTAATCGATGTCATGCAAGGGGTGTCTGGGCTCAGAAGAGGTACTACGGATTTCATGCAATTTCATGCAAGGGGTGCCTCGGTTTAGAAGAGTTGTCACCGATGTCATGCAAGTGGTGTCTGAGTTCAGAAGAGGTGTCACCTATGTCACGCAAGGGGTGTCCGGATTACGAACACGTGTAAAGAAAGAGGAGACCAGTAGGAGGGGGGGGGGTGCAGTAACGGGTCGGAGGACCAGCGAAGGGAGGAGGTGGGGGTGGGGTACCAGTAAGAGTAGAACCTTTAATGGGAGCCAGTGAAGGGAAACCAATAAAGAGTACCACTAAGATGAGGGTTGGGGGAGGCAGTAGGGGGGGGGGGGGGAGCGAACGGAAACCAGTGGAGTAAGAAAGTGCTGTGAAATAGGAACCGGTAAAGGGGGAACCATTAAAGGAGGACCAGTGAAGGTAGGACCAGTAATGGCGGCCAGTGAAGGGGAGGACCAGTAAAAGGACCAGTAAAAGGGATCAGTGAAGGTGAGACCAGTGATGGGGGAACTATGAAGGGAGGGGGTGGGGCAGTAAGGGAGGGAACATTAATGGGGACCAATAAAGGGTATCACTTAGGTGAGGTGAGGCAGTAAGAGGGGGCAAAAGGGGAGGTGGGAGACAAATGGGAACCACTGAAGTGGGAGAGTCCTGTGAAGGGGTTGGGGAAACGGTAAAGGGAGAACCAGTGAAGGTGGACCAGTAATAGGAAGGGGATCAGAGGAAGGAACCTGTAAGGGCGGACCAGTACTTTTTCTCACTATCGTCCAACGTGTATGTGACAGGAACGTCGTACAACGTTGTCTAGATCAAGAGGTGTGGCACAGACCAAACATTGCGAAGCATGCGTTGGATTTTCATATCACCTTTGAAAGGCAGCGAACATGTGCGTGTGCATGCCTCTCACTCTCAATACTGACTGATGCTCACCACATTTTTCTGCCTATCTCTGGCTGCACATGGGTAAGGGAGTATTGTGTATTGTCGGAGGGGGGGGGGGGGGAGGGGGTGGTGTTAGGGAGAATAACTTCGGGAATCGGAGGATTATTGTTGCCGTCGGATATTTAGCGGTATAAAGCTCTCACAAGATTATCACAATCTGTTCCTCACCACATAGAGAATGTGTACTTCGGAGAATAAATCGGCGTAAGTGCGATAGAGGATGGATATGCTTCATAGGAGCAGCTTTCAAAATTGTGCCCTACTGTCCCGCTTTCCTCTAGAACCAGTTTTTCACTGTAACGCGAGTAAGAAGGCCTAGACGGGGTGTTCTATTCTGGGGGTTTGGGAGTGAAGCCCCCAACCAGACGTTTGGCGGCCGTTAGGTCGCTGAACGTCTGGTTTTAAAATAAAATAATAAATTTAATTTTGTTTCAAAACGCAATAAAGCAGCAATCATTTAGTACATTAAAAAAGGACCGCGCCATGCGTACGATTAGCCCTTCGCGGTTTTTATTTGATTAATAGTATGACTGACGCTTACAAGAAGCTTCAATTGAGGATATGTGTGCTCTTGCTCAAATTGTAAAACATTAACTGCGGACTGCTCATCCAGAAGTTTTCGAACCTTTCGAACGTCAAATAGTCTACGTCTTCATTCAAGAGTTGGAAGTCCAAAGTACCTGTTCCTTACCACCGCGCTAGGAATTTTTGAATGGAGGAAACCTCCCCGCCAAATTAATATCTTCCTGGTGAAGCTGTTTTGAATCGTTTCAGGTAAAGCAATATCACGTTTCTTGTGCGGTACAAACACAACAGTACCACATTCAACAATCGGGCGAACGTAAGCCTTATATGCTTTAATAAGCACTTTGCAATCTTTTGTAGTTAGAGCTTTAAATATATTGTATGTACGAGCAAAAGCTGTTCTGTACAATTCCTTATAATGAGGAAGGAAGTCGAGGGAATCTCGGTACCTGAACCCTAGGTCTTTGATTTCTTTAACCTTTGCAATCTCAGAACAATTTACGTAGTGCTTACTAGATGTCAGGGAATCTCCCAGCCGCATGTGGAATGTTTTGTGCTGTGAAAGCGGCAACTGCCAATCTTCGGACCACTTGACCAAACTATCAATTCCTGCTTGGAGAATACTGGAATCCTGGTTATTACTTATTTCCATGTAGATTTTCAAATCATCGGCAAATTGTTTGGCCGTAATGCCAATGTTTTTCAAACTGTAGCTCAAATCTGCGGTGAATATGTTGAAAAGTATTGGCGAAAGTACTCCGCCCTGAGGAATCCCGCTAATGATCTTGAATACATCCGAAAAAGTAGAGTTGACACGGACTTGAAATGTCCTGCCAGTGAGGAAACATTTCAGCCAGTCATAATTTTTTTTGATGAAATCCTAACTTATCCAGTTTATACAGAAGCTTTTCATGGGTAACTCTGTCAAATGCTTTAGCAAAGTCTAAGTATATTAGGTCCACACCATTTTTGTTGTCCAAAGAGATTGTCCAGTCATTCAAGGACTCCAACATATTGCTTTCAACAGACTTTCCTTTTACAAAGCCATGCTGAGCTGATGGAATTAGGCAATTCTTCGCTAAATGTTCCATAAGATGTGGCTTAAGAAGCTTCTCAAATACCCTACAAGACAAAGGAGTAATGCTAACAGACCTGTAATTGGTAGGTTCAGATGAGGGGTGACTTTTTAAAATTGGAGTTACATAGGAATGCTTCCACAGAGCGGGTACTTCTGTAAACATAATGGACTGATTATACAGATAGGAAAGCGGATATGCTATAGTGTGTGCCACATTTTTGATGAAAGAGAAAGAAATTTCATCAGGCGTGAGAGAATAAGAGGTAGGCCACGTTTTCAAAACGTTGAAAACAGCTTCGGCGTCAAAAAAGGAAACATCTCCATTTTATTTTGAATTGCCGGAGTGAAATGTGGATTCATACCATTGTCGGCAACACAAAATCTGCAGAATTGTGAAGCAAGGGTGTTAGCTTTGGCGTAATCACTCAAAAAAGTTTTTCCTTAAAGCTTTAAATCAGAAAAATGAGTTTTCATATTAAGTTTAGATTTCATGAATCTGAAGAAGCGATGTTTGTCCTTAGCGTGGACAATTTTCTTCTCAACACTTTTGTTGTACTTTCTTAACCTTTCGTTTAAATCCTTAGCAAAACGTGATACGTTGTCCAATCCTCAGACATTTTTGCATATCTTAAAAGACACTCCTTATGGTCAAACATGTTCTGAAGATAGGTGGGAAGACGAGGCTTTGAAGGAAACACGTATTCCCATGGAACGAATTTGTCTATTACGTCATTGAGAATGGAAAGGAACATACTGTATTTTTCGTCAGCGGAAGAAACCGACTCAAATGAGTCGACCCACAGGGCCTTGTGAAGATAAATGTTGATAGCGCTATAGTCTGCTTTAGAAAAAGCCCTTTTCAAAACCTGATAGCTTTGGACTCCACATCCCTGTAATTTGAATGAGAAACTGAAATGGTCGCTATCACCGACCGATGACAATATCGAAACGTTTGAAACAAGTTGGGAGTCACTACAAAACAACAAATCTAGGATATTAGAGCCTCTAGTAGGGTCCTTTACGAATTGGTGGAAGCCATGACATGAAAGCATCTCAGAAAGTCCAATTGAAAGCTCTTTTTGTTGGTATCCCAGTGTGCCCAGTCAAGCTCCGGAACATTGAAATCCCCAAGCACAATGACTGGGGTCTCTATAGTTGACAAATCACTGACGGTCTTAGCTAGCTGCTCCGTAAATGCTGCGGTGGCTGAATGTGGTCTATATGCCAGAATAATTCGGAATATGAGGTCTGGATGAAGTATGTCCGCAGCTAACATTTCGTACCCATTCCTTACCTACTCAGACAGAACCACTGTGTAAGACAAGGAGGACCTAAGAAATATCGCTACTCCACCGCCTGCTCTGCGGCTCCTAACACAACGCAGTACAGCATAAACATTAATCCAGTCGCCTACCATGGATGTCACGACATGATGATTTTTCAACCATGTTTCTGTCAGTAAGAACAGGTCATATCTAGAGGCCAATGAATTAAGGAAAACAGCATTCTTCGAAAACGGCCTAATATTTGCATAAAAACATGTAAGCATCGAGTTGGAGAGACGAGAGAAATTAAATGGCAAAGCAAACCGAAGAAATGATCCTAGTTCCCCTGCTGAGAGGGAGCCATAACAAACAACTGCGATGGTTGCTACACAACATCGCTACGGCTAGTACGTTCTTCCCGACGCCGCTTCCTCTCCGAGTCGGTGAGGGACTCCCTTAAGAAGACCCCCTTCTCGGGGAAGAAACGTAGCCTGGAAGCCCTTCTAACCGCCATCCTTTGGAAATACGTCGCAGGCAACACTACTTTGAGAAGTCTACGTCGGTCTACACTGGGGCGTCCAAGTCTATACACTGCAACCGGGACACATGATGTTCAAGTGAAACAGAACATTCATGACACTTCTGTGATCGTACAGTACGCGTTCCCTTATATTCGAGCTGCTCTTCTCAGGAATACCAGAGATAATTACCGATCTAAGTCTCTCAGGCTCACGGCAGTCGACCTTATTGATAGGAGCGTGGGCAACATGATCACTACTAATGGAACTCAACGGGTTTGGAGTTAGATCGGAATTTGGAGAAATTCCGAGCCTCATGCGAAGAGCAAGGTTCTCCTTACGAAGCTTGTCTCTCTCCTGTCGAACTAGACTTAGCTCTTTGACCAGCGAGTTGAAAGCCATCTTGACACACTCCGGCACCTGTGTGGAGTCGTTGAGATCACGAATGGCATCCTCAGGACATGGCTGCTGCTCGGCTAAAGCTCTCGGCGAGGATGAAGGACACGATCTTTTGGTTCCCTTAAAATTTGAAGCAGAAGGTGTGTTCATTGATTCAAGCTCGAAAAGAGGGATGATCCGATAGACCTGGTGAGACGACAAATGAGCCGCAGTAGTGATCACGGGTCGTGCGTGATCGTAGCAGAGAAGTCTTCCAATAACAGAATAGCGTCGGATCGCAGTGAAACCAGAGTTTGGCTGACCAAGTCGGTGGCAGTAATTGAGGACATAGTAGACTGTCCGACAGTATAGACGAATTAAGAATTTGGCGAAGAGTAGGGAAGTAGAAACCGAATCGGGTCTGAGACTAGAAACGCGACCGGCCCGTGCGCCACACCGCGATCGAATGATCGGTTATTCTAACCTTTTTGTAGAGCCCTCAGTTTAACGATGAAGAAGCTCGTTTTGATTTCAAAGTGTTAGACCTCTTTAGAAGAGTGTCCAATTTGGCGCGATACTTGCATGTATATACTACAACATGACTCAAGGTAGACATTTAGCAAGGACGACGATTGGCAATTTGCCAGCCGTCGATAATCGCTGGACCCACAGGACCTATGCGCACGAAGCTAACAAGCCGTACGCGTTTTCGTTGCGCCATCGCAGGCTTGCCGCGGACGGATGCGCCGCGCCCGAGGCGCGCGGCCGAAAGTGAGTAAAAGTTCCCGCACCCCGCAGACAGAGGGTTAACGCCGCCAACGGCCCAGCTTCCGTCGTCCCTAAAGGCCCCCATAGAGTTCCGCGGCAACGCCGCTTGCCGCAATGGTTAAGGATAGGGCAGGGACGCTGCCGGCGGCGAGCTCTGCGTCTCTGCCCTATGTTTAAGCATAGGGCCGCGGCGCCGCCGCAGAACTCTGTGCGGGCCTTAACTCTGCACAGAGTTGTATTGGGGTCGAGATATTTGCATTTTATTGTTTCCCAGGAGAGGCGATTCTGCCCATATACAACTCTTGGGCCGTTCCGACCTACCGTTGAGATAGTTTTCTGGTGAGACGAGTACGCGTAGATGAATATGGCGATAGGCACAGTCGTCTGCACTTCGTCCAGGTTTTGATTCATTTTGCACCGTTCTTTTTTCACTTTCTCCCCCCCCCCCACCTTCTCCACTGGGAGTGCTGTCTTAGGGATTCCTTCTATCAATTATTATGACTGAAGAACATATGGTAAGCAGGGTTGCATTTTATGTTGTATGGCTTTTTATTTTTTTCCATAGCTTAAACAGAAGTATTCGATGGATCCTTCCGACTTGCACCCACTTTGTATTCTGTTTAGTTCTTCTTATTTTGCATTTGATGCTTCCTCATTTCACGAGTTCTCGTTCCTGTGATCCTCCTTTTCAGCCAGGTCCTGTCCCAAGTCTCACTTAATTTTTGCACTATTTTCCTGCAAAGTTGCGTCTGGGCCAATGGGCTGGGGCACGTCTTGAATTAGCCCACCTGTCCGCGCGTGTGCGCTAAATTAGTGACCGTCTCTAACGTCTTCTTTCATAAATTTCCCTCGTTGCCTGCCTTTTCACCCACGCCAAGCCACAGAACACATGTATTTTGCCTATGGGCCTGTTCCTACTCCGTCGGAAAAGATGGGAGCGACAAAAGCGACTGAAGTGAACAGGAATCTAGAAAAAACGCATGCTCAAAATTACTCGAATACTACTGCTGTCATTATATCAAGCCATGAGCCTACAACGCAATGCTGACTCGACTTCCACGAGGTTGTCCATTTGGATTCAAGACCCTAGGTTGCTTACACGTAAAGCTAGAGACTCCCTAAGTGAATGGAATAATTTTCGATCAAGCGGCGCATATTGATCCTATCCAAGGTGTTTACCAAACAGCTGCCAGAGGGGTGGAAAGCAAAGAACGCCCATATCTATGGGGTTTCTTCGAAAAATTGGGTGACTCAGAAACCGGTTATTTCGCGGATCCCGAATTTTTGGATTGCTTGAATGAATGTTTGAATGATTCGGGTAGGGGCAATTTTGCGGACCCCGGATGATTTAGATCGGGATATCCGAACATGATTCATTCGTATGCGATGTATGTGTCCGGGCGTTTGCGTTATACCACTAGCCGATGGAAGCAGATTTTCAGGTCGCGGTCCATGCGGGTTGCGGTGATTTTTCACTCACGCTCTATTCCAGTCCCCACCCACCATATTTCATCAAAATATCCCGACGTCCCCAGCGTGAATTGGGATGACACGATTATGGTGTCCGACGGAAGCACTTCGCAGCAGGGGAAAAGTTTCGATCAGGCAGTCAATATCGATCGATATTATCAATCATTTGAGTGGTGCTATCGGTTTTCTCTCAGGCCTCGTGCATACTTCCCGTCGCCGCGATGGAATCGCGGCCATGAGTTTTGCAGAGCGACGCGAAAGAATTTGAACTTCTCAGTGCTCGTCGCATCGCTCATCGCTCTGCAAGGGAGGGCGTCGGCGATCCGTCCAGGACCAACGCTAAACACCACGCGCGGCTCGAAAAAGTATGCCATGCCCGCGATGGGCGCGGGAAGCCATCGCGCATGCCGACCGCCGTCGTTGCGGCGGCCGTGGCAAAATTTTCGTTGACTATTCGACCGCGTGCGGCGGAATGGCTATAAATTGAGCACAGCGATGGCATCGCGGCGATGGAAGCATGCTCCCGGCCTCAGACCTAATCGATGGGGTGGGAGTTGCGTGATTGTGTTGGCCGATGAAAGCGCTTCACAGCGGTTGGGGCGTTTCGATCATGCGGTCACTATCGATCGATATTATCGTTCTTTTGAAAGCGATATTGAATATCTCTCAGGTGCATTGAAGAAAGGAATATCAGTCTTCTAATGTCCATAAATACATCTCATATTTGTTAGTGAGTCCACTAAAGAGCTCTCTAATTATTCTGATGCATACAGAGTAGGAGCGTCCTGTTTGACGAGATTTTCGATGAGTCGAAGAAATTGTAGTAGAAGTAGCGCGTGACACTCTTCGTTAGCCTTCGACTATCGCATGTAATGATACTGAAGAGCGCTGGCCTATAGCCTACGTTATGTAGGGTCCAGCCACAGAAGGCATCCAATATTCCTTCCTTCTTATGGACTTACCTTACTCATTTTACATTCCTACGTAAAGTCTGGATACCACGCGGGAGAAGAAGATGGAGCAGCGAATATTAAATCATAAAATGAAGCTCATAGCACACACACACATACCTGCGACAACATATGCATGTGCCTATTAGACATTGGATCCGACGCCGATTTTCAGGATCATCGGATGATTCGGATAGGCCATTTTTTCAAGCCCCGGATCTTCGGGTGATTCAGATGAGAGCAATTTCGAAAATCCCGGATCTTCGGATAATTATACAGATAGCGTCATTTTCGGCCGAGCCGCATTTCGGATATCCAATTCGGATACAACTGGATAAGTGATATAATAGGGGCACGCAACCTCTTAAAAACGGAACACATCAGTAACTACGCGTTTATTTCATTGACCAGTAGAAGTCACGGGCGCGCAAAGCAGCTTGTAGTGTGTCACCTTGAATTAAGAAGTTATGTGCCCTGGTAGGAAGACACATGAATGCCCAATTACATCACATACTGGCCTAGCTCAATTCACCACTGGATTAGAACACATCATTGCTACGTAAAAGATGTCGTGTTTGGCTGCCTTACAAGGGGCGCCCTCCTCAGAGCTACTTTGCGCCTCCAGAACAAACAAAAAAGAGCATTGAAACCCCAACGAGCCACTACCCACTGATAGTGAGTTGGCAATGCACAGCGAAGCAAAAAAGGACAATGAAACGACTACGAAACGTCTCGCAGAAAAATTTTGAAGGCTGAAAAGTGAAAGGTCTGAAGCGTATGTCTAAACGGGGAGAGCGAGTCATATAGGAAGAAACATCACCCCTCAATTAGTATAAAAATTTGTTTATTTTCGATAACTCGTTAAACCCAAAGAGTTGGGGGTCCCTGAATTTACAATGAAATCGGCTCCTCACGAGTTCGGAGGTTTTGTACGCCCGCGAAGCCGCAGGGAGATAGCGGCTCGGAGCACAGTGGATAGCGACATTGCTCCATGAGGGGGAGGTCGGAAGTTCGACTTTTCTGCGCTGCTGCATCTTTGCATTTTAACTGATTGGTTGAGATTTTAGGAATTTTGACGTCTTTACCATTTTAGATGTTTTACGCGCAATTTTTCCAGATGCATGGAGAATAGCTTTGTTTATTACTGTCCGGTTTTTTAACCAAAAGGCAATGAGAAAGCTTTTTCCAGGTGCATGGAGAGTAGCTTTGTTTATTACTGACCGGTTTTTCAACCAAAAGGCAACGAGAAAGCTGATCAACATAATGATGTATAAACGTTTAACATCCGGGGTACACAGGCACAAAGTGCATGAAACAGAAGCACTTGTCACAATACAGATAGTGTATAAAGGCTACAGGCTCCTCACAGTTTGCTTCCATGCAGGAATCAATGAGATGGCTCCATAGACGAAATCGATTTGAAGACGTGCCCTTTCCTCTGAAACAAGAGTTCCACCCGAAAACGATGTCATATGTCCACTGTTTGCTTGCTTTTCGACGTCTATCAGTTCATCTTGCGGATCCCAACCTTCTTGTTTTTCTACCACTTCCGGATGTTCGTCTTCGTCAACTTCAAGTTGACGCGCTTCGAAGTCCTTGAATATGCTGGTCATCCGTTCAGTCAGGTTAATGTTAATGGTAATGTTAATGTTTATTACGTCGCGAAAGGCAGACGCAAGATAGAAGTAGGACAGTACAAACAAACAAACAAACATCAGAAAAATGCACAATCAAGCAAGAATTGGGTGTGGTCAATCTCCATGACTAGAGTCCGTCAAACTTAAGCAACATTTTTGATGCGTACCGCTTGAACTGGGGTATGGAGTAAGCATTTGACAGGTTTTTCGTGATTCTTATGTAAGCGCTACCTGCTCTATGCGTAAAGAAGCAAGCACGAACTGATGATCTCGGACAAGGCAAGGCTATTTTCATTATACTACCTCTAGTTCGGGAATGCATCAAACTATATAATTTCATAATCACAGCCACACTAGGTTGGTGCAGAATTTTATGAACGAGACAAATATCAAATACCTTTCGTCGTGATATGAGGGATGGAAGATCCAAATGTCTATTTCTGAACACGGCGTTGGTGATGTTGGAGTATAAGAAGCTTCCCATGCGAATAAATAATTTCCTAGTAAAATCATTTTGGATCTTCTCAATTCTGGAGATATCTTTTATCCTACTAGGGTTGAATACTGTACTGCTCGTTTCACCTAATGGGCGTATATAAGTCTTGTAAGCCCTTATTAAAAGAGCTCTGTTCTTTGTTGAAAGGGCTTTAAATATGTGGAATGTACGCAGAAGCGCTATCCTACAACGGTTTTTCACATGTTCAGAAAAGTCTAGTGTTTGCTGCTGTATGTGAAACCAAGATCTCTAATGAAATCCACCGGTGTGATGTGGATACCATCCACTTCATATGTATGCTGTGCAGTTGACGGAGTGCTGCCAATACGCATGAGACTCGTTTTGTGCAGAGCAGGGGAGTTGCCATAGTTTAGACCAGGAAACCGATAAGTTGATTCCTCTTTGAAGACATAATTCATCATCAACACTATCAATGGCTCTGTATATTTTACATGATCTGCATACATGGAACAATCACAAGCATTACGCAAAATTTCTGGTATTTCCGAAGTAAAAATGTTAAACAGTAAAGGCGATAATACCCCACATTGAGGTACTCCCCTTGTTATATGTTTAACTTCGAAGAATACATGTCCAATTTTAACTTGAAACGTTCTCTCATTTAAAAAATCAGCGATCCACTTTGTTAGCATTGGATGTATCCTAAGTTCTTTTAATTTGAACAACAACTTTCTGTGAGATAACCTATCAAACGCCTTAGCAAAGTCAAAATAAATAACATCACAGCAGCGCTTGTTATCAAGCGTTTCAGTACAGTCATTCATGCATTTGATTAGGTTCGTCTCTACAGATCCTCTTGATACAAAGCCATGCTGTTGTTGAGGAATGATCCTATGAACAGAAAGATGGTGCACTAAATGCTGCTTAACAACCTTCCCAAAAATCCTGCAGAAAAATGACGTTATGCTCACTGACCTACAGTTCTCTGAACTGTCAGAAAATTCTTTCTTCAATATGGGGGTGACAAATGAGTGTTTTCATCTTAAGGGTACTTCTGAATACATTAATGATTGGTTAAAAATGTACGCTAAAGGACCACTAATAACACTTGCAACCTTCCGTATTACAAATGGTGATACAAAATCTGGAGTGACTGAAAAGGAATTTGGGCATTTCATAATCATTGCATAAAAACAATTCGTACTTTTCATTAACATTATTTTTGGTCTCTAGAAGATCTATCCATCGTAAGCCTGCTAGTTCATTGCAGATTTGTGTGAAATTGCAGCAAGAATACACACGAAGGTAGACAGGTATACATTCCATGACAGTATGTGCAATAGTAAATGAAATACTATTATGATTGCTTCTACCTACTGGAGGTAAAATCGTAACTCCACTTATCAGGTCTTGTTTTGTAGTAAAAACCAGATCTAGAATGTTTCCCATTCTGGTAGGCTTCTTAATGTATTGTGTGAAAATGTGGCTGTAAGCCAACTCCTCAAGTAACATCATGAAGGAATAAGCAGCAGACTCTATGCCAAACTGTGATAGATTGAAATCACCAACTATTATTGAGTGCAATTCACAGGCAATCAAGTCACTTAGAAGTTGAACAAGCTGTTCAGATTTCGAAGGAGGACAAGAAGGCGTTCGGTACAAAACAACGAATCTTAAACTGGAAGTTTCGTAGTTGATATGAGCACATAGAAATTCATAAGCATTCTCAACAGACTCCTTGATTACAACCGAAAGAGAAATCCTATTATGCACGACTAACATCACTCCGCCACCTGATTTCCTTTCTTTATCGCAACACTGGATTTTATAGTCTGAAGCTATCTCGCCTAAGACAGACGGCACAGAGTGGCTGTTATTCAATATAGTTGTGCTCTCCCAAAAATTTCGAATAACCGAATATATTCGATTAGCGACAATTTTCGAGCATTCGAATTCGAATCACATTCGAAAATCGCGTTTTTTCGAACATTCGAATTCGAATACATTCGAAAATCACGTTTTTTCGAGCATTCGAATTCGAATGTTCGAATAATCATTCGGGCTCAACTAGGGTTTTGGGAGAGAGGATCATTTCATCAAAGCAAATGCGGGGTATACACTGTTTGAAAGGTGATAACGTTGCTCAAGGTAAGGGTACTGAAGAAGTTAAGGGCTCATATGAAAGCTTAATAAAATAAAAATTTTCTGACATACAAGCGGTGTGGACTGCGCAATGCACTCATCTGAATTCTCATCACTTTACATTCGATTGATTGTGTTTCACTTGAATACCTGTTTTAATTTCTCCTTAAAGAAACCGTGTCATTTGATTTGGGCTTCTTTCAATGTTTAAAACTTTAAAACACATTATGGCTTGCAAAAAATGCGGGGTATCCTAAAAATGCAAGTACTAATTGAGAGGTTCTAACATTGCTTCTAGTGAAGCTTTTGGAGCTGTTTAATACTAAAGCACAGGGTAACGAAATTTCTGTGGCGTGCAAATAGTCATATTGTCCCACACCCTGCCAGAAACCTTGCATTTCAGACTTGATTGACTGTGTATGGGTCACACGAGTGGGGTGTGCTTTGGAGTAGTCGCTAAATCGCCTCTGCACTCCGACGATGTTTTCGATTTTCCAGAAGGATAAACTTTTTCTCCTCGAAAGAAACCCTAGGGCCGGCATGACTGTTGTTATGGGCTCAGACATGTAGAAGGCGTTATTAGAGCAATAGCGAGAACGGAAAGTTGTGGAATCAATAAAACAGCTTTGAATGTTTCACTAGCAAAAATGTTAGAACTTTAAAATATAATATTAGGTTGTTCGGAAAGTTTACAACGTTACGTGATACTATTTTTCAATCATCTATTGTTTAGTAAAAATTCAACTTGCATTGCGCATTAATGCTACTTTCTGCACAGAATTTTTTTTATCTCATTTATGTTTCAACGTTGTTTTATACTTTTGTTCTTAAAGTGCTCATTGAAGTATGTCGAAGGAGCAAATCCAAACGATATTTTATTTCGATTTCAAAGCGACAACCCGTAGCAGAGACAGCTCGATAATTCAATCGAGTGTGGGGGCCTAATATTGTTGGAGAAAGCACTGCGTACCAGTGGTTCAGTAAGTTTCAGATCGGAGGTTTCAGCCTCGTATATGACCCCAGAAGCGATCGACCTTTAGCAATCCTGGAGAACGAGTTGGAGGAATTGTTGGAAGCTGAACCATCCCAAACAGTTCGCGGGATCGCAGAAGGGCTAGACGTCGGTAAAACTGCTGTTGCGGGTGCTTTGAAATGTCTCGGGAAGGTGAAAAAGCTCGAAAGGTGGGTGCCCCACGTGTTGAGTGATCGGCAAAAATCGTAACGTTTCGAGATTTGTTCTTCTTTACTTTTACACAACAAAACCGATCCGTTTTTGGATCGAATCATCATTTGTGATGAAAAATAGATCCTGTGTGATAACAGGAAACGTTTCGGACAGTGGGTGGACGACGACGATCCCCCTACGCATTTTCCAAAGGCGAACCTCCTCACAAAAGGTAATGTAAAGGTAATGTGTGGTGGTTGGCAGCAGGAGTGATCCATTACAATTTCTTGGCCCTAGGCAAACGATCACAGCAGAGACCTACTGTAAGGAAGTCGACGAAATGCACCGAAAATTGCGTCAACTTCAAGCAGTATTGGCCAATAGAAGAGGTTCGATTGTTTTGTACGATAACGCCCGCCTACACGTTTCACTATTCGACATTTGAATGAATTAAGGGTTGAAGTTCTGCTTCACCCGCCACCTTCCCCAGACCTTTCACCAGCCGACTACCACCTGTTCAAACAGTTTCAGAACTTTCTCGCTGGTAAAATCTTCACCAATCAGGACCAAGCCGAGCCAGGTTTCGTGGATTTTGTCGGATCTTGATCACCTCATTTTTTTTGCTGATGGAATAGGTCGACAGGTGACCCGTTGGCGAAGGTGTGCTGATTGGAACAGTGCTTATTTCGACAAAATCCGATAAGATTTGAGAAAGTCATGGTACTTCAAAGTGAAGCACTCAACCCTCTGAGAACTTTCCGTACAACCTAACAGTTCCATTTTTCGCAAGCCGTAGTGTGTTTTTGAATGTTAAACTTTAAAAAAGCACAAATTTATCAACATGGCCCCTTTAAGGAGAAATTACAATTATTTAAGTGAAACACAATCAATCAAGTGTAAAATGGTAGAAATCAGACGAGTGCTTGGCGCAATCCATACCACTCATATGTGAGAAAACTTATATTTTAAAAGCATTCATTTTTGTCCTTAATCTCTTGGGTACCTTCACTGTGAGCGAGGTTATCACCTTTCAAACAGTGTACACATTTTTTCAGACACCCTGCATATTGACGACAAGTGCCCTACCCCATCTGTACGTGGGCTTCGCACTTGCTCGCCTAGCTCGATGTCCGTCGCTAATATATGTATAAGATAAACATATTCATACACTGGGATAAATTAATTATGTGGGTAAGATCATCAACACTAATTGTATCGTGCAATCCATGAAGTTCTTTTTGGTTTGGGTTCGTTCGATCCCGTTGTAAAGATTACAAATTTCAAAGTTTGGGCAAATAGACTTCTCAATGCGATCGTCACATCATCAGATCTTTTCCATAAATGGCAGCTTCCTCACCTACCCTCCCCTTGCTTTCCTCTCATTTATACTGTAAATTAACAGTCCGGTGAGCAATCATATACGAAACATTGAGAGAATAACACACCTCGCCTTTCGCCACACCTCTAACCCTTATTTAAAATTAACGGCCGTTAAGACCTGACATAACCCTTACCGCTTATAATCCCAGATGTGTTTTATCAGGTTGGTTTCCACATACTAAGCGATAAAAGAAAACTAACCGCAGCGTATTCTAAGCTTTTTTTGGAAGCGGATCTGTCTTCGAAATGAAAAAGGTGTCAAAAGCACAACTCCATTTCAGTTTTCAACTTCAACTCCTCTTTCATGAGTGATAATGCATCAAAACCAACTAACCAGGGAAGGGTCTCAGTCGTAGGTCTGAGAGGGGAAATGGATAGTACTGCGAGAATCTCCACCCTTCATTTAGTAGAAAAACATATTTCCTTTTTGCTGAGTCCTTGAACCAAAAGAGCTACGGACCCTCGAAGGTGGGGTACAGTAACGCACCGTCGGCGCGTGCCCACGTGCATACGTGCGTGCGTCGACGTATGGGAAGTGGCGAAATGCGGTGCGGCGAGCGAATCGGTGGCTCAGCAGGGTGTGATGCTGCTGCACAGGTGCTAGGCCAGATGATCGATTTCTTTTTTTTTTGCTATGCACAATTTTTGCATTTTTTCATGTCTGCTGCCTCCTTCAACAATTTGCTTCCTACACATCTTCTACACATTTATTTCACCCTAAATTGTCAAAAGGGTCAGATTTGTGATCCACACCACAGATAAGCCCTATAGACAAAGTTTGGACGAAAACGGTGACCATGACCTTACCATTAGTCACCCATGCCTACTGTAACTTCTTGTACTCCAGCGTAATACCAAAAAGGATTCGTGGTCAGCACCAGGGGTGTGCGTTTAACGATTAACGATTTACCGATTTACCGGATTTACCGGCATTTTTCGTTAAAACTTTTTAACGAAATTTAACGACGAAAAATTCCGTTAAAGTGCATTAACGACATTTTATAACCATTTTTAAAATTTTGCTTTCTGTCCATGTAAATGCAATTTGGACTTTTTTGAATGAGCTTTCGCAGTGTTCCGAGGAAACCTTATGCTTACTTGAATCAGTGTAGGTAATCGATATTGTCCTCGCGTTTCAAGAACTGTTGGCATTTTCCTTGCTCCTTGACCAATTTATCTGCGTGCGACCCCACTTTTCTACGCCGTCGTTCCGTGCATTTCGACTTGCTGGTCCGTTTCTTGCGTTTGATTGCTACATATTAGTTCTTCATAATTACCAACCATTCAGTTTTCCACAGTTTTTTATGATATTTGTTTCATAAGTGGGTTGAAAAGGCATAGAAAACACGAAGAAAACGCTACGAAACACAAAGAGTGCAAAAAACAAGCACAAGAAACGAAACAAGGGAAGAGATGGGTTCCTTCCCTCTTCTCCGCAAGTTTCTTGGAAAGTTGGAGGAATTTTTCATGCAGCATCAGCCGGTGACTGTAGAACTACATCAAGTCAATTTCGAGCCTCGTCTAATTGTTAGAGCGTGGCTACGGGTACTGTCTTTGTTTCGCTTTCACTGAATTTTACGCCGTGCATGTCAATGATTTCTCTTAACTATTTCGTCCTCTTCAAGGCTTCCTTAGCAGTTTCCTTTGGGAGAAGCAGCCAGTATACACGAGAAACAGTGAAATATGTAGCTAAAAAAACTAGAATTTAAAAAAGATATGAAGTCGATGAACAATCTCTGTCATTTATTATACAGGTTAGTATAAAAACTGGTACTTTACATGCAGTCCATTGCGTAAAGATTTTTTTAAAGATTTACGGAAAAGGTATATCTTTGAAGGTGCAGGTCCGGCTTTAGCAAGTAGTTTATTTATGTGTATTTATGGGTTTTTTCGTCTAATTTACGAATTTACTATAAACAGGTCATTAATCCAAATTGTGCTCTACAAAAACGGGAAGAAATCGAAAGCTCAAAGCACATTCGAACCTCAAGCAGATGTGCTGTTCAGTTTGGAACCAGGTCCTTCAAGAAGAAGATCTGAGTGGTCATTTGCTGAGAAGTCGTAAATAAGTGTCAGACAGTTGCGAACTCTAATTGGAAGAACTCTACTTGGAAGAAGGAAAGATAACAATACTTCGTAAACATCCTAAAAAAGACGGACTGTACCAAGGGATTCGCTGTGGTCGCTGCCTGATTGAATTCTCCATTAATCATTCTGTAGTTTCCCAAAACAATTATGGCAGTATAGAAAAATATTCGGCTGCAAAAGTCTACTTAGCGAGCTCATGTTTTGTGAAAATTTGGGAAGAAAGAAGAAAAAAGCTCAAAAACGTTGAGCCGTGATACAATGCACTTTGGATATTCTCAGAAGGTGGACGACTTCCCACCAGCTAAAGGAACCAGGCATAGTAAGAAATTTCCTTTTTAGAAGTCTTGCTGCTGTTTTGCTTCAGAATCTTAATGGTTCTTCTCGCTTATTTTGTTGATGATAGACTGTTGTTGTTTGAAGATGAAGACATTGTCATATAATTGTCATGCAGATGGATTAAAAAAAATCAATCAAGAAAAAGATCTGGCTTTTTACATAATAAAATTCAGCCAAACTGACTGCAGCTAAGAGTCATTTTATTTAACGAGTTTACCGAATTTACCGATTTTAACGCAAAAAATTTTCGTTAAAAAGTGGTCGTTAAAAATTTACCGAAAAAAATTTAACGCACACCCCTGGTCAGCACCCAAATAACCCCCCCCCCCCCTGGGAGAAGTTTGGGCGAAATCGGTGGTTGTGATTTGACAGTTCAAGTCACCCGTACCTACTGTGAGGTCAGTGTTTAACATTCGCTGAAAAACACATTACCTTGCATAATACAAAAAGTGAGAAATGTGAGTAAAGCAGAGCTCAAAATGTAATCTTGTTTGACAATTTATAATGAAATAAATATGTAGGAGATGTGTAGAAAGCGAATAGATAAAGGAGGCAGCGGTCATGAAAAAAAATGCAAAACTAGTGCGCAGCACCGGAGTCGAGCATCTGGGCCAGCACCTGTGAAGCAGCGGGGCACCCTGCTGAGCCACCGACTTGCTCGGCGCATAACCTTCCGCCACTTCCCATACGTGAGCGCGCACACGTCTGCACGTGGGCACTCACTGACGATGCGATAGTGTACCCCACCTTCGAGGACCCGTAGCTGTTTTGGTTCAGGAACTGAACGAAACATGCTTTTCTACTGCATGAAGGGTGGAAACTCTTGCAGTACTATTCATTTTCCCCGTTCAGACCTACGCCTGAGATCCTTCCTTGGTAAGTAAAAATTCATCAAAACCGGTCAAGTCGACTCTTCAAAGCTTCTTTTGGGAGCGGATCTTAACGATCCCGCTTCTGTACATAGGCGAATCGGCGTCGGGATCTGGTCTCCTGGTTACGGGATGCCTTTGTCGCAGAATGTCCCAATTTGAATTCGTAAAGTATGATGATTCGATAGTCGCGTCGGTTCATGATTCTACGAGGCTATTGAGCAAGTCGGCTAAAAAAATTGAAGCGAAATCTACATATATTTTTTGAAAGAGCAGGAAAAACCTACCGAATGGTATATGTGACTTTCCCTGAGATGGGATGCTTTGGGGTAAAAAACGTATTTATCTATACATACCTCGAAACGGAGATTAATTTTGCGACAGCCTAACATAATCCTCCCTCGCCAAAAAAGCAGTTTATAAAATTTCAACGAATGTGTCAACGTGTTGAGTAGTTAAATGAAATTTCAAAAAGTTATGCTAAATTTCCTTGAACAAAAATTATTTATTTACCTCTGTAAGGCATGCATTGTACACCCACACAATGATATATTATACAATGCATACATATATCAGGAACGAAATAAAATTTAGAAAAACGCCGACAAGATCAAGGCGGATCGAAGGTGACATTTCTCCTGATGAACGTTTTAAATGCACCCTTCGACAAACTAAGAAGGTTGTTTTGGCTAGTAACAAACTGTTCTAACTAGTCACGAATTATTCTTTTATTTAATTATTATTCTAACCCTTTTGGAGAGTCTCTAGTTTAATGCGAAAAAATCTCGTTTTGATTTGGAAGATGTTCCGTTGATTCCGATAGAGTTACACTTGTTGAGAAGAGTGTCCAATTAGTCGTGAAATATATCCATTTTGATTTAAAAAGTGTCCAGTTTAACATTGGTTTCTACATTCTGAGCGATAAAAGAAAATCGCCCGCAGCGATAAAAGAAAACCACCCCTAGAGATGTGCCGCCGATGTTGCTAACGTACCTGCGGAATCAGAAGACGTTTGGGCAGGTTGTGGGGCACAGTGGGGTTAATTCATGCGAGAGAGGTCTCTTGCGTTGCGAGATTTTTGCATTTCAACTTAGTAGTTGATATTTGAGGTGTTTGACGTCTACATTATTCGCTGGCGTTTTCTGTGCATTTTCCAGCTGTATGCGTTTCTGCGCTCGAGAGCGCAGAACCCAGCTGCGGACTCCCCTGGGTGACGAAAGCAGTTCCCACACAAGCAGCTTGGATAGCACACACCCTGGAGTCCCTTCCTTAGCCTGGTTCTGCGCTCGAAGAATATACGGCCCCTGAGTTCCCGATGAGGGCGCGTAAAATATTTGCTTCTGGGATGCTTGAAGTAGGAAAGATAGATTACTTTGTTAGATCGCAGATTTCGTAGCAATCGAACGTTCGAATTCGAATGTTTCGAGCATTCGAATTTGAACATTCGAACACGAGTGTTTCGAGCATTCGAATTCGAATACATTCGAAAATCGCATTTTTTCGAGCACTCGAATTCGAATACATTCGAAAATCGCGTTTTTTCGAGCATTCGAATTCGAATACATTCGAAAATTCTGTTTTTTCGAACGTTCGAATACGAATATTCGAATTCGAATATAATTATTCGAATTCGAATGTTCGAATATTCATTCGGGCGCAACTATATTATTCAACCACGTTTCACTGAAATCATATATATCATAGGAATGTCCAAGAACGAAATTGACGTAATCCGAATTCTTGGAGATCGACCTTACATTGGCGTAGTAACATCTAAATGAACCCCTAAACATCCGAGGAGAACACATCAGTTTTCCTGCTCAGTAACAACAGAATTCGATATAGGGCCGGACGCAGTTCTGGTGCTTTCTAATTGCTGACTTATGGCAGACAATGGCGGACCGGAACTAGATTCTATACCCCGTTTACGCTGCTCTTGTCTCCGCTTCCTCTCTTCAAGAGTTAGAGGGTAGGGGCACGAAGGTAAACCCCTCCTCCAGCGAAAAAGCGAAGACGAGGGGCTCTTCTCACGGCACAACGTGAAAAATACGTGATGGAAGCACAACTCTAAGTAAACGGTCCCTACCCTGATTAGGTCGGCCCAGACGATAGGCACTGATTGGATTACATTCAAGATTTAAAAAGTCCATGATGTTACAAATGCTTTGAAAATCATATGAATCACGTTCTCTTGTTGTAGAAGACTTCAGCTCGGGAACACCACTGATTACTACTGAGCGTAATCTTTCTAGTTCTTGACACGAATAAAACTGTTCCGGCGGGTTGGGCGAGCTAGCAGATGGTACCGTAACATGAGGAACAGAGCTCGAACTGAGATGTGGTTTAAGACTCTCAATTTCACGCCTAAGCTCTTCATTTCCACGCTCGAGCTCCCGATTTTCGACGAGCGTAAGACTTAGCTCCCGAGCCATTGCGGCAATCACTTTCTTGACCACTTCTGGAACCCTGCTGCATCGTCCGATCTCTTGAAGTTGATCCTGGAGTTCCTTAGCGGCGATTCAGGAGCTTCGATGCGAGTTGGCTTGGATCCTTTCGCACTACCAGCCACTGGTGTTGCTTCTCCGGCCATTGCGTGGAAGCAGAACAGTAATAGTTCAAAAGACAGTGTACAGATTGAATATACCTGTTGCTGTGGCAATCAGGAAACGAGAGATTTTGCTCACTTGCCACAATGAGCACAGCCAAGAAGTGAGCCTGGGAGTGAACTGTTCGTCGAGAATGAGCCAACAGTAGCGAATCCGTAGAACGATAACGAGAGCACAATAGTGAGCAACCGCACACCGGGGCACACCGACTCGAATGATTTCAAAAATTCCATATTCGCTACCTTCGTATATGCTTAACCTCTCTTTGCTCTCTCTTTGCTTAACCTCTTTAGGTTGGTGTCATTCCCTTGAAGGCTCCTTACCTAAAGATGGACCACACTCCAGCGTGAACAAGTGGATCACCACTCGAGCATCGACGACATTGTTGGTGTTAGGTTTTAGAGAACCTCCAGCAGACCTCTGATTTTCAGATGATAGGCAAAGATGAGAGAAAGAGTGTATCAATGTCGTTTAGGTCAATTTGCAGGATCCACAGAATTTCTCGTTTTAACCACATGTGACGCAACATCATGGTCTCCTTTGAAAATCCGAGCAGGATGGTTTTACCCGAGGTCATTGGCCGATGTATAGAAACAGACTGAGAGAAGCCCGTAGAATTTATACCCTGCCCGTATTGTGCCCAGTGCTGCTTTATGCACGTTGTACCTGTGTATCACTAGTGTTGAATATTTATGCATCATCATGTTGAGTACCACAGCATGCAGCTGAAAATGCGCGGAAAACGTCTGAAAATGGTATAGACGTCAGAATAAAAAATAAATCCCTCAAATTTAAACCAATCAGTTGAAATGCAACAAAACAGCAGCGCATGAGAATCGAACACCCGACCTCCCCCCCCCCCCATGAAGCAACGTCACTACCCATTGCACTACGAGCTGCTTGCCCTCAGAAGCGTCGCGGGCGTCGTTAATTTTCCTTACGCTGTTGAAAAGTTTAATTATCTAGAATGATGACCACTCAAAGTGAAAAAAGTGGGTGATTTCATTTTCAATTAGTTCAAGCTCGGCAGCAACACTGCGACGGGGGTCAAGTACATTCAAGAAGTCACCGGCAAGTTCATTCCTAACCGAATAAATTATTGTAGATGGTATTAGAAGTTCCTTTCCGCTCCGAAGAGCAACAAAGACGAACAACTCCCGGGAGTACCAACTGTTGTAAACAAAGGGCGCCTACGCCAACCCATCGTCCAATTCCCAAACCACACTAGGACTAACCGCTGATCTCCATACCTCCCAACGAACCATCGCTCGTCAGCTGAAGAAGATTGGAAGGGCGCCAAAATCGCCTCCCGCAGTGCCTCATTCCTTGATGGAAACCCAAGCTGTGTTTCCGACTGCTGAGAGCTCCGGCACCGGCTCAGCTGAGGATGCCTGGATCGAATTCTTGCCAGCGATGAAAAGGCGATGCTTTGCGGCAACGGCGAAGCCGGAAAGCAATGGCTGGAACGCAACGAGCTGGGAGTTCTGACGCCAAAACAGGAGCTCCACCGAAAGGAGGTCCTGCTGTGTGTTCGTTGGATGAGTAGTGACCCAGCGCACCGGGAGCTGCTCCACGTAGTCAAACCATCCTCGACGCTCGCTTTTGCCAACAACTCTTCTAGCTCCAGCAAATATTAGTGGAGAAAAAAGTCGATACAAGGCAATGTTTCATCCACCAGAAGAACGGCCGACCGCTTACGCACTTCAAACGCTGAAAAAAACTATGAATTGTGCTGAACCAAATCAAGCAACCACCATACACCCCTTGCGTCGTCTGACTGTCATCTGCTTCAGTGGATGGAGCACTTCTCCGTGTTAGGCGCTTCGCCGAAGTCGATGAGGTTGCATGAATTCGTGGTGCATGAATTCTTTAGGTCGCAACCGACCAAATTCTTCAGAGATGTAATTCACTCACTGCATGAAAGCGAAAGAAACTTATTGGGAATAGTGGCAACTACTTTGTTTAAGCCAATCATTCTTCTTTTTTGTTATAGTATTGCTTTTGCTGGAAGACAAATTTTGTTGCAAAATTTATCACTCAACCTGATATAATAATTGAGGGGTGGGGATTATTCCTATATGACTCGCTCTCCCCGTTCAGACATACGCTACAGATCTTTCCTTTGTGAGAAAATTCCCGCCAAATGATTGCAAAATCTTTCCGAAAACGTCAGGTTATCAACGGTGCAGAGTTCGGCAGCAAGGCTCGCTAACCTCCTATTATCCGATTTTTATCCGATTTTATCCGAATCATTGCGTTTTTCAAAACCCCGGATCTTCGGAAGATTCAGATGAGGGCAATTTTGAAAACCCCGGATTTTCGGATGATTCGGATGAGGGTAATTTTGAAAACACCGGATCTTCGGATGATCACCATTTTCACGCCATTTTCAGCCGAGCCGGATTTCGGATAATCCGAAACCGGATAAATCCGGGCGGATATCCGAAAATATATGATTCGGATCCCATGTCTAGTGCCTATTGCATAGGTTACGTAGAAAGCTTCCTCCAAAATTTCTTCCCGTAAATAACGCAAACTACGCTGATGGGGTTGGGGTTTTTTGAAAAGAAATTGTCCGCAGACCTTGGGTTTTTTGAAAAGAAATTGTCCGCAAAATGAATGAGTGGAAAAGTAGTGACAAACTGAATATTGAAAAATATTTTCAGCAAACGGGATTATCTGAAGAAACCAAAGAAAACCACATGCAGAATTGTAGCAAAAAAGAACAACTTTCAGAGCTTCCAGTGGCAAGGGAGTAGCAGCAACGATAGGCACTTGCATCGGAGTGAATTTTCGTGGAAGGTGTTGACCAGTGGCCACAAATCATAGGATAAAACAAGGAAATCCATAAAAGGCTCGCGTAGATATCTATTTCACATAGACTTAAGTAGAAGTGCTCCACAATGCCAGTTCGCCGCCCGAGAATGATGGTAATCGGGCTACACAGCCAAGCTAAAAAGAGGAGAACAATAAACGTTAGAGGATAACTCTACCAGATCGATCGCATGTTAGACCGCCATTGATGCTATAGCGTTGCTTCTTGAAAATTTTCTGCCGTCATGCAACGTAGCGCGATCTTTTAAGCGTCACAACGCAATAGAGTTGGGCTAACAATGAGCTGGAAATCGTGAATTCGTGAATACAGTTCTGGCACTGTATTATGCTGATATCTGTTGGGTCCCACACCTTTTGCACTAAGCTCGATGATTTGATCTTAACGATAGGGAATATCCATTGCATTTCGAAGGTAATTTAGACAAAAACAGAGTCGTATGGAGATGTCAGCGCACCGACTTTTCCAATTTCCACACTATGGCAGTCAATGTCCAGCTGGAGTAATTCGTATCAAGTGCTTGTTGAAGTAGCGAAGTTCAGAAAAACTGATGCTCAGTGTGAGCCCGATACGAGCGAGTAATCGGGCTCATCCGTCAAACCTTCTATGGAATGATTCAGGAGGCGTCCTACTCAACTTGTTGGAGGCCTTTTCCACATATTTCACGAGCATAAGCGGTCCAGTTCGACGCCAGATACTTCCATTGAGGTCTTAATGATTGAGTCATAGTCGAATCATACTTCAGAACGTCCCATCGGACGTTGTCGCAGCAGCATTACAGGGCTCATAGGAGAGAAGATACAAATCATTACAGATCTGGGTCCACAATGAAGTGGGAGAATGCAAGGGAATCACACTGGTAGGGGAAGAAGTCTTGTTTCATCATCTGCACCATCACCACTGGTTACCAATTACTAGACTGGTCTCGTTTGATTCATTGCAGAGCGTGTTTTTAATTAAATGTTATTCCGCAGAAAAACCCTTGTTTTGAAAACAACCGACTTTAAAGAGAGTAGTATTCTAATCAATTCACTGGTGAACCTCAAAATGTGTTTTGGAATGAAGACAGTGCAATCGTCGCCGCGTTTCTCAAAAGTCATGTGAATAAAAAAAATTCTAAAAAACACTGGTACTTTGATGAATAAATGCGATGTAGTAGAACTTTTGGAGCAGGTACGGGATGCGTGATTTACAAAACATTTCGACTCCAGTCAGGTTTTTCTCGACTTTTTCAGTTCCACACACAGTACAATCAATGTATAGATCGACAGCTCTCGTAAATTAGTGCATGGAAAACATCCGCTTTGTTATTCATAGCCGCCTTATCTTCACGTGGAAGTAGAACTCATGGCGAATTTCAGGCGAGACGGGGTTATTTTCATGAAAACAGTAGCCATTCAGAGCACGACTTACTCCCGCAAGCCATCGTGACGCACATGCGCCAGAGCTGACCTCAGTCACAATTCCCATGAAAAGGGAATCGAACTTCTTTGGTTTCGCAAATTAGAGGATAAAAGTTGATGAGCAAGATCAGAAGACACCTCGCAGAGGATCCCAATCGACTCCCACCGCTCCAGTCAGGCTGCGCTTCCCATGGGCCCTAGCAGATGCTTCTTAAAACCTTTGTTCCCTCCAATTTTTGAAGCATCAGCCTTAAGGTTCACAGAAAGCCTACATCCTTCGAGAACGATGTTAAGCATTTGTGTTTCTCCGTTTTCTTTTGCGACCATCCAGCTCATATAATAATATTCAATGCCCATATCCTCAAGGGCTTTTAACAACTCTGGATATCTCACTATTCGTCGTGTTCTGCAACTGCGCTTTTTCATGTCCATTCAGTCGTTCTGAATTTCATCCTACTGAGGCAATACAACAAGCTTCCATGACCTGCGTTACCATATTCTTCGGACTTTAGTGTGTAGTCCCCCTGTTTATGCTGCTCTGCACCCCCCTTTGGTTACCCACCAGATCCTTCTCTTAAAATGAAGAGACAGGTATCAGATGATGTAAGAAGAAACCGCGAGGTGCTCGTCGCGCTCAAAACAGCTTTACAATGCAGCTGATGACCAGATCGCTAGGGTTTAACTAGGAATCTATTCTCATTGGTTAGTCGAGAAATTTTATTTCTGGTTCACAGCCCCTAGCGTCGAAACGTTTGCCTACATCAGATACACAGTAACTACTGATAGAATGGCCCTCCACGCCAAGCAACTTCGACTTCTCCTACTCTACGAATTCAGGGAACACGCCAACGCAAGCGATGCGGAAGGGAAAATTTGTGACGCGATGCGTCCTTCTTCTGGGTGAAACATGAACACATGAAAGGTTTGGTTCGGAAGCTCAAAAACAGGGGCTTTTTTCTCGAGGACCAACTGCGGTCTGGGAAAATATTTCCGGAGAAATTTATGGGCTAAGAACGCGAAAAGGCGTCTGTGGCTCAGTCGGGGCGAACCAGGGATTTCAACGCTAAAACCTGAACTTCGTCTAAAGAAGGTAAGGCTCAATGTGTGGTGAAACTACAGGGAGACACTCACTGGGAGCTGCTACCTGCAAATACTGCTGTCACTAGCGATGTCTACTGCAGGATGTTGGATCGCGTTGAAGCAGTTCTTCGTGGGAAGCAAGACAAGATCTTGTTCCTTTACGACAGTGCGCCTCCACACGTTGGAAGGGAGACTCAGAAAAAGTCTAGTGTTCCGGATGGCATGTTTTGACTCATCCACCGTATTCACAGGACCTTGCTCCAAGGGACTACCATCTGCTTCCTTCGTTGTCGAACCATTTGCAGGAGGAATATGACAATAGTGCTTCGCTGATTTTTTTCACCAAAACCCCAGGAATTCTATGGAATTGGCATTCTCAAATTCCCTGATTAACGACAATATGTAATAGATATTACAACAAATGGTACATACGTTCACTAATTGTTGAATATGTTGAAAGAGAGAAAAAAATTGAAAACAAATTTGCAGAAATGGCGGGCAGCTTTTTGAACAACCTAATACTATATCCACCCTGGTCTCTCACCGTACGGTCCACTTCATTCTAGTAGCGTTCTTCTTGGAACTTATTTTGAACAACTCTAGTAAACATTAAAAATGAGGCTTCAATCCTATGAGGCCTCGAGGATCATGGTGGTTACTCGCTCTTCAGATTGTTAGTAAACTCTCTTATTAAGATGACTTCTTGATAAGAGAGTTTACTAACAGCCAAGATTGATATCGGCTTTATAACGATTCGGCGTCTTTGCCTTCTTCAGAGCCTGGAAAAGTCGAAATCGTTTACAATATCACTTCCCTAAAACAATTTCATTTTACAGGATACTTTTCTCGAGGAGACTAGAGAGGAGATCAGGGATGGGAGTTGCAAGATAGGACCTCAAGGTAACATGCCGGTGTGCACCACCAGTCGCCCGTAAGCTGGATGTGACGTGGGTGAATAAGCGTCAGCTCTATATACCCTGGAGATAGACCATCGCCTTATATACCCTGAAGGTAGACCAGACAGATAGAGCCTATAGAGCTCTTCGAAGGATGCCAGTTCTTAGGTTATCGCTAGGCATTCCTTCCAGTTGACCTGGGGGTTTCTAGCCGTGATCCAAAGCGCTTCGAATGTCTTACGTGTCGCTTTCTCGTGCTAAGATCGACACCGACACCTGCAACATTGCACATTCATGGCATCGAACCCTGTGTCCTCTCCAAGGGGGTCAGGATGTGGCCTTTCTTGAGGCCATCCAGGTGCTCCCATATCCCGACACATAGGGGGTTGCTCATTCCTCCTATGTAGTCATTCCCACGCTCATTACATGACATGAGATAAACTACACCAGCTGTCATGCAATCCCCTCTTTCCCGTTGGGGCAAACTACGCAAGACGGGGTGGGAAAACTCTTGTCGTAGACCCGATTCCGAACCAGTTTCATCCTTCAGGGACCTCGGGGGACTCAGTGACCCTCAGCGCATCTCGAATATCAGCCAAACGGAGACATCTGCGTATCTCCGCGCTCATATTGTCCGAAATGAAAGGCACGCAGAAGGGTGCTTTTAGGCGCTGGGTGTCGATCTTAGCACGAGAGAGCGATATACCGTAGGACACTCGATGCGCTTTAGATCACGGTTAGGAATCCCCAGGTAAATCAGAAGGAGGGGCGTCTAGCGATAACCCAACAACTGGCACCCTTTGTTGGGCTCTATAGGTTCTGACCTATCTGGTCTACCTCCAGGGTATATAAGGCGATGGTCCGGGAGCTGACGCTTATTCACCCACGCTACATCCAGCTTACGGGTGATTGGTGGTCCACTCCGGCATACTACCTTGAAGTCCTATCTTTGAACTCCCATCCCTGATCTTGTCGCTACTCCCCTCAAGAATAGTAGTAATAGTACCCTGTAGGAAGAAATGGTGTTTGGGGAGCAATATCTGTTGACTTTTCCAGGCTCTAGAGAAAGCAATACGCCGAAAAGTTATAAAGCCGATATCATTCTTGGTTGACAACTTAAGAAAACATCACAGTAGTGTGAGATCATCATGCCAAGATTCTCTGAAAGCCGAATATGGGCGAACTCTCTTATGTTGTGGCACATGTATGGCGTCTTGTAATGCATAGCTACACTTTTGAAGAACAATCGTTCTTTTTCCAGCAAGGAGAGAAACTAGGGCCCGGACTCATCAACGATTTACCGGCCAGTAACGATGGAATGTACGACGAAACCGCCGCATGCCGCGATTCATCAACATGGTAGCTTCCCGATAAAAACCGTTGTAACGGTTACTCGGCTAGACCTTTGGGCAAACGACATGGTGCATACCAGTAGGGTTAGGCTTCTTCCAGTGGCAACGAGTTGGGCTCGCTGTCAAGAGAAGTCGGACGCATGCAAAGGGACGTTAGTTAGTTCCGTCAAGGGATGCGCCACGTGCGCCACGCATTCTATGTACTTCTTCAGGATATCGCTAAGGCAATTTGAATGCGCATTTGGCAAAACAATGGCTTGCAGAAAAGTCAAGGTTTTATACTTTCCAGACAACTCTTGTTCCAATTGTTTTTAGAGAGGGAATAAAGTACTATAGTACTATGTATGCTTTTTCAATTACGTCTGCAGGATTTTCGAATGATTTTTGAAAAAAATGTCAGTTTCTGTGTTGCGATGAATTCCTTCTTAGTTATTTTAGCTTCGGACTACTTTGACGAGATAATTTGACTATACGACCTTCTTTCTAGGTTGTCTTGAGAGTGTCGGTATAAGGATAGAGAATAAGGAGGACGTTAACTAATCTCTAATTAGGATGCGCCACGCGTTCTTATTCGGCAGGCCTACAATTTGTCTGTTTGCTTGTGCTTCTGCTCCCTTAGTACACAGTGTTTGGCAGAGATTTCTTGAGAACGTTGAAATAAAAGGTTAAGCTGCAGTTTCTGAAAACAGGTGTCGAAATAGTGCATTTCCGCTGGATTTTCACTATCGCGAGTGACACTGTAACACCCTAGTGTGGCTGCGGCAAATGCGCAGCAGCCGTCAATTAAACGGCGCAGCATCCTTCAAGGTAAATCTGTGGTAGCGGTTTACCGACTCATTCGTTGATGAATCCGGGCTCAGAAGGTCTCGCTGGCATCCTCATAAACCATGGCGCCAGGTCACAGAATATAGACTGAGGTGAGCCCATTTCTTCCTTCTGCTAACGCAAAGATAGTTTAACAGGGAACCAAACGATACGAAGTGCCTCGTACCAAATAAAAGAAGGACCGGTCGATCTTCGTTAGCTGCGCTAGGCGACACCAGTCCTGAGAAATCCCTTTCTTCTCTTGTGTGATCCGTGTTTCCGGTTCAGAGCGTCCCATGTCCGTATTTCGTAGATGGTTTCTTATACAATTCGTTCCTAATGTAGTATACCATTTTCTATCTAATTCTCATATAGCGTTGCCGATATTCAAGACATAAACCTCTCTAGCACGAAAACTTCTGCTGCCGCGGGAGGTGGGTTAAGAGCCCCCATAGCGCCTCGACTCCCGATTTAACGAAGATTTTTTCGGGTGCAGGCTAACTTTCCTTTAGACCAGTACAAACCAACTCCGGTTAAGAGTCATGCCATCGAATGTAACGCTACTTCCGCTATAGCGCGGTTCTGCGAGAAACTAGAAGCGAGAAGCGTTCAAGACGAGTTCCGTTATAACGCGACCACGACTAAGTTTCGGTCCCACACAACAATGAAGACGAGCAAGATGCCGACGACCTTTGTGACCAGATTTTCCCTCCTCGTTCATAGTGACATCCACCACCCGTGAGGCGAAATAATGGATATATTAGATTCTCCATGTTCTCTCGTCGTAAAATCTCGGCATGTTTCGTAATGTGTTAGTGCTTCTGTGCCGAACGAGGTTGATATCAGATGTATTTGCATATTAGATATTAGAGATTAGAGGATTAGATGAGCACCAATATTCTTCGCGAGTGCGCGGCTTAAAAAAGTGCCAACTGTCAGCAATATGTCCAGCACAGTGAAAGATATCAGGTAGTCATCAGAAGTTGTTATATGTTGATAGATTTATCTATCAAAAAAGACGATAAAGTCGCAGACGCTGTTATAGAGGTCATATGCTAAATATTATTTATTTATTTTTTGTACGTGGTAATCCACGCAAAAAGAACGCAACTCTAACAACCGACATAGAACGCAGTGAATATGACCAGAGACTATAATAGGGGAATGCAATTAGTACAACATAACAATCTATGAAATCAAACTGCTAAGGAACTTTGTGCCTGTCAATGAGGATTTTGCATTGCCTAATATAATTTTTGGTAGCCCATTTTTCTTAGAGAATTTCGGGAAACCATTGCCAGCTCGATTTGTGAGAAAAGAATATCTTATATTGCTATTAAGTCTAGGAACTAGGTTCTTCCATTGACCACCTTTTGTGTTGGAATGAGATAGTGAATGGAATTCATTAAGGTGAAGACCCACCATGCCACCTATGATCTTACAAATCGTTAGCAAATCGAACTTCTTTCGGCGACAAGCAGTCGTGCGCAATTCAAAGAATTTGTTCCTTCCAGGCGTGAAGGTATGTTGTGGTAGTCACACCCATGCACTCTGGATCAGAGCTTTCTCGAAAAACTGTTTCGCACAGATTCCAATCTGGCGGCATCCCTCTTAGTAGTAGGACTATACACCGTAGAACCATGCTCTAGCATGGGCCTCACGTAGGCCTTGTATGCGAATAATAAATGCGCTATTGGATTAGTTTTCAGGAATTTAAATATGTACATGATGCACAACTCTTTTAGCCCTCCTAGTCGTATATTCACAGTGCTGACTGAAGGAGAGTTTAGTGTCTAGAATGAATCCTAGATCACGTAAGAAAAGCGTACTATGGAGTTGCTGCACACCAAGGCAAAAAGAGTTCATGTTGCAGTGCTGTCCAAGAGGAAGCAGTTTGGTTTTTTTTTCACTGGATAAGGGAAAGCTCCTACATCCTTGACCAATCCGTAACCGATCTATTGCAGACTGGAGAGCAGCGTGGTATTCCTTCCCAACGCTCCTTCTGTATATTTTTATGTCCTCAGCAAACATTTTGCATGCGACACCATACTCATCAACCAGAGAGGGAATCATGGAAGTGTGAATGATAAACAGAACTGGTGAAAGAACACCTCCTTGGGGGACCCCACTGGTAACTGGAATGGCTTCGGAGTAGGACTCATTAATTCTAACCTGAAAAGATCGGTCGTTTATGATTTTTTTATCCACTTAATTATCCTTGGATGAACACCGATTTTCGCCCGTTGGTAGATCTGTTTATTTAGAGAAATCTTATCAAAAGCTTTCATGAATTCAAAATAAGTGACGTCTACGTTTATTTTTTGATCAAGCGCCTTTGTCCAACCATTTAACGCAGAAGTTTCCGTTAACCCACGCTGCGAAAACCGTGCTGATTTTTGAGAACTAGCGAGGTTGACGCAAGATACTTGGCGAGCACATCTTTGAGTTTTATTTCAAAACCTGCAGAAACGGAAGTGATACTTAAGGATAAAGGATAAAGGACGGCGTTACTCTATCCCTTCTGGGATGCGCCAGCGCATTCTGCTTCTACGGGATGTCGTGGAGGCGACATGAATGCGTCAACGCTTACCCTTCCCAGACAAGTCTGGTACCAATTCACCGACCACGGAGGGATGGAAGGGTTGATAGGCCTGGGCGGGAAATCCGAACCAGGAACCTGGTATCGGGTGCACGCGACAGTCGCGCCTCCTCCGACTGCGCTACACGCGCCCGAGTGAAGTGATAATTGGGGCGATAATTTGTAACAAGATTATAGGGGGATTTCTTGGGTATCGGCATAGCAAACACATCCTCCAACGAGCAGGAACCTCACCTAACATAATCTAGCATTAAATATGTGCTCCAATGGGTAAGAGATAGCTGCGGCAATTTTCCAAGGCAATTAAGCCACGGCAATCAAAATACGGTGGTACTTTATCCGCGGTAACGGTAATGGTAGCACAGTAGCATGACACTGATGAAACCAAATTGTGATTAGCATGCTCTGAATAGTGCTCACAGCATCGAAAGCTTCACTATTCAAAGGACTCCAAAAAAGACTTCTCTGGTACTCGTTATTTCTCACACATATTTGTCACACTGCTTAAACGTTGTGTGCGATTTTTAACGAAATTTGCGCGCAGGAGATTGTGAAAAGGTCAGCTGCGGTTAGGGCGCGACCCTGATATAATTCGGATTTTCTTCGGTCCCTTTAAAACTATAGCGAGAGGAGGCGGAATATCTCATATGAATTCAAAACTTCCTGTTACTTCCATTATGTAATTAAATCGCAAGTCACAGTCCCGTAATTTATTTTTCTAGTCAGATTCAAATCTTTCGAAGAAACTTTTTTGTGTTATGTGTATTTCATCTTGACATTGTTGTGAAAGGCATGGTTCATGAGAACAATTTTCGGTTGCTGATTCATCGAGCTTATCTGTAAGCAGCGGCTTCAATTGATAAACAAGAAGCGGTGGAAGCTTTGGGTCCGACCTAGTAACTGCTACTCTACAGAATACTGCTCAACAGGTAGTTGCGCGAGAACAACTCAAACTTTGACGACAGTGAGAGGCTTCTTTCTATGTTCAACCTGTCAAAACCGGCTTCGATTTTTGCACGTTGGCATGGTATTCTCTATACTCCAAGACGACGTTTCACATTGTTTCAATTATTTATTATTATTGTGCATGGTCCACATGAGACAATTTACATTATGGCTTGAGAAGACCTCCAATTTTGAACGACACCACAAGTGGAAATACAGTAATGGCAAACGAACGACGGGAGAGAAGAGAGCGGTAGTCGATGGAGCAGGACGACGACGTGGAGGGCTACAACGACGACGTCGTGTTGATTTCTTGAGATTGGACGCATAATGACCTTCGAAAGAAAACAATGCGTGCTGAGCTATAGGTTACGGTACTCAATGCTCGATATATGGATGTAGAATCAAATCAATGAAGACGTTCTGCTTTCATGATGGCACATTGAATCAGGCAACTGAGGCTGTGTGGACATATATTCAATAACGGACAAATCGCAAATACGAAAAACATGTTCAAAACACAATATACTCGCGCGCAAAACGAATAGAAGACGTACATATTCATACGACAACACCTAACACATACGACTAGTTTTTATAGGATTCTGAGAGACTGCGTCCAGTACACAGTACGATGTACAATAAAACGAATGACGCTAATGACGACGATTTTTGAAATCGATGACGTCATTGCTCAATGACCATTTGCTTCAGAGAGAACAAAGAGGAGAGGGGCTGTGTGTACGCGCATTGCGGTTTTGTGCTCTTGTCAGGGAGACTGTAGGAACGAAAACTATCGGGAGGAGAGAAGAGGAGCAGGAATCTGAGAGGGACGCTGAGAAAGGGACGAAGATTAGACTCGCTGGTGTTCGAGTTGTTGTTGTGCGGCCGCCAGCTGTGCTGACTGCAGCGGGTACGTCCCGGGCATGATCCCGTAGCCGGCGGCAGCCGCGTACGCGTACGGATCGAGACCGGCGGCTTGAGCGGCTTGCACTGAAATGATGCGGAGCTTTGCGGACTGCACAGGATCGAAACACGAGCAGGCGCTCAGAACATGCTCGGTACCTGATTGGCGCAGCTGTGAATTACATAGGTATTGATAGGTGGCTCGGGACATTTTTGAAGAGTTGTCTTGCTCATGAGTGGCTGTGTTACAAGCCATGCCAGACGGTAGTAGAATATAGCCTTCACCAGCTAAAGACAAACGAATTTCGTTGGCATCGTTGATGAGAAATCTCTGTGGAAGACATTGCAGTGGATTTCTTTAGGAGGTTGTGCTCCTAGCAATCTATGGCAGGAAGCCTTATATCGGTCTAGGTCTGATATTATAATTAAATCGGACGTCCATCGAAAACACCAAAACGTGAGATATAGCACTTTTCTTTGAAAACAGCGGTGTATTCGCTGCATTTTTATGGATGTGCATGCTAAATGAAGCAAACGCGGCACAGTGAACGCATGCCAGTTCATAAGCCTGCTTCAACTAGCTTAGGTGTGAAGGACAACAGGGTACTCTAGATCCCTGTGCGGTGTCTGCGAAGCAGTACTAACTGTGTCTAAGAAGGATATGTTGAATTTAGCGCCAGCATGTCGCTGTTTCGACGAAATCTAAGTTCAGAGTTCGTCCTCAACATACAATTAAGAAGTACTAAGCATAGAGATACGATCCTTTAGGCCTGTTAAAGCACTGAACGCTAGAAAAAATACTAGGAACTGTATGGCAAAATAAAAAAAGAGCGATAATACTTTAAGTACTGGTAAACTACTACAATCATAAAACGATAAAACTGTAATTGTACTGCAGTGATCAATACCTATGTTATGCACTGTCGCGCTAGCACCATATGACCGGCAAATCAATGCTTATTCTATACATGTTTAGGCAAATGCTTAAACTGTGGCGTTCGCGAGTAGATGTAAATTCAATAGCTCACCCTGAAATCGTGACCCTGCCTGCGGGATACCGTAAGCTCCAGCGCCTTGTCCGTTGGCAACAGCAGCTGCCAGAGCGGTATAATCAACCGCTCCAGGGCTTTGAGCCGCAGCTCCGAGCAACGGATTCACCAGTCCAGCAGACGGATAGTAGAGTTGTGGTAGTCTGCAACACAACCGACGTCAGTGATATATGACACACGGTTACGGTAACGCACGCAGCTTCACCCCAAACGCACATGCGTGCCGTCACGAAATCGCATGTTAGTGGCGAAAAGAATTAGAGGAAATTCGATGGTTGGGGGCCGAAGAAAGAGGACAGAATTGGCATTGAGAGAAATTGGTTTGGTTTGGTGGTGGTGATGTTGGTTTGGTGGGTTTCGTTGTGTCGGATGTCTTCGTACGCGTGCGCACCTCATCACAAACGCCTAGCTAGACGGATGAAAAGCAGGAGACGACGAGATATTCCAACATACAGTCCACTTTTCAAATGGGTTAGGCGGCCACGCCAGGCGGCACGCGCACGGCTACGGGCAGCGATTTTTGAGCTCGTACTCAATGTAATTTAGGAGCGCGAGGGTAATCTACTTCCGTTTTCTATGTCACACGTTATATTACTTGTGCAGATTCGAAAATACAGGTAAGGTCACGGCAGATTTTTTGATTCAACTAGTTGGAAATTTTGAACTACGAGTGGGACAGAAGTACGCTACATCCTAGAATCAATGTTTGATGTTGCAAGCAGAGATAGTACATACTATTAGTGTAATTATAAGAAAATAGATTCCTCCTCTTTTGGCGAGTGTTATGCGCTGAGTCTAATGTTTCTTAAAAAATCTTGCGAATTGTTGAAATGGACCGTGTTTTGTGCTGAAAGTGGACGTGGTTGCGCCGTTCTGCATTTACCCCTCCCAGAGTACTGTCCCAGCATGACCCCCATTTTGGAGCAAAATTGATGCAGGGTATAGAAAGGGGGAGCGCAGAAGCTGCAGAGTCATGTGACATCCAGACATGAAGACTCAGTTCGACACCGCTCGAGAACGACCTCCACTCATCGCCCCTCTGAAGGCGCCTAACCCAAAAAATGAACTGTACGTGAAATTTGCGTTGCCCGCCTTCTAACGATGTGATGATGTGATTAAGTCAATAACCAATCAATGAACCATTCAAGAAGAAATCAAAATCAAATCACTCTAGGTTGACGTCTCCTGGCACCTCACGATCACCTAGCTAGAAGAGGCGAGACGGTGATCGGCGTGACGAACTCATCTGACCCTCTGACACACTCCGATCTGATCTGGACTTCGAATCGAACCCGATCGATACCGTTGATATCGATGAGTCGATTCGCCATCGATCGTGCTGACCCTGTTCGACCCGCCAAAACCGATCGACCGCCACCTCACACACAGCATATGGAATCAAATCGCACACTCACGCCTAACCTTTTTTACTGTTTCATTACTCCTTCAACCAACGGACATACAGCTAAAATGATGATACATATTGATTGAATACGGCCCTGATCCCAGTGACACCGCATGATGGCGATGTAGATGTCTGATCGATCGTTCAAGGAACCAGCACGTTCTCAGAATACTCACCCAATGCGCGTCGGGAACAACGCCTGAAGCTGCGTCTGTAGCGGCAGCTGAACCTGATTCGCCAACGCTGAAACGAGAGACGATGACAAGCAAACGGGAAAGCAGAACACGCTATTCATGAACAATGCAGTCAGATGGGGATAGATGAGGCGCACAACCTGGACAGAACCGCTCAAAGGTTTATGAACGGTGGGCGGAAAACAGAACAGCTCATCGTTTTCGGAAATCGGAAGCCATCGTAGCTGTGGCTTCGTAACATATTTTTCATAATCTCAAGTTCATTTATAAGCAGAACTGACACCATCTATTTTGAATTTTGGGCTTACTTTAGTCTCGCAATAAAGGAGCGAAACTGCGGTTGGGAAACGTCATTATCTTGGCTAAATTCAGCTTCGATATTGCGCTCAATTTGGAAAAGCTTTAACTACCAATGTTTTGTGAAGTTTATCGACCAAGTAGAAACCAACGTCTCCCGAAATCATCAATGAATTAGGGATTCGAACATTGTACGCTTTCCTGTGCTCTCCTTAATGGTGCGATAAAGCGTTTGAAACTTCTTCACTTCAACGTTTACCGTGGCATAAAGTATGTAGAAGCAAATAAAATGGCGGAGAAATAGAATAGTGTTGACGTAAAATGTCACTTGATTATTTGCGGTCAGCCAGGCACCCTTACAGAAATTGCCGTTTATGTTACAGCAGTGACTGACTCTCCCCAGCTTCTCAATTGAAGCACAAAATGTGGTTTTTTATAGATCAGTACATTGCATGAAGGACTTAACGACCGCTGAATTGTAGCAATTGGATCCATATTGCTTGAAGAAGAAATACGGAAAACTTCTGAAAAGCGATGCTGACGTGTCTTTTTGGATTATTTGCAAAGCGCAATAACATAATTTTCGAAGACTGAAAACGCAAAGTATAATAACAAGGACCAAGATCCAGTTTATCACTTCGTTTGAAATTTTAGCACTGTCTTTTAGCATCAAATAGCAGTGAAAAAAATTCGCTATTGGGTAGCGTTGCAGTAGCGGTTCTCCATTCAACTCGAGCTGATTCTGGGCATGAACCTTGGTTCTGACCATGTCAAAAGTTCGGCATGCAGAGAAGCTTGCGTTCGCGTCTGCACAAAGTCGCCGCTGCTCCCATATAAACAAAGGGGCTTCTTCTGGGCCGATTGAGCATCACCATACACACGTTCTCTCCCCCTCGACTGCTCAACGGTTTTTTCGGAGTTTCGGATCAGAGCCGCGTGTGCGGCGCGACCCACACAGGGATTTAGAGCACGAAGCGGCCAGCGAAAAACGCTCGCCGACGTACAAAGCGGGATTCCATTGGATTTAATTTTGCGACAACCCTTCAACTTCGTCAAATCCGAACGGATTATTTGCTCACGCACTTCAACTAGCCTCCGTCTTCATCAGACTTCTGGTTTTGGAAACTCTCTGTCGAGAGTGCACTTGACGTCGTTACCAAACACTCCACATGGTCGATTTAAGGGTTTTACACTACCTGGATGACTTCAATTCAGCGAGGAATCTAGGACTACATACATATTCAGCTATTAGTACATATCTATTTCACAATGAATCACAAGGTTATGTTGACAGGTTGTGAATAAAACTCCTGCTCCAGAATTGAGTCGAAACTTGTTTTCAGATAAAGAGGTTATCCGTTACCATCATTTCACGACTACTCATACGTTATCCATGATGTTTATTGCCGTATTTTACAGGTTTTGCTTCACTACCGACTGGAATTTGGAGGAGATTCATAGAAAGAAATTGAATGGGATATTGATGAGGTATCACAGGGGTAATGGTCCAATTCATTCACGGGTCCTCACAGGCAAGTATAATATGTAAAGAAAGGTCGTGCCGTTAGTTGTGAAATGAGCAGCTCGTTTCGCGACAGCCTTGCAAGGATTGTAAGGCTGTCGCGAAACGGCTGCCTCTAGAAATTTCCTTTTTCTCGAGTTCCTTCTCATAAAATTTCAACCGAATCACCTCCAGGTAGGTAGCTAAAGTGAAGATGGACTACTCACCGGCTAACTGAACATTGGTACGTGGCTTTGCGCCAAGATACGCCAGATTCACGTTCGCCTTTCGACCGTCGATGATTGGATTTGGATCCTTGCAAGCTCGTTCGGCGGCCGCACGATCCTTCATCGTCACCTAGACAACATCTTCAGAGCGGCACATGTGATATCAGGAAGACAGTCATGTCGCGAATCCCATTGTTACACTGCCACATGATTCACTTCACGGTGATCTAGTCGCCACTGCTACTCGGCAAAGGTCATATGGATCTTATGTAGCACACCCCCGCATGTACTGCCTGGGTCAGATTTATGCAGTGGGGCGCGCTTACATGTCATAAATACCACGACGAAGGGCGGGACATCCCGTATGTGCAGAGCTGGCATATAGGGCTGAAGGCACGTTATTGGACTACACAGGCTTTACGCCTCACACTGTGTTTCGACGTCGAGGACAAAGCTAGAAATTCCGCACTAATGTCGTCTCGCTGCAGTCTAATGCAGTCTTATGCACTTGTTTCGGTCATATCTGCTCCTCTGTATATAGTGGAGAGGAGCAATGATGATCACACACAGGATCTCGTCTTGCGGATAGGAAATTATAAGGGGCTGTCTACTCAAAGACTGATTTATTGTGTCGTCTTTGCATAGTAAGTAATCAGCTCTGGTGCTGAGCGTTTTTCTAGAGCCGACTGAGAGAAGTGCTCCCTCCAACCGAGACATTTGCGAACTTTCACCACAGAATATAGTTTAGTTGGTGTCCGGCGTTCGTCTCTTACCGGCGAACCACGGTGCACAACGTCCCTTGCCTTCCATAGAAAATGTATCAAAAGCTCTTTGAGGTTTTGTGATCCTTCTCCTCACCGTGTCAGTTAAACCACAGCGTTTCCAGAGAAGCGCTTACTCAAAATTTTCCTGCAGAAAAGTTTCTACAGCTTCTTTCTTCTTGTAAGCTCAGCATGGCTAGTTTCGTTGTTTATCAGCGTTGTGCCAATACTCATGGTTCAGCGGTGGGTCATTTATTCCGTCTTGAAGAAGGTTTGGCGTGGTAAGGTCTGTCCCATAGTACATAGCTCACAGTTTTATTGAACTGTCTACTGATTACATGATTCCCGGTGCCTGATGCTTCCAAAATTGCAGGAGTTTACTGAGCTAAAAAGTCAGTAGGATTCCACTTCCCAGTAGTGTGCCCTAGTAAATCATTGGATGTATATGGTTAGCATCACTGCATGATTCTCGCGCTGATGATGAGAGCCGATGAGAAGAAGTGACTCACGAAGCCATATCCTCTGCTCTTCTGCGTCTGACGGTCTGTGATGACGACAGCCTCTTCAATATCACCGAATTGTTCAAAATATTCATGTAGCGTTTTGTCACTCGTATGGTACGGCAAACCACCCACGAAGATTTTTGTGAACATCGTGTCGCGACTTCCTGAAATGTTAGCAGATTTTAGCGCATATGTCTAATTCAGAATATAAAAATAGTTGCGTGGGTACTGGCAGCAGAGGCTAACGGGTCTAGTGTGTCTGACATTGTGTCCAGGATAGGCCGACTTCTTCGGATATTTGGTCGGTAGCGACCCCACTTGAGCCAAGGGCGCTGGTAGGCGACCAGATCAGGTTGCCATTTGAATGCCGTTCGTTACCTAATGCGAAAAGGTGGGTACGAATCTAAAGGGAAGACTGTGCTCTCCGTCTTCTTGCATCATTCCTGCGCATTTCGTCGAACCTGGGAATTACTCCACCCAACAGTCTAGATCTGGACTACTGAGTGGCACAGTCTGTTACAAAACCAATGCTTCACTGAAAGCGGCCAGTCACCAAAGAAGCAAGACCCAGTGAAGCCAAAAGTGCCCATCTGAATTAGCTGACTTATTTTATGCCGATTGTTATTTTTTTCATAACTTGACTGCATCTTTATCACTGCAGTATCAGCCACGACCAAAATGGGAATTGGTTGTTTCAGCTTGAAAGCTGTTGTTCACTGGTCAGACAAATAATGATGTAAAAGTTACAACAAAAAATAGGTCCGACATTTTCATTCAATAAACGCTACACGGAAGTTTGACTTGGACTTTAAATAGTTTCAAAACGTGGTCATATTTGAGGGTGGCTATTTGAGGGTGGCTAATAGTACTGCTAGGAATGGCGTAATTCATTAAGCTGCCCAGCCAGACCACGTCAGCAACGCTTAATTTGACATGGCTAAAACTGCACAAAAGACTACTTTTGGTGATGTGAGTCTGTTCGACACAGGTAGTCTTGAAGGTGCGGACAACTCGGACTGTGACTAAGGCGTGACACTCATTAACCTCCGCGGGCTTGGTGACCGAGCAGCCCCCAAAATGCCGCACTTGAGCCTGAGTTTCGCAAGCCGCATAAGCGATCTTCTCCTGGGCATCCCCACACTGCATATCCTGAAGAGGTTCGCCTTGCGCGCGCGGTGCCTAAAAAGCGGTGGCGGCGGGCGCGAGCTGGGTCGTGTGTGTGCATGTGAACGTGGGGCTCGAAATGAGTGCTGAACCGGGTCTCGGTCTCTCCATACAAACACACACACATGGCGCGAGTGGAACCGGGTCGGGGGACCGAGGGCGAGAACGAGCCGCCAGGCGAGCCTAGGTGGCCGCCGCCGTCCGGTGCCCCGCGGCGAACCTACCTATGACTGAATCTGTTCCGGCGGACGCGAGCGCTGCCGCGGCTGCTTGAACCAGCGGGTCGCTCAACTGACCATACACCGAGGACGGAAGCATAGCTGAAATCAGTCATATCGATGACGACTTCCCGGAAGGAAGGCGACCTTCTTGAAATTCATGGGATTTCCATCAATGAATAGCGGATGAGGAGGACTCACCTATTTCTGAGACGAAACAAACACTGCACACTGCACACACACACGCACACAAACGTCCCGCAGGGAGTTACGATAACCTGTAAAGAGCTGCTGTTACCTACATATGTTACTGTGGACAGACGACAAAGCGGCGGAACGAGAGCAGATCAGCCGGAAGAGGTTGGCATACGCAGAAAGGTTTCACTCAACAGGTCCTGCTCGGCAGACAATAAATGAAAAGCATCGCAAAAATCAATTGTACCCAAGTGTAGAGTAGGAGATACATTCAGAGGTATACGAAACGGATTCGAAGAAAGCCGTACCGCAGGCAGTAGAAATTAGACGCAAAGCCGCATCACGAATAGACCAATCTTTCGAGAGAAAAAAACTGAGACTGAAAATATAGGAGCAGAAATAAGGAGAACGAGATTGAAGATGCGTAAAAATGTGACGTCGTCAGAACGTTAGTCGAGAAGTCATATTGCTACTGCCCATACGTGCACCATGAAGGAAGAAAAACACTAGTTGTTCTACTCTGTAAAACAAATTCGAAAAAATTGTGATCTTTTAAACACTCTACCAGCGATGAAAAGGGCAAAAACTTTTTGAGTGTTTCACTGCACCTTAATCCTCAGAAAATAAACTATGCTTGAGAATATTTGAGATTGAAATTTCTTTGTATTATATTTTGTGAGGATTTCTATAGCTTTTGTTGTTCATTGACATAGCAAACTTACATACGCAGTTTCAATTTTTACCGCACGAAAGGTTGAAAACATTAAAAAAACATTGAAAAAGTTGCTAGTTTCAGCAGAAGATTTGCTATACTACGACCTCGCTCGCCAGGTACTATTACTCAGATTACAGCGGTCGCATATATAGCATCAGTGAAAGGTTATTATAAAGGCATACTTGCTGGCTAGCTACCTGCAAAGCTCTTGAATTTTACAACTTTTCGATACTATTGAATAGTATTATATAGTCCACTAAAATCTTATTTTACGAACCAGAAGTCAAGCCGCATCTATGAAAAGACCACAACATTAGCCACACCCTCATTCTCAAAATCTCGAAGCCTTCGTTGGAATGGTCATGCCCTCAACAGCTCAAAAGTAATTATTCAATAGCATTAGAAATGATTTCGTCTCCTCTATTCACTCAAGGGAAAACGTTTATTTCTTAGTTATTTGTTTAAGAAAGGAAGAACATTTTCACCTTATCAGCACTACGTCAAAACTTGATTTTCGAGAAAAAAATAAAGCATATGGTTTTCGAAAAAAGGAACTTATCAGAGGTAGAACTGAGCTACGTGTTGAGGAGGAATTATACAGTTGGTTGTAAACTAGGTAGCAGCTTGTTGGAAGCAAAGATGTAAGAGGTAACGCTTAAAGTATCCACGCAAAGCACTTGGAGCAGCAGTGCTTCATTCAAGCCGGCTGCAGCGTCTGAACATGTGAGCCACAAGTTCAGCCCTGCGGCGGTATTACAACAATTGCGAGAGCTAGAAAGCGATGCGATCACAGTACAGAGCTGCCAGGGGGTCGGCTGGTTTGCTTCACCCTAGTAATTCAAGGAGGACAATCTGAGAAAGACCGAAAATGCTCGGTAGGAGGCAGCGGGAGATCTTGGTTGACATTCTTCGCTCCTTGGGCAACAATTTGGCGGCACGCGAAGGAAGATACGGTTTGAAAGCTGTGCTGGCCAAAAATGAAGTTTTCGTACTACGACTACTTACATTTCGTTCGAGTTTAGAGGGCTGTCGTCCATCAAATTGGGAAGAACGAATAAGAACCGCTGAAGACGCTTAGCGCCCCAGAGAAAGCGGAAGTTCACTAAGCAAAGTGCTCCAGATCCGATGGGCCGAAGCGTTACTGAGCACTGTGAAAGCGCTCAAAGGGAGCCAGCAGCACACTTCTGCGATGAGATAAGATGAGAAGAGAGTGGGAGGAGGTCTAGAGAGTCAACACCCGGCTGACAGCCGCTCGGGCAACTGTCGCAGCATCGGGGCGCCCGTCAGCGCCCGATCGCGCTCGCGGCCGACGACGAAGCGGCGCACTCCGACGGACGAATGGACGTCGCCCGCCGTACGGATACAATGCAGGACAAAACGAAAGGTCTCAGATGAGCCCTTCTGACGCGTCGTCAGCACTGGAAGTGCAGTGACGTGGAACTCTTCGGCTCAGAAGTTCAATCTAGATCCGAAGGTAGTCCGCACGCACTTTTATCACGCCGTCCGTTGCCCACATTTCGGGTTTATCTCGCACACATCTTCCCGTCCATTCCAGAAGTGAGCTCTAGTTCTTGTGTGTTATCCCCTTACCACTCACTACGGAGCTGGCAGCTTACTCCACTTATATGAAGTTGGAAATTTTTAGAGTTATCCGAGACGAAGCTATTTCAATGCGTCCTGGTCTTCTGGAGCGTGGATGAGCTATTGACAAGTAATCAGAAATGTAGAAAGTTGGATGTAGAAAGTAGGAAATTCTCTCAAACTTCCGTCAAAGATCCAGTGATATTCTCTACAGTGTGTTTGTCTGAAGTGCCCTATGCTATCCATCTCTATGTAGAAAAAATCTCAACAGTTTTGAGATGTTCCACAGACTTCAAATGTGGTGGTAAGGAAGAAACAATAAGTTCCTTTCCAGGAGAGGGGAAAGCTTCCCTTTTTTCATATGCGACCCGGTGCCAGAAGTCAAACGACAGGACACATAAAAAGTAACATTAAGTGCCATAGACTCTATTGACGACCAATGCAGGGGGCTTAGCACTGATTCTATCCGGTAAGGAACTCTATTTATTATGTAGTCAGAAACTCATTCGCAACTACGGTAAGACACAAAGGATCTAAGAATGAACTTGTGGTTTGGCTCTTAAGTGGCAATCAGGCAGTGGCATGTAGGCACTTTCTATATATTTTCACCTTCTACAGAGGTCTGCATAGAGTCCTCAAACCGTTCGTGGTCATTAACACCGGCCAGCGTTCGTTCTGTTCTGTAGTCAAATAACAAGCACTTAACAGACAGTGGGATCAAAGTACTAATTCAATCCAACAAATCCATGCCAAATCCTTTTTTAAGGCAGGCAAGTGGTTGCACATATATCCGGGAATATCAAGCGAAACGACTTCGAGAGCTTCCTTCAGAGGTCCGATTAGAACATCTGACTAGATAGAAGAGATCTCTGCACAAAATTCCGTCATCTTGTTGAAGCGTCTGCAATGAGGAATGTAGTGAAAAGTAGTGCATGTTGGTAACCAAAATGGTTCAAAATGTTTGGAGCGCACGTGCTGAATTATGAATGCAAAAGGTGTTTTCTTCCTTACATAGCCGTTCTTGCCTTTTAATATATGTTTTAGCTCTAGGGACCGGTCACTGTATAACGTACTCTTATATTCCTATTTGTTATGCATAACTTTACAAATAGCTGAAATATTACTTATCAGTCAGTAATTGTGGACTGAAATAGGAGCTTCTATCAGGAAGAAAACACTAGTTAGGTGATTTAGAAGCGGAGCAAAGGAAGATATGGAGATAAGCCTGCGAAGCCACAGCTCTCCCATCGCAGTATGGGTTACACCTTCTGGAATCGCCGGGGAATATTTCGTGTTTACACAATGACTTACGAGAGTCGGCGTATGCGACATGCTAGCCAAATATGGAAATAAACGTCTGGTCTACATAGAGAGAGGCTTAAGAAACCCTCGCCTGGGCTCTTCCCATGTCGCTGCGAAAGCTCTGCTCGCCACCTGCTATTTAGGGACGCGAAGGAGTGATGAGCAGCGCACTGCTGTACAAGGTATAGCGCCTGAAGAAATGAATGAGTATAACGAGCCATATACCGTCGTTTACGGCACACAGTTCCATAACTTATGCGTAGGACTAATATAGAGGTAGGCGCTTATCAACCACATCGGCAGCAATTCTCAGACTTCGTATCGATGAAAGGGCTGGTTGGATTGCGCAGAACCCGAGCCATTTAAACATTTATTACATGCGCATGCACACGTGCTGATAATAAAACGTCAGAACATGACAACAAAAGCAAAGCTAAGTTCATAAATGTAGAGCAGAAAAAAGGACTGGGCAACGGATTCCCCTCGTAGGTAGCGGTACACATCGTTTTTTTAACCGATCAACCACTAGCCCTCATCCCTACTGTACGTCAGAGCGTCAGACTGTACGTCAGAGCTGGCGTTCTTCCGAACGTGCTACCCGCCCGCACGTAGCGTCACCTTTTGCTTCTGCACACCGGCAGAGCTTTACTGCAGCAGCACAGTTCCTACTGCCCGGAGACTGCCGGTTGGTGGCGAGGGACTACGTGCATCAGATGTTTCTTTCATCCGAAAAATCGCCGCATTACACTAGTGATGCGGAGAGCGAGCGACGGCACCGCAGGCCGGGCAGACAGCCGTGCGCATCGGCACGCCGAGAGGATGCGAAGGTTTTCGTCACGTGGAGGAGCGTCCGTAGCACTTGGAGACGACACACCACGGATTCCTGCAGTGTGGAGTGCAGCACCGCAGCAGCTGATCCTAGCCGAAAGCCAACCCACGACGCAGACTGTAGGCCGTTTACGCATTCTTACCACTACGCAAGTCAAGCCGTTCAGTTCCGGAGTCGACTAGTGGTTCGGATCTCGTCCAGGCCAAGCAATTTCCCGCCCTATAGGGGTCGAAAAATTGGTGAAACGATTGGGTGGGATAATGCATTGATGTGTACACCGGCAGACCACCACAATTTATCGTATTGGCCAAATATGCATCCAATTTACCCCATCGATATCCCGTAAAAGTGGAGTATGTGATGCATCCAGCAGGAAATTAATTAATAAAGGACTTTGCCCTTCAACTCTGACACTGTGCTAATGTCACACATATAAAGAAACCACAGAGAATATAAGATGCCAATCCACACTAGCACTCTCCTTATTGAAGATGATCACCCTCACTGAATAAAGGCCGAGGCCAGTGCTTTGTGCTCTGCGTCGGTTTCGACAATAGGCGAAGGGAGAAAAGTGGGGCTTAAGTCGATGGTGTGCACCTCGATGAATTTCATTTTATCGATGCTCCTAACAGCTCCGCCATTTCTGCTCTCGCAGTTTTCGCAGTTGAATCCAGTGCATCGATTCTGCGTATAAACAACCTATTCCACGGTTCTGTCATTGTAATTCTCACCGTTTCCGTATGCCTCACCCTAGCGGCAAGCAGCGTTCTTGATAACATTCAGCTTTCTGTCCTACCGGCCCTGCCAACAGACCATTAAAGGATAAGGTTGAATAACAAAGTGTTTGCCATTAGTTTGATGCTCCACCCCTTCTACTTCTGCAGGAAGGCAAAGTGAATGCGCATATAGCTTATAATTTTTCTACAATGTTGTGGGCTGTCCAACCGATAAAACCTTGCAGTCCTTAATCCTTCCTGTTGTGTTCTTGGGGCTGGTACCAACTCACCGACCCCAGAGGTATGGACGGTTCGGTTGGCCTGGGGGGAAATCCCGAAAAGCCGGCGCTTCTGTTACCTTACTCCACGGCTTCTCTGCCAACAGGGTTGCCTTAATCGAATTCCGTGGATGAGAAGACGCAGAGATCATGAAAATATTGTAAATTTTCATCGAAATGTGAACACGTGAAAGCCTGGCTAGATCGATAGTCTGCGGACACAATGAGCAATTCTAGAGCGTAAAGAGTGAATATCAGATCACGCTAGAGTGAACGTTAAGCTCTAGATTTCTCAATATGCACTACAATCGTTTTACGGAATCTCTGAACCTTTTCTTGCAATTCCGCTAGACTTTTCACCGACAGCGACAGCCTTGTTATGATAACAAGTTAACCACAAACAAAAGAAAATGTCGCTGTAGAGGATGAATGAAGTTATGTCGAAATCAGAATTAGAGGAAGGTAGGCGAAGTACAAGGACCTCTTAGTTGACCGTGGACTATCGTATTTAGTTCTCATTCTCTTCAGTACTTCTTAATAAAATTACGTACAAAGATTTAGGTGTGTACATGGCTGCACCGGTGGAAGACTGTGTTTATGCTCCAAAGGTTAATACCAGACCTTCATTCTGCCACCTATCTAGTGTTGAACTGCTTTGTCGCTGGTATGTAGGCGAGCGACGCAACGTGATCATGCACTTTAAAGGGATGTCTGGAAAGTAGTAGCACATGCTGTAAATGAGCTCTGCACAGCGCATCACTCCACCATAAGAGATTGTCGGACAAAATCCATCTTGAGGGTCTAAAGCTGCAATCGTGCTGCGTTTTTTAAACGAAATGGTTACGTAGTAATTTGGCGTTTCCTAGTTCAACGTATTTGTCACCAGTGTCCTTTCGTTCCCAGTGGTTGGTTTGTTGCATGCTTGTACACTATTGTAAATAAATAAATAAATAAATAAATAAATAGACGGACGCTTGTAGAGAAAGTCCCTCGTGAATCGCATCAAATCCCGGTTACTCGACTGTTCTCATGCATTCATACGATGGCAATGCGTTTGAACACTGAGGTGTGCGTGTGTGTAATTGATAGGTGTGAGGTGACAAGCCGAGCCGTCGTCAAGTTTCCTAATGGAAGCCCACAACATAATCGACGCTAGACGAATGAATTCTACGAAAATTCTGCACATCGTGCGTTATCAGCCGTCAATCAAAATGCTAATCCTGCTTCTCAGAAATGATGAACTTCAAAAAATCGCACTCTTGGAGAAACGCATTGACCTATCATGTAGTGCAAGACAGCGCAAACAAGTACTCTACCAGTTCGTACGTACAGCTTATCAGGTGGAAATGAAAATATTTTAAAGTCAGTGCGCTAACAACTTGAAGAGGTGGCAAGAAAAGGGAGTATCGTAGCACATTCAGAAGAACGCGGTACAGGTCTGAGCTATTCCGCATCAAGACCCATCCTAGCTAGTAAGTACTGCAGGATTTGGAAGACTGCTAACAGAGATGGACAGGAGCGTTTACATAGATTCAACTCTGACGCTACTAAGGACTTGCCGCCACAAGTTATTACTCGAGTGTCAAATGCGTGGCTCACCTCAAGCGAATTGGTTATTAATGAGCCTTTTTCCTCTTCAACCTTGAGGAAATTTCCTTCTGCCTCGAGGTTTGAAATTATTTCCCAATCCCTTTCTAATAATTATATATAGCTGAAAAAAACCTAGACATGAACTCAAGATAGCCATGGATATCGTTTTGTTTGGTTCCGTCATGGATCTAGATTCTCTCAATTTGGCTAATATTCATTTAGTCACTAATCTTGCGATTAAAATCGCGTAGGCCTCTTGCGGTTTTGTAGTAGTAAATACGGAATCAAATCTAACGGATGACCCTAAACACTAGATCCGTTTAGTACGATCTGTATGAAAGGTTAAGGAACAACACTAGATCCGTTTAGTACGATCTGTATGAAAGGTAAAGCAATAGGAATTAGAGGCGAGGCAAAAACCCAAAAGTAATAAATGGTGAAAGAAAAATTCAGTGTTTATTTTCAAAATAATTTCGAGCGATAATGCAAGGAAAAAGCAATATCTAACAACACGAATATGTAAGGAATATCTTAAGAATTTCGCCCCGTTTAGTACATCAAGCATGGATATATATCAAGCAATTTCAACACTTATTATCAATAATGGAAAACATTTCGACTAAGCTTGCGGTTTCTCAGCCTGTTCTTGTTTTGAAACGCCATAATTTTAAACGTTAGGGAACTAAAACTCGCCTAGGATAGTCATATATTGGCTTCATGTTAAAATAGTGCTCTTCTGCCAACAACATCGAATAAAAAAGCTGAGGCAAAGTGGTTGTCTGCGCAACAACCGACAAGGAAACCGCCAAAATTTCGACGTGTTTTAAGAAGCAGAAAGGACAACAGCCTGGAACTGCGACTGTCGTTCCAACTGAGAAAAGGGAGAGCAAAAAGGGGCCGAGAGTGGAGGAGTAGAACACGGTAAATCATCCACCACGTTGTTGCACCGTGAGTGTGAGCACACACGACAAGCCAAAATGAGCAAATAATCGCTGCGATCAATACAGCACTAATTAGCCGATGATAGTGTGTTGTCGCTGGAATGCCTTCGTTATACCGCAACAGCGGCTGTTTCAAAAGTGAACTGAAAGCGAAGTATGGTGCGAACTCAGAGGAGCAGACGAACCGGCGAAATCAAACAGCAAAAAGCAGTGCCTGTACAGAAGTTGCCAAGAAGTACCAGAAGTCTTCGAATGGTGACGTAAGAATGTCCGAGGTATCAGTAGCCCAAAATATCCTAACAGTGGAGCGAGGACAATGCGTCTCATCTCACATCGACAGCTTTTTTGCGTCAGCAATCACTTTTGGGATAAGCCATGCATTCTACGGATACCTGATGTCGCGAAGGAGTTCCGAATGCCGATTGGGTCAATGCAATGCCTGATAAGTAGACAAATAGTTCAGGTGTGTCGGACGCAGAACTGAACTTGCGCAAATCAATCGATTCGTGCCTCTGCCACTGCTCCATCAACACGACATTTAAGCACATTAGTGCTAGTAGTTGCCGAGACCCGCCATTTCGATGTCCTACTTACTGCCAAACAACAGTAGATTGTTGAGCATAACTTTTGCTGAAGTACGCTAGAATGCCTAGAAATGAAACAAAATCAGACTCTCTACACAATTATCGCCAAGTGGTCACCAGGAGTCATTAGCTGCAGCAATAATACCATTTAGAAGCTATATCTAGTGTGTTGAAAATGAGATAAATTTCTCAATATTGGAGAGTGCTACTACTGTTCGTTCTCTGAAAGGTACTAGTCCACTACTCCACCTAATCAATAAATTTGATAGAAGAAACCTTGAATGGAAATTAGTCTTCTTTCTTAGAAAGCAATTGAACTCTCATAGATTAGCCAGTTAGACTGTTATCTTGTCGGAGTGACCTTTGAATGGACAACTATAGCGTTATTTTCTATTACAGAATAAAGGATAAAGGATAAAGGACGGCGTTACTCAATCCCTTCTGGGATGCGCCAGCGCATTCTACTTCTACGGGATGTCGTGGAGGCGACATGGATGCGTATTTGGCCATACAATGACTTGCGGTGGCCAGCCGATGAACAAGTCAGCGCTTTATCCTTCCCAGACAAGTCTGGTACCAATTCACCGACCCCGGAGGGATGGAAGGCTTGGTTGGCCTGGGCGGGAAATTCGAACCAGGAACCTGGTATCGGGTGCACGCGACAGTCGCGCCTCCTTCGACTGCGCTACACGCGCCCCATACAGAATATGTAATAGATACCACTGGATTATGTTAAAAATTACCGACGTATTGCCAACAGATGAAATCGGGAGGATCATTTCTGCCCTCGAAGAGGAAGTGCCCTGGGAAGTACAAATATATCACATATCACAGGCGCAACCGAAGGCTTCAACTCTGCGGCGAAATGAGCATCTCTTGTACTAGATGTATGTCTTGTTTAAAAAAACTACAAACTCCACGTAAAAAGGTGTAAATTGTCACCGTAAAGACTGTAGTGATCGTCAGTGATTATAAAGCCAAATATTCCCCTGCTGTGTTCCAAATGATTCCAGTAATTAGCTCTGGATTTCACGGAACCTTTGAGCTGCACGCAGTGGACCGAGGCGATCTCAAGAACACACTCGAAGAACGAGCAAGGCCGAAGTGCTCATACAGTGTGCTAATGACGCGCAGAAGTGGATCGCTACCCATGTAGAGCACTAGCCCACAGGAGAAGTCGGAGCAGCACTTGAAGAGCTAGCGCGCGAGGCGTATTGCGCACTCTTTTGTAGCGCAGGTCGCAAGACGGGAACAGCTCGGCGGAGACTGGGGGCGGCTTCGAGCCGCCTCGGAGGGCCTCCCGCTTTGTTCGAGCAGAAGTGTGGCCGTGAGGGCACTCTCTAGATACACACTCACGAAAGAGGCTGAAGCACGTGTGGAGCTTATCGAAAGTGCTCGGACGTATCTTCAAGCCTCGAGGAGTTCGACGTCGCCGGGACGGCTGACGGTGCTTGAGACGAGTGCGGGCGATATCAGCAGCGACAGCACGAGAAGCAGCAGTAGCAGCGGCGGCGGCGGCAGCAGCATGTTCATCCGGCGCACTCACAGCTGGTTATGTCTGCTCGGTCGGCTGACAGTGATTGGCGTGTCTGTTTGCACAGCACTATTTCGCGATATATCCATGTCGAATCGATCCGCATCCCGACGATCACATCTGATTCGAGGGGATTGTTTGAGTTCGCGGATGTCGTCCAGCTCCTCTGCCTCATCTGTCACAGCTGCCGCCGCCGCTTCGCGCGCCAGCGACGCGGAGTGGATGCGCCGCGCACGACGCACGTCATCCCAATCGTCACCGACCGCAGTGACGGATGCGCAACGATCATGCGCTCCGTCGACGAACCGGAAGCTCAACGAGTCAGGCTGCTTCACCAGTAACGCTTCGCCCTCTACCTGCCAACAGCAGGTGAAGGCGATTTCCTCGACTATCCAATTTGGCCGAACGACCGCTGCCTGCCTGACCACCCCAACGAGAGCAGCTCGTGTGTGGGTGGCCCCATACCTTTCCCAGTGCCTAGTGGGAGGTGGGGCTGCGGGCAAGACTGGCCGCCGACTAACTACGCAAACAGGCATCGACACATAATCTACACATGGCTCCCTAATTCGTGGTTCTGAATGGCGATCGAGAGAGGAAACCGTTGAAACAAAGTGGAGTGCCTGGCCGAAGCTGCCGTGTTCAATGGTACGACTGCTGGGCATAAAAACTGCGCTGAAAGTTGGAAGTGAGGAGGCGTAGGCCGACTGCCTCTGCTCTCTTCGGCTTACACATAGAAGAAGTAGGGTAATGAAGTGCCTTGAAGATCTTGTAGCAAAGCTATTTCAAGAATGGTTGCAGAAATGTTAAGCTTATGTCTGGTAGAGTGCGTGTAGCGCAGTCGGAGGAAGCGCTGACTGTCGCGTGCACCCGTTACCAGGTTCCTGGTTCGGATTTCGCGCCCGGGCCAACCAAGCCTTCCATCCCTCCGGGGTCGGTGAATTGGTACCAGACTTGTCTGGGAAGGATAGAGCGCTGAACTGTTCATCGGTTGGCCACCGCAAGTCATTGTATGGCCAAATACGCATTCAAATCGCCTCCACGATATCCCGTAGAAGTAAAATGCGTGGCGCATCACAAAAGGGATTGAATAACGCCGTCCTTTATTCCTTTATGTCTGGTAAAGATCACGGTGGTGCAGACATTAAGCAACTAAGAAAATAAAATGCTAAAATCGATGACAAAAACAGTATGACTAAAAGCCTGATAAACAGTAACAAAGGAAGCTGTCTACACATCGTTGCAGCTTTCCTTTGTATGGTCTGCTGGAAAAGTCATTCTTATTTGCTCTAATCCAATCTATCAAGAAATCAGCGATGTCTTGCACGGACCTTTATACGGATATAAGAATGGCTTTCCTAATAAGGAGAGCTTCCCAACTCATGGTGAGCTTTTGTAATGCTATTTTGACGGGGTGTGGGGCCCCGTTTGAGCGGAGTCCAGAATTACAGTTAGCTCTTGCTGAACGTTTTTTTAAAGACCGAAGAAAGTGATGTAAAAACGTATGCGCAACAATCATGAACCTCGATGACACCTCGCTAGATGTTCCTTGGTAGCGCAGTCGGTAGCAGTGCTGCCTCAAAGGAGCACACCGCTGGGCTTTTGAGTTCGAGTCTGCGCACTGCCAACATTTTTGCACATATTAGGCTGTTGCTATTACGCTTCCTCATAATCACAGGAGTCAATTTTAAGCCATCAACGCTTACAACAAGCCAAGGCTGCTCATTTACGCCTTCATATCTGCTAGTTTGTAAACGATGCATATTTGCACCATATTATTTCTCTGAAAATGAAAAGTCTTATTACACTTCCCTTGATCCGGTGTGAAGGTGAAAAGTGGTCGACCGACAACACCTTCAGGTGACATTTTTAGTACACTTATGTTCCGATGTGGCCCGGGTTCATAATATCCTCACCTGAACCTGTTGCCGGCCTTTGTGCCGGATCAAAGGAAGAGCAATAAGGCTTTTCATTTCCAGAGAAATTATATGGTGCAGGTACGCATCGTTGAAAAACTAGCACATATGAAGGCGCAAATATAGAGCCTTGGTTTGTTGTAAGCATTGATGGTCTAAAATTGACTCCTGTGACCACGAGAAAGCATAATAGCAACAAGCTAATATATGCAAAAGTAGGCAGTGCGCCGACTCGAACTTAAAGGCCCACCGGCGTACTTCTATGAGGCAGCACTTCTACCGAATGCGCCTCCAAGGCACAGTTCATCTGGAGTGTCATAGGTGTTGATAATTGTTGCTCATCAGGGGTGTGCGTAATTACGATTTACGATTTATGGCGATGGCTGGTTCAACAAAGGTCTCCTTCAACCACCTCTAGGTCATTTGATGCCAGATTTGTCTACAACGCATAAGGGACTAGCGTATGTTCGAGTGGTCCGAGAAAATGCATTACGCAGGCCAAAATGGCATGCAAGCACCGCCAAAGTCAAATTTAGGTGCTAAAAAGTGCCAACTATTCCAAAAAGAGTTCAGCGCACCATGGAACCTGCAACAAGTTTTTTCACCGACACCGGGGTGCAAAAGTTATGACGAAGAACCGAAGCTTTCCTGATCGGTTTCCGGTCAGCAGTGGACATAGCTACTACCTCTGTCTCAGGAGCGAGTGAAACAGCAGAGATTGCCAGGCCAGGGAACATGTGGGGCTTCAGTGGAATACTTGTAACACATATGTTCAAACAGCCAGATGCAGCACCGAATGTCGCCTCACCCAAAGCATCATGTTTTATTCATTCATCAGCTTCACCGAGGCGTGTGATGATAAAGGCCAGCGTTTGACAATCTACGTGAAATAAGCCATGCATTCAAGCTGATGTTGTCGAGTAAACTTAGCTCATATTCAGTGCTGCAATGAGCAACTCATAGTATGATCTTCCAAATCAGTATCTGTGTTATCCCTAAGGGTCTGAAGCGTATGTCTGAACGGGGAAGCGATTCATATAGGGAGAATCCCCACCCCTCAATTGGTTTGAAAATGTGTTTATTTTTTTAAGTCGCTAAACCCAAGGAGTGGGAGGTCGCAGTGGGATATGGCGCAGCACGCGTTTGTGGTCTTGTACGCCCGCGATGCTTCTGATGCCAGTGGCTCGGAGCGCAGGAGGGTGGAGGGTTGACTCGTGCGAGGGAGGTCAGGGGTTTGGTTCTCCTGCGTTGCTGCGCTTCTGCATTTCAACTGATTCGTTGAGATTTGGGGGATTCTGACGTCTATACCATTTTCAAGCCTTTTCTTGCCTAATTTTCCAGCTGCACGCTGTGGTATTCAACATGATGGTGTATAAATTTTCAACATTAGTGATACACAGGTGCAAAGTGAAGCAGCACTGGGCAAAATACAGGCAGTGTATAAAGGCTACAGGCTCCTCACAATCTGTTTCCATACATGGAACTATGACCTCGGGAAAATCATCTGCACGGATTTTCAGAGACCACGTTGTGACGTCGGAGGAGGTTAAAATGAGAAACGAGGTGTGTGGATCCCGCAAATTAACCTAAACGGCCATCGATACACTCTTTCCCTCATCTTTGCCTCTCACCTGGAAAGCAGAGGTCTGCTGAGGGTTTTCTAAAACCTAACAGCAACAATGTCGCCGATGCTCGAGTGGTGATCTACCTGCTCACACTGGAGTGTGGCCCTCCTTTAGGCAAGGAGCCTTCAGGAGAAAAAATCAAGCTGGCCGAACGGATGGCCGCTATGCTCAAGGACTTCCAAACACGTCAACTTAAAGTTGACGAAGACGAACAGCTGGAAGTGGTGGATGAAGAAGAGGAAGATTGGGATCAGCAAGATGAAGTGATAGACGTGAAGAGACCAGCAAGCAGTGCACATATGATAACGTTCTCCGGTGGAACTCTTTTTTCGGAGGAAGGGGTACGTCTTCAATTGGATTTCGGCCGTGAGCTCATAAGAGGGCCTGTGCTGCTGCTGAGCATCACTGGTCAACGTCCAACTGAGAGGAGCCTGTAGGTTTTATACGCTATCCAACTGTGACCAGTGCTTCTGTTTCAAGCACTTTGTGCCCGTCTATCACTGGTGTTGAGCGTTAAGACATCATAATGTTGAATAGCTTTCTCTTTTCTGTCTTGTGGTTAGAAAACCGGTCAGTAACAAACACGTCGAAAGAAAGTTGTTCTCCACAGCTGGAAAAATGCGCAGAAAACGTCTAAAAATGGTCTAGAAGTCAGAATCCCCAAAATCTCAACCAAGTTGAAGTGAAAAAACGCAGGAGCGCAGAAGACTCGAACCCCCGACCTCCCTCGCATGAAGCAACATCGCTATAAACTGCGCTCCGAGCCGCTTGCCGGAAGAGACATTGCGGGCGTACAAGACCCCCAAACTCGTGGTGCACCGTATTCCATTGTAACTTGAAGACCTCTGTACTCCTTGGGTTTAACGGTTTGGCAAAAAAATAAACACATTTTTGTACTAATTGAGGGGTGAGGATTCTCCCTATATGACTCACTTCCTCCGTTCAGGCACGTTTCAGAGTCCTCCCTTGTAAGAGTGCTGGCAAAGGAAAGCACGGTTGTTGGCGCCGGAGTGAAATTGAGCACAAGGTTGACTCGTCATGGAGGGCATCTGTGTACTACTGGGTGCGCCTCGGAGCACGGAATTATTTCCTTACTATCTATACTATCTATCTGTAGATTAATTGGAGGACAGTACAGATATCATCTATTGACACTGACCGTTAGAAATGCTTGGGCTAACATTCGTTTAAAAATATTCTTCCAAATGTCAATTGTGCCACTGCACTTCAAGATTTCCACTAGTAAAAGTGGGATAATCCATATTCTCCTAGTTAAAGTGTATTCTATGACACCGGAAAAATTCTTTTTCATATGCAATAATTATGCTCAATAAATAAATAAATAAATAAATAAATAATATTGAAAAGCTTCGACACGGCAAGATCAATTGATTGTTGCACTTTGCACCGTCTGAAATAATAAGATAGGCGATAGGATGTCCTAATAATTATTAGTCAGAGACACCTTGTGAAAGAAGTTGTGAAAGTACCGGCACCAAAGCACCTCAGTCAAAGAAAGATCTACGATGGAGGAAGGTAGTAGGCGCATACAAGTAGCTGGCAGCGCTCGGCGACGATTGCGTTCGCGACAAGGCGCTCGTCGCTCGTTGGCGTTATGAACGCGAATGGGGAAGGAATGATGACTACTGGTTACTGGAGGGTGAAAACTAGCTCCGTCATCAGACATGGATCAGCAGCTGTTGCTCATGCAACAACCGCAACATCGAGGAGACGAACGGCGAAGCCTAGCCACACTCGGCGGCGCTCCTTCTCTCTCGTTGACCAGCAGGCAGCCACCGCATCTGCGCTCTCATATCCGCCTCTCAGTTGCTTGCGCCAGTCAGCGCCAGCGGCTCCCATCTCTACACCATACACTCCGCCGTCATGAAGTCGGGGTGGCCTAAGGCCGAAGGCCGTGCTGATGGCAGCACTTGGCGCGCGGCCAAATAGGTGAACATGCCAGCAGCGCTGTAATACGGAAATCATAAATGATGCGATTTATTGATCTACGCCTCTCTCAACCACACGTCAGAAGACGCCACCACCATGTGAGCGGCAACGTGAACGTGTGACGGACGGTCCCTACACTCGGCAAGGTCGTCGTCGTTGCGGCCGCGTCTCAAGAGCGTGCACGGCTTTAATCAGGCAATTTATGATGGCTACTATATGATCGTTTGATGCCAGAAAATCATCAACATTCCTGACGTGTTCGTAGGTTGACTGGTGATGAAATTTCAACGCCAGGCCAATTTGTACACCCTGGGCGGCTGATGAAGTGTAAATGAGGATAGCACTTGTTAGTGCCAGAAAAGTTGGACTCGAAAGCAGTGAAGATGAGGGAATTGAAAATCGGTGACGGATCCAGCGGATTCTTATACACCATTCAGTGGATTCAACTGTTGTCACGAGGAAAGGCCAGCACGCGACTGTGTGTTGCAGTCGCAGCCGTCTCTCATTGTGCAGGGAGACCGAGTAGAGTGTGAATGTTATCGTAGTGTCTAGAAGCACACATTGCGTCCGAGATTGAGGGACTCCACATACCCTACTTCCGCGTCTCTTACCGATATGATGGGAATGATAATTTACACCGCATGCGCGCTCTGGCTCGAAATGTGACGCAGCGACAAACGCAAACAGATGCGTTTCAGCTCCAGAACAACTAAGTCATCTGACTCTTTAGGAGCAACCAATATATCGTCGACGCTACCGCTATGAAATAACCATATAGCAATGTGAACCACGTCGACACAGAAATGAGGACTGATCCTGCAACTGTGACGGTCAGCCAAAAGGCACACACTGAGGAAAACGGGACGGACCGAAGCCCGCTATTCGTAGAATGCGCAGAAAAAAAGTAAAAGTGAAAATAAAACACAAAAATAGAAAATATATAGTCATCCTGTGGTGGTACACGGTCGCCGTTATTCTGAAGGATGTGCCACGATTGAAGGTCTGCCTGACATCGTGAAGTAGTTCTACACAAGTGTTGCACAATGTTTCTCCTCTAGGAGGCGGTGCATTCGTAATCCATCCCCCAGTGCGGTGATTTACTTTGCCTCCTCTCCTGGGTCGGTGCGCGTGTAATCACATCGAATCATTCGAACTGTTCTTGCTGCTAATAGCAACCACCTGGCATAGGTGTGGACCTCCTGTAAATCACGCGACCCCGAGGGCTGGTTTGGCCAGGGAGTAAAGACAATATAACCCGATCTGAAACGATCGCGAGAGGCTCCGCTTCCTCCCGAATTCACCACGCGCACTAAATAATTGTAGTTTTAATAGCTGTGGTGATTGATGTTGTTATTGCTTATTACGTTTGCATAAGGCAATACGTTAGAAAACGAACACAGAAACAATCACAAAAAAAGAACACAGGGACGGAAACATGCAAACAGCGAGAAACACTTACAAACAATCATACTATTCAACAAATTCCAGGTCTAAGCAACAAGCTTTCAACTCGGCTTCTGAATTGTCTCGGTGTTAGGGGAAACTGAAGGTACTTAGAGAACTTAGAGAATTTCAGGTATAAACTGCCTGCCCTATAAGTGAAAGAAATCGCTCGTAAATTGGTTGTGGGCCGAGGTAGATGTAGATTAGAGGACCCTCCTCTTTTGTGCGAAGTCTTCATGTTACAGAATCCAGGGGCCGTATGCTCGTCTACCCCGAGTCTCCTCCAATGGGGGATTGGGGTGTGATATGATATGTTGATATTGATTGATTTTCTCCCAACGGGGGAACACGAGCATACGGCGGTGGTAAAGTATAACAGTTTATGTACAAGACAAATGTCAAAAGTCCTATGATGAGATTATAGGGATGGTAGTCCGAGATATCCCTGACTGATACGTTCGATACACGTGAACGTACGAAACTCCCTATGCTAAGAAGAAGCTTCCTAGTGAAGTTGTTCTGTACCTTCTCTATAGTAAAGATGTTCTTTTTCTTATACGGAGCAAATACGGACACACTTGATTGAGCAAGGGGAAGTGTATAAGTCTTGTAGACCCTAAGGAGAAAGGCTTTATTCCTAGTGATTAATGCCTTAAAGATGTTATATGTTCCTAACATAGCCGCATTGCATATAGCACGGATATCCCTTCCAAAGTCTAGGCTATTGCTATAGGATAAACCCAAACCCTAAACAGAGTCCACTTCGACATAACGTTCTACTTATACGTTATACTCTCGATATAACGTTTATAATCTTCGATTCGTGGCTAACGGTTGAACTAGCTCATCACTACAGTGGGTGTGCCCTCATCACGTCTTACATGGCGAGGAAAAAGAAAACTGGTTTAGAAATCAAAAGACCCGCAGCTAGAAATACTCAAATAACTGTCGAGAATATTTATGTGTTTTTAGCGGTTAATGTACTAAACTAACTGCCAGAAATAGTGTTTTTTTTACATGAAATGCCGAAAATTTTGCCAAATATTTGCATCATCGAAGTACGAGCAATTTTAACTACATTAGCAAGAAATGCCAGGAGTTTGAAATCTGGAACTGAATGCGACTCATTGTGTCTAGAAAGAGCACGTGGTAGCGCAGTTCTACGACGGATCAAGTATAGCCTGCACCCCGAATCGATACAACGTTCAAATCCCGCTTAAGTCAACGAGGTCTTTCCCGTTGAGTGGAGTGAAGCACTGATGTGTACACCGGCTGGACATGGCAAGTTGTCAAGTATACCAAATACGCATCCATATTATGTTCAGAATATCCCGTGGAAGTGGAATGAAGGGCACTTCCCGTAAAGGAATGAGTTAACACCGACCTTCAAGATTTACCTCTGAATCATTGTTCCGTAATCATGGTGTATTTTGGAGAGCGCAATAGATCCTCACTAAAAGCAGTGAGAATGAGGTTTTCTGAAAGCTGGAAAGCCGGTGGTTAGGCGCTTTTGTCGTGAATTGTCAACGTCGTTCACCGAGCAGCCGTGTATTTTCAGAAAATTTCAGCGAAAACGTTAAAAAGGCTTAAGCGCAGAATTCCATTGTTGAGTACTTCCTTTTCCTGCACAGTCGTTTATTCAGCAACGTCAAACATTCGAGAAAATTAGATTGAATTTCACGGAGGAAGCATTTCGTCACTTCGCAATACATAGCTTGGAATGTTGGTTTAAGCGCTTGAAGTGGGATGAACAGGCTATTCATGAGCGATATCGATGGATATTCAGAAGGGTATCAGCCAAGAAAATCGCAGGCCATCGAAAGTTGGTGCGGTAATCCTAAGATGACGTAGATCTCAAGTTTTGGAATGATCACCTTTGAAGAAATGTTCGCGAACGACTGCGAACGTATATGATACGGAGGGGAGAACGTTTCGAGATAGAGGAACTCAGGGGGGATAAGCCTTCAAGATGAGTGTGCAGCAGGAGGATAGTTGCGAGTCCCTGCGGCGGCAAATCGCGCGACGGAGTCGCCGTCGAACTGCGCAGGCGGCGGCGACAGCGACGGCGGTCGCCGCTGCTTGCTGCGCAGCGCGACGGCGCTCGGTCGACGACGTCCGAAGTCAAAATTTTCGGCGCTGCAGACGGATATTTCTGAATGCGGGGATTGATTGCGCTCATGGAATAAAAGCGTGGCTAATTTGCGGTATTCAGTGCCGGCGAAAAGGCGGAGAGGAAAAGGCAGGCGTGAACAGACGCCGACACGCGGCTCGAGACAAAGACCTCAGGATTGGACGGCGCGCACCAAATCGTCGCAGATTCATGCCATTCGCACGCTTTCCAGAATTAGAATTCATGAGATCTCTTAGCTGCAGTGGTACACGGCTAGAAGTCCGTGCTGATTGATGTGTTTTGCGCCTGATGGCGAAAAAATGAGCAGCTCCTCTGAAAAACCAACTGGAAGCCCGCCCATTGTGTTCTGTTCGTTTGATAGCTCTTAACGACAGAAGAAATTCACACGACAGCCCTGTGTTTCTGGTAAACAGAGAAGTCTCTTCTTTGCGGCCTAGGCAACTTGCATAGAAACACAACGTGAACACTACCTTCCTATTTCTAAAGAGAAGGCATTTCCCCAGGCAGAGTTCCACGTCGAGTTAGCCGCGGCATTGGATGCCAGATGCAGCTTTGAAATTTTCACGCTTCTTGAAATGAAGCGTTGCACAATCGTAACTACCTAGAATCAAACAACATGTGCTTCGATAAACATATAGTTCTCACCGGGTTCACAGATGCGAACATTACGTCTTGTCTTACCACTACTATGTATATATACCTTACATAAGGGAGACCCCAGTGTTCTCATCCAACAAGTAGTTTTAGAGTGTCAATGGGTTTTGTCAGAAATACAAAAACGTGGCCAAAAATTCGAGAGACAAAGAGGAAACGGAATAGAGTAGACATTCAATAAACGGCAGGCTGTGTCGTCGACGCGGTTTCGCTTCTGTTTGGGCTGACAGTCTCAAGCTCCTTGTGACAAGAATTTTGCCATAGCATGTGGAACAAATGTGAGGATGCTAAATGAGTGTTATGAACAATGGCGGAGGTAGAATGGAAGGTATAGAAAACAGGAATTGGCTGAACATATCCTACGGTGTGGTAAGGAGCAACTTATGTTTCAAAACCTAACTTCAGCTATGTATGCCAATGAAATTGGTGGACGCTTTAGGGCATTAAGGCAAAATCGCAGAAAAGTACATTTTTAAATGTTCCGAAAGGCGCAGTGCACCCGCCTAAATCTCGAAGTGTCGGAATCGAATTGTTGTGTATGGAGTAAATGTTTGCGACAATTCTACCGTAAACTAATATATCGCTGAAAAATAAAAATGCCGTATGCTACGAAGAATGCGCCATTACTCCTTCGAAATTCTCCATACTGTGGATAGGACTAATTGGGCGGGGCCATTTACATTTTCGTTCTGAACCTGTGTCCTCAAGTGTCTAAACCCAGAACTGTATCCATAACTGGAGTAGCCATCACATCGAGTTTTGTAGCGCGTCAGAAGTTAAGGGACAGAGCTCATTAGCACCTGCTGATTCTGTCCAATTTTTCTGCGGAGGATTGCTGTGTGTGTTCCATGCATTTCCAGTAGAGTGCAGGGGTTTTCTGACAAGTGATTTGCTTGGTTTACTACATATCTGGTACGTGATTATAGTTTTCACAAAAAATAGCGCCTAGAATTTTAATGGATATTTGGAGGGCTACATGGAGCAATTTTGTCAGCAAAAAATGGTGAGAAAAGCATGTTTCCCTGCGTTTTAATCTTAATGTAGCTGCTGCTGATAGATTTATTGACAAAAATACATGTAGCTCGTTGTTCAGTAGTGTTTTGAGAGTACGCTGTTCGCGACTTGTTGGAGCTTACTACTTATTTCTGAGCTATGAAGAGACCGTAGGGCAATGGATGGACAGAGTATGACACAAACAAAAGTTTCCCTCAACCGCAACCAACGGAGTCCGAAGTTTGAAGGTCTGGAAGAGTGAAGGAAGCAACCACTGTCGTTCATATGTAACAGAAAGTCCAGTTTTCTGCGCATTCATTCTGGTTAGAAACGGTTCCAATTTTCATTCGTCTTTCGAACACCGGACACCCGAGTAAGCCATAGTCAATTAGAAAAAAATATGGCGACGTGAAGCGACAAATTAGATCAAATGGACTGATGGCGTTGGGAGGGCAACGTAGAATGGTGCTTGCAGCCGGCGTGGCCAAACGAGGAAGGTAAGAGGTTGATCTGGAGAGAAGTGCTAAGTCAGACAAGGCCACTCTTGCGTTAATAGGGCACTACGGGTATCAACGAGTCGGACTTATTTGAGTTAACGATAGCAAGCAGCAACGAATAGCGTTATCGTGGTACAGCGCAGAATTATCTCATCAACATGCAAGGACCAGGTGCTGCCACACTTATTATCCTCGAAGAAACGGCTCTGCGAAAAAAGAGAAAGCGCTGGTCGCCTCTTTGAAGAGCTCAGCGGAGTCCTTCGAAAAGCCGAAATCATCGGCGAGTAGTTTTAAGCTCCTCTACCACATCATCGAGGGAGGAACGTCGAGATGAGATTCCGCCCAACCGATGGCTGTACGTTGCAATAAGGGCAAATGAGAAGGCCATAGTGGATGGATGTTGGAGCACGGATTGCGCGGGTGGTACTGGGACGACGGCCATCGAGAGTTTTACGAGTTTCGGAGGCGGGTGTCTCGGCGTGAAGAAAAAGCCGCCAACAGATGTGAGAAGGACGAGGAGTAGCAGCAGCAGGAGAGTAGGTGTACAGAGCTCGAGCAGAGAGCGCGGCCGTCCGGATGGCGGTGACGGCACCGAACTGTGGACGAGCATCGCTAGATCTGGTTCGCTTCTGGCCGAACCGACAATATCCACGTCGGGCAACTGCTACAGCAGCAGCTGTCCCTCGCTGCTGCTGCTCCTGGTCCACTCGACCAGAACAGGCCCAGGAAGTCTGCTGCATTTTTCTCCAAGAGCTACATGTGGATGAAACATCTGGAACATTTTCATAAAACACGAGTTTTGTTCGAAACTAAATCATTTTGACTGCTCTTTTTCACGCCCATTTAAAGACAATTTAAAAACGTGAAGCCTGCCGACTCAAAAATGCGCCTGAAATTTGAAAGTGAATTTCAGTGCATCTTAAAAGAAGCCTAAAATATCAGTGTGGGAGGGTCAGGTATGCGTTTCCTTTTCTAGACATGCCTATAGACCATACTATGACCGCTTTCCGTTTTTTAATAAAGAGCATTGTGGATGAAGTCGAATAGATCTAGACATCTAGACATGTTCAAGCGCATGTTCCTGACGATGCGGCATATGACAGCGGTATGTCAAGCTTAGGTCGCGTCGAATGAGACGGACGCAGTTGGTGTGGGAAGATTGTTTAAACAAATCTGAACACCCAATGACTGGTGGAAGATGCTAGAAAGATTACAAATGTGAAGTCGTGAGGACAACGAAGAACACGCGGCGATCGTAGTCAAATATCTCTCGTCGCGCTCACACATCGGGATCGTCGTCTGCACCAGAGGAGATGAGCAATCCATCGCTGACTCATCGACACTCATCGGAATCTGATGAACTCTTCTCCTTCGACTCGTCAATCTAATCTATGAAGTCACGAGGCAGGTCATGAGCCGGAACGGATAGGTAGCGGAATGTTTGTACATGGGCAGAATTGAAAATGGGCTCACTGGGAATACAATACTATGCTACTGTTGTCACGTCGTTGCGTTCACTGTTGGACCTGTAGTGTTTATTCAAGGCTTGTTTCGCATTTGGATTATAAATCAGTTGGCAGTTGTCAACTGATGTCGGAAAAACTATCCTACATAAAGGAAAAATGAAAATGTAGATGTTTCCAGTAGTTCGTTAAAGCTCCAAAGCAAATAACTATCCTATTGTGAAGTTGCTCAGGCTACATGACCAAAATGCAATCATTTCTTAAGATTGGCACTTTTTGTAGTAGTTCATTTCAAAAGAACTACTAGTTGTAGCATAGAAGTATACCCTTGCCATAGAAATCCATGCAAGTTGCTTCAAGTCGCCCATCGGATTGTTATTTTTTGATTTCTATGATTATATTTAGCATTTCGATATAAATCAGTTCTTGTCGATTGATCTAGAAACTTAGATGAGTGAGAAGCGCTTTCACGACCGGCGATAGCTGAATCAAACTCTCAAAATCCCTTTTATTAGATGAACAAATTAATACAATAATAATTAATACAATATTCCGACGGTAGGGAAAGATACGAGTGCTAGATCTATATTGCGGTTGCAGCTCTAGGTAAAGTCTAGGTAAAGCTACTATGCAAGTTGAAAGCTGTCGTTGCATAGGGTCAAGTTTCGGCCCTGTTTTGGACAACTGCCACTCGTTTGCAGTGATTCTGTGACAAAAACAAGAGAGCCAGCATGTGCTTGAAGAAGAACGCACTCAGGTCTTCTTCCATACAATCGTAGAGAAATGCCCAGCCTTTCCTCAGAATGAAGCACCGCATACGGGCAGAAGTTGCGTTGGAAAGATTTTCCACGAAAATCCTATCCTACAAGTGATCCCTGGCTGTAGCCAATCCTTCTCTGCTTCAACCGTGCGTGTCCTAACGTCTTGCTTTTGTAGACAGATACTTGAGCTCTCTAAGAATCCATATGTACAGTTGCTCCCTCCCTCTTCATGTTCGGGATGAAATCAGTGACAACGTCTATGTATATTACCCGCTGTTTCGTCCCCTATCTAAATGTGTCTTCTCCAAAGAACATGCAGGACAAATGGATATGCCTTCTATAGTTTTCTGCCTCATCAGTTACGTGGTGGTAAGACACGATTTTTACCCGCCTTGCTTCGGAACTATTACCACGACTTGTTCGCAGCCCGTGTGTTTCATGTGCCCACTGTGGATTTCGTAGAAGTACGCTAACTTCTACAACTGCAAGCCACGTCTTTCTACAGAAAACTAATAGCGCTGCAGAAGGTGGAATGTTACGACACCCGCACAGAGTTCGACTCTTTTACAAAATCTGTCGAGAATTCCGTCTTGCAGCATCGGTGGGACGCAGTTCAGTTCACATCAAGCAGAGACACTGGAATCTCAGGATACTCCGTCGATGCCTCAACATTGGACAGGAGTGAAGTACGTGGCGCATTTTGAATGGAACAGGAACTCCTCATCTGACCTTCTACACTTCGACGTAGGGGGATTCTTATAGAAGGGTTCTCTGAACAGCATAGTGAATGATAACAGAGAGCGTTGCTGATTCTCTACGGATGTTCTAAGGCTACTCAATTTCCACTAGCTTTTGAGATTTAGCTAAGAACTATGTAAACAATCACTTCTTTGAGGTCCAATTTCTCTGTAGATAATATGTATTACAGCAGAGGCGGCATTACTAACACATACATGTAGGGATATTACGCAGTAGACTCGACGCTGCTGCCAGTAGAAGCATAGATACGAACAACTGGGTTTGCGTGAAGACATACTAAGGCGACGGATGAGGAAGTTCTGCTATTAATCGTGGGAGTCAGTCGGACTAGGGCCACGAATTTGGAGCCTTATCTAACTTGCCGGATATCATTGTCTTCATGGAGCGGCTAAGCAATGGTAGTAAGTAAGACATTGGTTAACAGAGGGGGAATCTTCGCATTTCAAAGCACGGCACGTTGCTGCGCGAAACAGGTGAAGGCTGCTGCTCTCACAGGGCAGAGCTCACCGCCGTTGGAGCGTAGTGCTGAATGGCGAATGAGGCACGGGGAGCGAGTCTTTCGAGCACTGCCACCAGGCCGTGCGGAGGCCCTTCTGAATAGCGACTTGAGAGCGCTCCAACTCCTCCATTGTATCGGGTCACAATTGTGCGCGATTGTTTCCAACTACCTCACATCAATTATTGCTGGGCGCTTTTCGCTCGTTCTATACATGCATGCGTGCGTGAGCAGCAGCAGCAGCAGCAACTGCGACAGCCGCCGCTGCTGCCATCTCGCGAGCACTGCATGTTCCACGTACGAACTTCAGAATACACGACTCTGAATTGGAAATGAACCGGGCGACCCAGAAAAAGGGAAAAGGCGTACGGGGTTGGCTCAGGTTTAAAATGCACCTCTCGAAAAGCGCATTCGAATCCAATGTTCCTCTGCAGATTTAGTCCCTTGCTTAGAGCACTGATAACGAGACACGGTTCAGTCTAGTTATGACACGTTTGGAGAGACCGGAGAATAGGCACATTACGGAATATAACAATAGCCGCGTCCTAACAAGAGTTGGTTTTTTCACTCTTTTATGCAGAGACTTATTTCAAATCGCGTGCAAGGGCTAAATACATAGAGAAGACAAGAACTACCAAACCACGATTGCAGGTAGAGATCATAGAATAACTCCAGAGAATTCATGGTATTTCGTCTTTCCTGTTTCCAGAGCTACTCTCAGAAATAAGCGAAAGGATGATAAGAATGCATGAGATATAGATACCAGAGGTAGGCTAGATGAGATCTCCCGAAGGGCTCAGTAATAGGTGACCTATACTTTTGTCCCCAATAGAGGAAATCGTTCAGTTTGGGACAGCTTCTAATGCCTGAACGCATGCCGAGGTAAGTGCGAACGAAATCATAAAAGGGTCGTTCTGATTACGAAATATAGTCAGCATCTGGCTTCACTTCAATTTCTATGTGGGACCGGAGTTCAGCCCTGGTCGTGTTATATCGAATCAATTAATCAAAAAAATTAATCTATTAGGTTGTCACATAAGTTCTGTCCGATCCCGATAGGCGTTACTTTGTGATTGTTTTTTCATGTATAGAGAAAGTAATTGTATATGTGTTGTATACTACTTTGTAGCGCTTGCTTCGCTCTATAAAACTTGGTGTGTTGCTTTTAAAAAGTCCTAAGCATTGCTTCGTTTTAGGTGCTGGACGAAACGATGGAAAAAACGCACTTGCGGGTAATAATGCTTCATGAGTTCAAGCTTTGCCACAGTGTTAGCGAGGCAACTCAAAACATCAAGATGGCATGGGGAGAGGACTCCGCTAACGAACGCACCGTGCGCAGATGGTACCAGAAGTTCCGGGTTGGAGACGTGGACCTCGAAGACAAGGACCGCTCAGGACGACCAGCCAAATGTGATGACGGACGTTTGAAAGAACGAGTGGAAGCCGATTCACGAGGAACTGTGCGTGAGATGGGGAGAGAACTTCAGGTCAGTCGTGCAACCATTTCGAGGCACCTAGAGGCGATAGGAAAGATGAAAAAGCTGGATAAGTGGGTGCCCCACGAACTCACTGAGGAGCAGCAGAGGTGTCGCCTGGAAATCTGTTCTTCCCTTACTATAAGGAACGAAAACGATCCGTTTCTTGACCGGATAGTTACCTGTGACGAAAAATGGATCGTGTACGACAATCGAAGAAGATCAGCGCAATGGCTGGATAAGGAAGAACCCCGGAAACACTTTCCCAAACCTAGCCTCCATCCGAGGAAGGTCATGCTCACTGTCTGGTGGGCTGCAACTGGTATTATCCACTACGACTTCATGAAGCCTGGTGAAACCATCACGGCAGAGAGTTACTGTCGTGAATTAGACGAAGTTCACCAAAAGCTGCTTGAAATGCGTCCTGCACTGGTGAATCGAAGAGGACCGATCCTTCTTCACGACAACGCCCGTCCACATGTCTCGCATCTGACCATCCAAAAATTAAATCAGTTGAGATATGAAGTTCTTCCGCATCCCGCTTATTCACCGGACCTAGCCCCAACGGACTTTCATCTTTTCAAACATTTCGATAGTTTCCTCAAGAATAAAAACTTTACTAATGTAGCAGATATCAAAATTGCCTTCGAGTGTTTCATTGCCTCTAGAAATTCAGATTTCTTACGAAATGGAATTGGTGGTCTTGTATATCGTTGACAGAAGTGCATTGATTGTAACGGTTCTTACTTTGATCAATAAACTTTATTTTCTGCTGAGATATTACACCGCAAAGTTGCCGTCGAAAATCGGACAGAACTTATGTGACAACCTAATACTTTAAGCGTGAAATTTCTCTTCGAATAAGTGGTATAGCAGGGAATGTGTAAAGTTATATCCATCGCGTCTCAACCGGAGCTGATGTGTGTTTGTATAAATTTGAGTTGACCGGCCACTAGAAACAAAGCTACGTTAAGAGTCGCGTCGTAGTTGAAGGCGTTAGAAAGTGCAATTGTCTATGGTGAAAGGGCTGATTCAGACGTTCTCTTGATGGATGTGTCAGCTTGCTCATATACTTACCTTGCCAAAATTCTCCCAAGGGGGTTATTTGGGTGCTGATCACGAATGTGACGTTCGTTTTTGAAATTTCGGCTGGTTACGGTAGGTTACAACAGGTATTGTGAAAAAAATGCAAGAATAGAACGCAGCACGGGAGTCGAACATATGGTCAAGCATCTTTGAAGCTGCCTCGCTCCCTGCTGGACCACCGATTCGCTTGCCGCAAAGCCTTTCGCCGCATCCCATACAACAGCGCGCGCACGCATGCACGTGGCCACGTGCTCACGGTGCGCTACTGTACCCCGCCTTCGAGGGCCCGTAGCTGATTTCGGTTCAAAAACTCAGCAAAAACGAATCATGTTTTTCTAGTATATGAAGGGTGGAGATTCTCGCAGTACCCCGTTCAGACCAACGCTTGAGACCCTTCCCTGGTTAGTCGGTTAAGCATCAATTCAATCCAAGCACTTCCTACAGCCTTAAAATGTCGTTCGCAACTCACATAGAACTAAATCTCACAATCTACACCTTTCTCGCACTTCAATCTAAGCAAGTTGCATTATGCATGATGAAGCAGTGTTCGCCACTTAGGGTATTCTCCATTAATGAGCCTAAGCGAGCCGTTACACGTTGGAAGACCTAACGAAAATGAGGTACACGGACAATTTCATACGAATTTGCCTTGATCGGAAGAGAAATCGCAGAGGGAACAACTGCTACAGATCCAGTGTGCAAATGATAAACCCCAAAAGAAGCTCAGACTGGATTTCCTTCTCCTATGTACCTATAGGATGCATATGGTTCAGTGGCGAGAGGCGCCTTTACATATCAAAGTTGAATTGGTGCTTCTAAAATCTCCACCTCTTCGGATGAAGTGTGTGGACATTGTGCATCAACCCTACAAAGTTCAACAGTGCCCTATCCATATGGTCGTCCTTTTCATGTTAGGGAATTTATCCAACAAATACTATACTAAAGAACCCTCCCAGAATCAGGAACTATTCGGCTGCATGCACAACACATCAGCAAACTACCACTTAAAATAAATTAACACTGAATAAATTAATATTAATAGATTAAGAAGAATATGGCCTAACCGTGAGGCGCTTGTAGCACAGCTGGCAGGAGGCGCCGGTCTTCGTGGCCAGTCCGAAGCGGTTTTAAGCTCGGTTCGCATCGCGCCCACACAATCTTCCATGCCCCTGCGATACCGGGCTTGTTCGAAGAGGATGAAACACCGCCATATCTATCGGCTATGTACCGCTACTCCCTGTATAAACATTGGACAACTATGCGATCGAAGAGCTTCCACGTCATCCTAAAATGTAGAGACCTCGGTGGACCCTAAGAACAGGTTGAATAGCATCAACTATTAGCTATAAAATCTCTATTGCATCTTTATGGCTACATACATGTAGGAGCTAATTTCCCCGTTAATAATAATAATAATTTATTACATGGTATAAGACGTTAGAGAAAAAACAAAACAAAACAAAACACCGTGCAAAGAGAGACATCATGGTTCTCAAAATTTTAAAAGAGAAGTAGCTTCTTCTCAGCTATACGTTTGAAAGAGCTGGAAACCTGCCTAACAGCACAAACATTGTGTTTTAGAGACAAATAAGTCGATCCTGCTCTGCAAGTAAAAACCACTAACCTTTGTGTAGTTCTAGGGCTTCGAAAAGAGATCTTTTCCGAACCACCTCTACTTCTAGAAGGTAGGAGAGAGTAAAATTGAGAAGCATCGACGTCCATGATTCCTGACTGCATTTTGAAGATAGCACAAATATCTCTAAGCTTCCTACGGGATTCCAATGTGTGCAAATTGAAATATCTATTTCTAATGTTTCCTCGAGGTGCACTAGAGTGCAGAAAACTTCCTGATCGAAGTAGGATTTTCCTTGTATAACTGTTCTGAATCTTCTCCAGAAAAGTAATGTACTTTTTTATAAGGAGAGAACACGGTAGATCAACTCTCAACGATAGGTCTTACGTATGTTTTGTGGGCTTGTACCAGAACTGCATTGTTGCGAGTGCAGAGACCTTTGAAATTTCGGAATATGCGTGACTGTGCCTTCCTCTGGATAACCTTATAGTGTTCAGAAAAATCAAGCTTATCGTCGTAATGAAATCCAAGGTCTCTCACTGACTGAATTTTAGAGATCGGGTGATCGCCAACAAAATACTTTTTCGACTTCAGTCGGTGCGGCCGACGATCCCGTTCATCATTTGCAAAGTAGTTGTCGCCCATTTCTGCATCGTTGAAATGCAATATTACAAGCAACGGAAAATTAATTCGCGAAACAGATGGAAAACAATGAGTGCTAGGTTCAAGAACAAGTAAAAGCAAACCCGACTAAGCTTAAGTGTTGCGAGGTGGAAGGTCCCATTGATAAAGTGCTTTTTTGCATTGCATATAAAACCACCAATGTTTCACTCAAAGCCATGACAAGTGCTGCGGCACTTTTTTCTAGAAAACGCAGTAGAGTGGGTTTTTTAGGATAAAACGTTTGCAATATTAATGAGATTATGGTTTTGCCGATGTCACGGCCAAATTCGAAGTTTCGGAGCATCGAACGATCAATATGGCTCGAAGCTGAGTTAACATCTCGATTGCACTTACATGCAAACATACAGACACATATGAGCATGAGAAGAGGCACACGTTCAGAGGGAACTCCTGAGTTTAGGACGCAACTCATCTGTGAGCCCTCTAGGACGTCCTACACGTTCGTACACGATTTGCTTTGCCTACATCCACATTTCTGTTTGATTTCGTGTTCGAAAGGATAGGTTAGAAGAAACTGGGCAGGTGCAAGTCTAGAACAAGGTGAGTGCCCTGAGACCCTTCTTTTCCTCCGTAAAGCCCTGCGATTCGCCCAAAAACGTTTAAAATGAAATGCTAAAGTACGGATGCATTTACGTTATAACCGTACGAGGAGATGTACGCCTGCGCCTGGATAAGTCTAACACGTGTGGGAGAGGTACACCGTGGACCCCTTTCTCGGAGTGCACCATTAGTTACATAGATGTGTAGACAGAAGAGAAACTTTCAACTAGAGTTTCACAAAGGAGCAATGCAGATGCAACAACCTAGCGATTTCGTAGAGGAGCCTTACTTCTGACTAGAGAACGGGTTCAGCTTTCCTTGGAACTTCCACTGGAGACCTGCTTAGCAGGTTGGAACTCGACTAATTACAAAAATATGCTCAACTGCAAACTGCACCTCTAAACCAGCTCTGACGTGTTTGCCTTTACCGCGGCTACTGTCAGTTGGCTGCGTGAGTGAAGCGAGAAGCGTGCGATTGAAGTGGACCAGCAGAAGGTACTCGCTTCACAATAGATAGGTCGTAAGTTTGAATTCTACCGGTTTTTTCCTTGCACGCTGTAATTCATCTCAGATAAGTTTTATTCCTTTTTTATTGTTGGATTGACAACCCTTGGAGGTTGGTAAACTGGTGCCAAACTTTATACCAATCGCTACCAGTTTGGGAAGGATAAAACACTAACCTGTCCATCGGATGGCTACCGGAAGTCACGTCGCCTCGACGACATCGCGTAGAAGTCGAGTGTGTGGGGCACCCGAAAGAGAGCGATCAACTCCGTCCCTAATTCTTTGGGTGAGTAGACGTGGTAAAAGCTATCGCGAAAGGAAATGTGCTTCATAGGAAGTGTGATATCATCAAGGACTTCAAAAATTGAACTATATACTGGATACTGGATTGGTGATTAGCACTGTTGACAACTTCCATATGCAAAGTTAGAGATGATCGTTTCTCTGACCCCATCACACTGACCCTCAATGCTAGCGACTTTTTAGACCCTTTCAGACCACTACTATAGGTATTAAATCAATTTGAAATAGCGAAGGCAAGAAAGCGGTATTTGCCGACGATCGGGGAGACATATTTGTTAGCTTTGAAAAGTATTAAGGTTTATTACCTGCAGCACTCTTCCACCTTTCGAGTGGGCACATACACTAGCTGACGAGATCCAGAACCAGAACTGGCCAAACCCTGCGTGTGAGAGTTATTAGGGGCGCTGTTTGCGAACTCTCATTCGTTTCCGATCCTCCGGTCGATTACAATAGGTCACACAAAGTACGTTTTAGTGGGGGCGATGAATTGAACATTACTGGTTTTCCTCAAACTTTGTATATGGAGACTATTTGGGGCGCTATCACATTTCATTCTTTTCATGTTGAGATTAAGGTTTTACTTTAAAAACTTTTCTGCAAGCATCTCAGCAAAGCATGGCTAAATAAGCATATGATATTCGGGTACCGTATGTTAACTATATATACGTTGTATTAGTTTGTGAGGAAGTGAATGGTGAAGTGAAAGTGGAGTGAAACGATGTATTAGGTTGTCCCATAAGTGCACCCGTTTTCTTCAACGATTCATTGCGGATTTCGCCGACGTTCTCTTGCATAGCGCTATACGGCTTTCGAAAGAGAATGATTTGCACTATCAGAGCATATATTGCGTTTCTTTTTCATCCTGAACTACGTCAATTTTTAGGTCGTTAAAGTGGAAAAGTGAAATTGGAATTTTTGAGCAGCTTTTCATAGCATTTGGAAGGCAATGTTTTGTGCTACAAGAATACGTGTTTGAGCTATTTGCTCATTTGTACTTTATTGATTTTTAGGTCATCAAATTGGGCGTCCGACTTTTCCGTCCGATTTTTTACCGACAGCTCCTGCTCTGGGGTGGATTTTTTTGCACGGTGTTATATTTCATTCGGAAGAGGATGTCTTGCTCAATAAGAATTTGTGTCGCATTTTTGGCTCATACTGATTTCTGTCGAATATCAACAGAATTCGAAAAGGAGGAAAATCATCTTCACCAACAACTCCTTCTCCTTGTTCAGTTGTCCCGAATTCCTGTACCCAGCCGATTTTAGCCGTTCTGTTCCGTTCCGTCTTCCGCTTGTTTTGGAGCGGAATGTGGAATCGGAGGAAACGGAAATGCACGCTATTCAGCAATAGTATTGCACTGAATGCTAGTCACTTCATCAATTGTGAGAGGGACACTGTCCTACTAATCAAATATCGTCGCCCTTGGAATAAATTAGATTAGTGCTAAAAGAAATGACTACGGCTGATTGCGAACGCAAAATTAATACGCCATCCTAGAAAAGGCATTCCTTGCAAAACATGCACTCAACATAAAGATCCTTAATCTTGCCCTAGTAGCTACAAATAGAAAGGAAAAAATGAGGGTTTAGAGAAGTGTTTCGAATTCGGTTTTCCTACAGTTTGTGCGCTCTGACGCACTCTGTATTGCGCTGTTTAAATTTTTTGCTCAATTCCGTATACAACCAAGTCGACAATCACGCTAGGCGGCTCTAAGTGCGTGATATCTGCAACAGAACATTGAACCGAAAAGTATAGAGCTCTTCGCTGCTAGATTGAAGCGATTCTCGAAGGATTAGGTTGGTAGGAATACTTGGAAGGGCCTAACAGATTTACATTGGTTATCCACAACTATTAGAGGAATGCAGAGGCAAACGACTAAAGACAGTTCCTGTGTGACATGGCTGAAAACGTAGGCTTCTAAAATATCGCCACAGCTGCTCACGTCATTAAGCTCAAAGAGAATAAAATGCGCGACAAGTAATAGAAGTCATTTTTCCTCGACCTGGGTATGGCAGCTGACACGCATAACTAGAGCTACATTTCTTAGGAGGAATCGGAAGTGCGCCAAACTTGAACTGCGACTTTTGCAGAAGAATAGCGTTTTAGACTAGGTCGAACATTCGTGAATAGTGGCTACTTATCTATATCCTCCAGGAGTCTTTTTGATGCCTGTTTTGCTCTAATAAAAGTCAGGCACTTTTAAAGATTCACATTCAGACTGATAATCTACTTCTTTTTCAAACCGACTCAGACATCAATCACACTGGCCTCATGGGTAGGTTGGGAAAAGTAATGCAAAACTAAAGCTGTGGAGATTGATTGGCAGTTTTCCAGTACCTACCGTGTGACGACCTATCTGCCCACATTTCAATGAGTGTTCATACGATTGGACCAACAACAGACTAAGGATCAGCACTACGTAGTATATTTACAAGCATAACCCTAGACACCTTTTTTCAAAAACTTGGATGGACTCCTTCATTAGGGAAACAATGCAAAGGTGAATCGCGGCATAGGAAGAACGTGCAGTTTGTTGTCGAATCGAACCGGCGATCTATGTAGAAACAGTAACTCCGTTAGATGGGAATTCAATGAGAAGCAGCGCTGATAGCCCAACAATACAGGATGCGGCGCTTAAATCCGGACAAATTTAGACTCAAATTCCCCGCCATACTGTAATTCCGCCAGAGGTCCGAATTTGCAACCTTGAAAGCCAGAAGCCTCTAGTGAATAGTCATGACCCCAGAATGGCCTCGATGTTGCATTCACGTGCAGAGTACAACCGAAGAGCTGCGATTACCTACAGTATTCGCGCTGGCCGTTCGCCAGCTGAAATAATTCGATTCTTTTGGTGCCCGAGATCACCCGCTTTTACGATGTTGTGACCGGGTACAATGCTTCTGAGGAGTCTGTGGAAGGTTCCGCAACCCCAGCGAGGAAAGCCGATTCGCGGTAACGGGTGTCCAGAATTGCGGCAGTCGTGGAAAAGGCTCAGACGCTTCTGAAGGAGCCGGGGCGATCGCTTAGGAAATCGACGTCCTTTGTAGTGAAAGCGTGGATGTGACTGTAGCGTCAAGGAGGCCATACGTCTTCCAGCAGGACGGCACACGAGCCATTTAGTCCAAAGCTGGTCCGTTAACTTAGAAACGTTTTTGCCAAAGCAATTGTGGCCCCCGAATCCCGGATTTGAATTCTCTGGATGGTTGAAGCGTAGTCGAAAGAGTTGCTAGAAAGACGAGGCACCCTAATGTCACATCTATTCTCAACGCTACAGAAGCAGTATTCAAAAATACGGCCAAGGATGGAGGCGATCATTACGGCTGCCGGAGGATATATTGAGCAATTTTGCTACTCGGATACATATTCCTTTATTTGTGTGCAAAAGAATTTTCTATTCCATTCGTATTTTGTGTTAATAAATTCGTTTGAAAAGAAAAAGCTTAGTTTGTTCGAGTATGAGGGCCGAACCCTATACATTCACCCTGCCAACCAGCAGTGAATATTCACAGGTCGAAACTCGTCTAGGAGAAGCACTTTGTAAGCTTCATTTGCATATATAAAACCATCTTCTCAGGTTCCATCTAGCTACCTAGGTACATGTAGATTGCTATGGGCTATTTCCTGGGAAGTTGAACGCCTTTCCTGGTGAGCTCCAAAAGCTACACAGTAAAGGCTAAGATGCATGTTAACAGCTCTTACGTAAATGTATTATGCAGTCGAAATTAAACGAATATTTTGAATTAATTTTTAATATCGTGTTCGGTCTATACATGAAACAGGAACGATTTTCCTAAAAGGAAGGTGTGCTGAAGTATTGAGTTCTCCTTTTTCACCGAAAAGGGCAAATGTGAATTCCTGATGCGTTCAAGAAAACATGTTTTGACAAGCGCTTCAAGCAGTATATACGTTGCACATCAAGTGGAAATTATGGCCCAGCTTCTCGTCAAGCACTGAAATCATAATTCCGTGGAAAGGAGGCCTAGATGAGAAGACCTTTACCGGAACACATCCTACCCTCACCATTAGATGCAACCAGGATAAAGATGGAAAACAAGAACTTCCTAAATAATTCTCTCGGGGAGACCGCTCGCAGATGCTGCTGCCGCACCGCAGATACCAGACGGCTGTATGTAGCAGGCTAAAGGGCATCGGACGCGGGGATGCATTTGGCCGTTCGTCAGGGAGGATTAGGGCGCCGTGACAGACTGGCTGGTTTTAGTTTCGGAGACGCTTCAGGGAGAATTCTTGGGATTTGACGTCGAACGATAATCCAGGGGGTATTAAGGGGGCTAGCGGCAACGTTAAACAACGGTCGAAATGCCATCGCGATCGTCAGCGCTCGCTGCTCCGAAAACGTCTATTCAACGCTGTCCCAGGACGATACTTCCGGGCCACGCTATCAAAGGACGAGATCGTGGTGGATGCATACTGGCATCATCGTTCTGGTAAGTCGTTCTGTAGGCCGAATAAGGATTAGGATGAAGGACGGCCTTATTCAATCCCCTTTGGGATGTGCCACGCATTCTGCTTTTACCTGAAGGCGACATCAGTCCATGCAATGACCTGCGGTGGCCAGCCGATGAACAAGTCAGCTCTTCATCGTTCCCAGACGAGTCTAGTACACCAACTCCGGATGAGTGGAGAGCTAGGTTGGCCTCGACTGAAAATTCGAGCCAAGAACCACACCATCCGACTGCGCTCCACGCGTCCTTTTAGTATAATTTCAGGAATGAACAAAACTCATATATAAATAGTTAAATCTAAACAAAATGCGATACTTCACAACACAATGCGTGCAAATCCTAAAGAGAATAAATGTATGTAATGGCAACAAAATAAAATTTCTTGAACACTTTTTGAAATAAACGTTACATATTAACAACTCATGAATACATAATTTGGGGACCTCAGAGTTGCTCTAAGGCCAACACATATTCACGTGTATTCTCAACAATCTTAGCAGAATGCTGTCATTATTTTGGCGTAAATACATCAATCATTCTGTTTCAAATGCAAAGCAATGAAGAGAAGAGAAAGCAGAGGAACGACGAAGGGAGAACAGAGGAAAGGTTGCTGTTGGTCGTTGCGTTCGAGAGACATCACGCATCGACCTTCTACTTTTTGTCGTAATAATATATGGGATGCGTAGTGTGCTTCAACGGTGATTCATGAAACCCAGTAAATATAATTCAGCATCTTCAGCTCTTACACGGCGTCTCTTACCAATTAGCCGACCCCGAGCTGATGAAAAGAATACTCTGGTGTGCGATGGACGCGAATCGGTTCAGGTGTGCGTTAGGAAGACATCTCCGTTGCGCAACGATGACACAGTAACGCGGATAGTCGTTACAACGATGTTTTGTTGCGATCGAAACGATAGCGCCAGCATGGACTCCAACCTGCTAACCAGGAAGGAATGCTCTACGCCATTGCACCACTGGCACGGGTCGAATAAAAGATGGCAAAGGCGTAGAGCATTCCTGCCAATCAGCTTACAGCCTCAGTAACAGCCACTCGAGTTGAGGTATAAAGAAAATGACATAAATCATTGCAGATGAGTATGAGTACATATTTCAGAATCTGTAGATGGCTCCTACTAGGGTTCTCCAAATAGAAATCGCCTGAAGCGTTGAGCGTTTAACACCGAGTTTCTAGTTGCTGAAGTTAGCTGACCTGGAGCGAAGAGAAAAACGGTTTCCTAGACGTCATGCTCAAGATGAACACTCAAAGCTAATCCGCAAATTGCGTACTCGGATGAATGCTAATCTACTATGCAGCAACGGGGAAAAGTGCGGCCGGCGCTGTGGCAGGACGAGTGCGGGGATGCTGTGGCGAGGGGGTGCCTGAATAACGAACAATATCATCATCATAATATGAGAATACGCAGTAGTTGTCGAAGGTGTATAGAAGCACTCGGAAAAATCGATAGCTATGTAGAGCACAGTTGTAATGTTACATCTGGTAATGAACGGTGCTGTGCTAGTGCGCGTCTATGACGGCAGCAATAAATCCCACACGGATCGCATCACTCCAGCAGCCCTGTACCGAGACAGTCGAAACAACGTCAAGCCGATGCTAAAGAGCAGAGCGAAATGGTGGTGGCCATTGCCGCTCACCAGCCTCAGAACGCGCCCCGCGTTTTGCTAATTCATGCTGTCACTGGGTCGCGATGACTGCTTTGGGCTTTCCAATGCAAAGTTTCGATTAATCCTATTCGTGCTTCATTCGATTCCGCGCCCACGTCGACTACACCGAGTGCGCAATGAGATTGGAACAATCCAGTGAGAATTTAAAAGATAATTTAGTGGACGCCTGGTGGCATGGACGCGGGAGGCGCTGTTAAACGTGCTCTGATTCGAGGTTCTTGGTGCGGGTCCCAACCAGACCGAAAAAGCATTATTTCACTCACAAGGGAGCTGTCTGAACGACACGCCGGAACGGCAAGAACGAGTACTATAGGGAGAACCCCCGTCCTCCAAATAGTAACAGAACATGTTTTGTCTTTGCCGAATCCTTGAGGCCAACGAGTACGAGGGTGTAATGGCTAAGGGTCCGCAGAGCGAGCTCTTCACGGCAGCGCAAGATCCCGGTGTTGTGGAGTGGGTGGGGCAGTGGTATAGGGCACGCCTCATGTTCGTGAGGCCTAGGGCTCGGTTCCCATGCTACGTCGTGTTTTTGTACTTTTACCATAGTATCGGAGAGATTTGTATATCTGAACTTGTTTTTGGAGTTTGCTACGATAAGATGTTTTTATTACTTATTAGTTGTCGACATCTCGTAATTCACCAGCAATGTCCAAAATATGCCAAATGCGATTTTGTATGAAACTTTTTTTGCAATAAATTGTTCTGATTGTCAATGTAGGAAATTTTGACGCAGGAACAACATGAAACAGCGGCAGAATGCCAGAAAAATACTTCAAATGCAATTTATTAGTGGCGGTGAGGTGAGTGCCACCAGTGCACTCACAGTGCAGGAGGGGACCACTTTTCTTCAACTTGGCCTACCACCTCGATCAATATTCTCGCCTCTTTTATGCTTACAAAGTTGCGCGGTTATAACAAGCTGCTGCCGTCAACACTGACTCTACAATGTCTGCAAACCAACGAGTGGTTATTCACCTATTGACACTGAAGTGAGGATCTCCACTGGGTGCTGTCCCTTCGAGAGACGAAATGAAGCTGGCGGAAAGGATAACAAGTATCCTACGGGATTTCGAACTGCGACAGCTGGAGATCGACGAAGTGGAGAATTTGGAGATAGTGGAAGGAGAGGAGCAAGAGTTTCAACCAGAAGAGGATTGTGCCGGAGTCACGACACCACTAACGACTTAAGGCGCTATCACGTTTTCGGGAGGACAGATCGTTTTGGAGGAAAAGGTTTGGCTATACTAGAATTGTTATTCTTACAAGTTTGAGAACTGGGGAAGTGGACGCGATTCCAGGCTTGGGCTGCAGCGGAGTATCACTGGGCAGGAACTGTGAAGCCAAACACAAGTTCAGGTATGGAAATCTCTATGGAAAACCGATAAAGGTATAAGTGCAAAAATCCGATGCAGCATGGGAACCGAACCCTCGACCTCACGAACATGAAGCGTCCGCTCTACCACTGCGCCACCCAGTACACGCAACAGGGATCTTGCGCTGCCGTGAAGAGCTCGCCCTCCGGACCCTTAACCATTACACCCTCGTGTTCGTTCGCCTCAAGGATCCGGCAAAAGCAAAACATGTTCTGTTACTCTTTGGAGGACGGGGATTCTCCCTATAGTACTCGATCTTGCCGTTCCGGCGTACCGTTCAGACAGTTCTTTTGTCAGAGGTCGGCGATTTGGTGCCAGACAAATCTGGGAAGGAGCACCTGCGCACCTCGCGCGACTTTGTAACATCGCTCACCTACGGAATGTAGTTTTTTACTTAACGTTCGCTCTCATCTAGGACCTGCTGCGTACTTTATCGGCATCAAACTGTACACCACTTCGGTACCTTTATAATAGACATTCTCTCCAGACCGTCCAAACGCCATTGGTTTGTACTTCTGCCCTCAGGTTGCTCCTCCGCAACCGTTAATGCCCAACAGCTTACGTTACCGAATATCGTTGACACGTCTTCCGAATCCGGACGCCAGGTTCCCCCTCACTAGTTTCTTCTTGCTGGATTTAACTGCTGCCACTTCCTTGTTTACACTATTGACCCATACTGGTCTCTTCTTGCTGGCTTCCCCGTCCTGGTTCCTCCTCCACGTCGTTCCCTTCCTTCTTGGTCGCTCTCCTGGTCCACCCTACAGATCCCCCTTCTTACTGCCCTTCTCCACCACCTCTTAGTGGTCCTCCCATGCTCAGGCCAGATGTCGGTGACACGTATTTGGGATCAGGACGCTCACAAACGCGCGCAGTTGCCGCTGTGTCAAGCAAGAGGAGGCTACGTTTCCTCCGTTCCAACGCCGTCCGTTTTGATTTCTCTATCCGGGCGCTCGCCGTACAACGTCGGGGACACCTCTTCCGATTCCCTACACTGGTTACGCGGCATAGGTGACGCGTCTTCCGAAAACAGACGCTCAGAAACTCGCGCAGTTGCCGCTGTATTAAGCAGGAGGGCTGGGCTTTCTCTTCTGTAGCAACACCCAATGTCAAACGGCAAACGTCGCCCGCGCGAGGTAGGTAGAGGCGTATCTCTCGCGGGTAAAATTTCTCGTTCAACATGGGACAATGCTGAATTCTGAATGCGGCCGCTCTTCTTACGACGCCGGTGTCACCTCTTCTGACTCCAAAGGCTTGTTGCGCGACGTAGGGGACCCGTCTTCTGGATCCAGAAGCGCAGAAACGCGCGCAGATGCCGCTGTGTCAAGCAGGAGGAGGCTGCGCTTCCTCTGCTGCAACAGCATCTATGTGGAGCAGCACGTTTTGTCCGCGTCGAGCCCGGTCATTTCTAACCTGCGTGAGATACGCCTCATCATCTACAGCGCGGGCGACTAACTCAATTATATAGTGGTAGATAATTACCTCCACGAAAACCCAGTGAAAGAGCGCACCTCCAAGCAGGGGGTGATTAACGCCAAACCTCATTCTTTGAGTGTAAATGGGGAAAACAAGCTCTATCAATCTCTTCGCCAAGCACCACGTCCTATTCTAACGCAGGAGTGAGCTTTAAAAGAGTGCGGCTTCCCCAAAGGCTTCGGCGGGCTCATCAATAGAAACATCTAGTGGATTACTATTTCTCAATGAAATAGTGGATCATCGAGGTGGATGGTCTCTTCGGCATAGAGCACGAAGTCTCATCCCAATTGTTAAATTAGCTATAAGAATGCACCCTGAAAAACATGAGGAGCCCTAGACGAGCTCTGAATATTGCATATATTGCATATAGCGCCACGAAAACGGATCGTATCCAAATACTCTTCAAAACTTCCCAAACATAGTATTCATAATCTAGTCAGGAATTGCTCTGTTGTAAATTGGTTTTTTATAATTCAAGTGACGTACGCGAACGGCTATCGAGTGTTTGAGCTGTGACGCAAAATACATTGGGAAAACGGGAAGAGCTCTGCCAGCACGCGTAAAAGAACATCTAGCCAGCAAGACGTGGATTGCGATCCAGTTCACTTGACAAACATATAATTGATACACATGACGGGATAATCGATGTGGTGAAATGTGCAATATCGGCCATTGAGAGCGATATCTCATCACAGAAAGAAATCCCTTAGAAGCATTGTGGATTTCCCAAGATATCCAGTAATGAACAACCGAAATGAGTGTCTAGAAGCAACATGTGACTTCTTGCCGTTTGCGTCTTATTGTGAGCTGCATAATATTCAGAGGGCGATATCCGCACAGTGTGGTTCATTCGCCCCTGCTGGGGCTGGATTCATCAAAGTTTGATGAATCCAGCCCCTGGTCACCAGGCACAGGGCTACCGTGCGCCTTCAACGGCCGACCTAGGCAGTTCGTCTCTCTCATTTGGTATTTTTGGGGTGTTTGTAAATCTAGGTCGAAAATGCTGGAATAGCTGAGGCGCTCTGTGGGCTAGAGCGCAATTTTTGACTTACTCATCATGTTTAGGCCTCCGCAACGACATACAATCCCGAGATTTTAAGAACAGCACTAACTAGTGAAGTGTCTCAATGGCAGAAGCTAGTTGCATAGAAAGGATACTCCACAGAAATAGGAAGAGATACTCAAATTTAGCTGAGATTAAGGCCTGGTTTGTCTTGCGTCGCAGCGCGGCGCGGCGTGATGGTCGGCACAGCTATCGATTTTTCGCGCCGCCCGGCGGCGCCGTTTGCTTTTATACTCAGCCGCCTCAAAACACCATATCTGAGGGAGTTTTAGGTTACCGTCTTCGGTGAATCGCCCCGCTGAAGGAATGGTGCGGCATGGCGCGATCAGCTCTACACTATACATTGGATCCGGATGAATCACTTTCGGATATCCGATTCGAATATCCTTATCCGAGTCATCCAATTATCCGGCCCCAACGAAATTGCCCTTATCCGAACGATTAAAAAATCCAGAGTCCTCAAAACCGTCCTCATCCGAATCATCCGAAAATCCGGGGTCCGCGAAATTGCCAGTATACGAACCATCCAATTATCTTGACCCTGGAGAAATGCGATGATTCGGATAAAATCGGATAGCCCGTTCAACTTCATCGCTCCATTTTGAAATCGCGTACCTTGGACAAAAGCACATTCAAAACGAATTTCGCAGGCGGGCACGCTGCTGAGTCATACGTTTTCGCGCCCTACTGTGGAGTAGTGTCGTAATGACGTTGAATACGTTTGGCGCGCTGCTGAGCGCTAGGTCGATCTTGGCATCTTTTTCTTCAAATATCATGTTGCGCTGCCAGAGGACAGGAAGGACGGGGACTGAGGGAGAGAAGAGAAGCACGTAATCTGATCGATACTTAGCTATTTCACATTGTATAGCATTCGGCGCAAATTGGGTCGGAGGGGGGGGGGGGTGACTTTGTGCATGTAGAGCACTTTGTGCTGCACGAAACTAAAAATGTTGTATAGGTCCAATAAAGGATAAATGACCACAAGAACGGCGGTACTCAACCTCTTTTAAGATGTGTCACGCATTATACTTCTACAGGATGTCGTGGAGGCGATTTGAATGCGTATTTGCCCGTAAAATGACTTCCGGTGGCCTGCCGATGAACAAGTACCAATACACCGGTCCCGGAGGGATGGAAGGCTTGGTTAGCCTGAGCGGGAAACCCGGATTAGGAACCGAGTATCGGGTGCGCGCCGGCACTTGCGCTACACGCGCTCGTGTATAGCGCGTGTAGAGGTATAGCGTAGTATAGTATAGTATAGCGGTATATATGTAAAAGTCAAATAAGCATTAAAATCGTCTTCACGACATACTGCAGAAGTAGAGTGCGTGGCGCATCCTAAAAGGTATAGAGTAACGCCGTCCTGTGCTGTCCTTATTTTATATGTTTGAAATATTGGTAGTACATCACATTGTGCCGACACGTACACGACTTTCTCTACGAAAGGTCGATAACATTGCAGGCCACCTGGCAGAGTGCTGGAGTTGAACACCGAAGACTCGCCTGCCCCAAAAAGACATGTTTTGTGACTATTTAGGGGAGGAATTCCTCCTATGCTAACCGTTCCTGCGATTTCGACCTACCATTGAGACTTTTCCTCGTGAGAAATGCCGTCCCTAATTTTTCTTCTTACGGGACAATTCTACCAAACAGCCACAGGGATAGCAGCGTTGATTGAAAAATAACAAAGAAATAAGAATAACAAACAAAGTGGCACTCCATAAAGAACCCCTGCATAATTTAATGCGCTTTTCATTCTATAGGCTTCTCAATAGGGCTGAATTGGCACCAATAGTAACTGCATGTATGCTATGCAAATCCAGCTTTACTCTTTACCTCTCTATTTTTCAACAAATTGTTCTCTTTGAACGAGGTTTACGTGTGATCAAAGATCCACGAACCCACACGGCTTCCAATACGAAGCGGCTCTACTCACCGGATAAATCAGTGGAGAGGAAAGGTCAACCTTTGAGTCATTGGAAATTCAGTGCGGAGCACGCTAAGATCTGCCTCCGAGGAGAAGGAGCAAACCGCATGCGCTAGTGCTCAAGGGAACTGTTGTTTATGTTTGATTTGGCGTCTTTCTGCGCTAAGCACTTCTAAACAGTGACTTGCCGCAGGTTCCGAAAACTTCCAGCCACTCAAATTACACTTCGCACTTTGCACTTGAATTTAGCGGAAATCACACTGAAAGGACGGAAGATGAATCCTGACTTACATTCACTTCCTTTCAAAAACACGCAGCGCTTCCTGTGCATTGCAATCGAAGTGATGCCCACAATGATCAGCTGGTATTCCTGCATTTCGTCGCATTTCGATGTTGCTCAACACAGCAACAAGTGACTTTTATACTGTATAAGAAGCCAAAGAGATCTCACAATTAGGACGGTTGGATACCTTCGGGGCGTAAGAAGAATGCCTTATGAATAGTCATCTCAGGGAACAAGGCATCTGAGCTCCCAAAATGGGTTGCATTAGCAACGAGGATTATTCGAGCAGCGATTTTACACTACGCATTCCCTTAACCACGCTCAGGACTTCACCATGTCGAGATCACCTACAGTCGATTATGTTGGCTCACAACACTTCGTGGTGCTGTGATCATTCAAGATGTCTTTCTGTAGTCGCATCGACAACGAGTGGTCTCTGACAGGAACGTATGCAGGTACCTTCCTGGCAAAGCGTTATGGATCAGCTGTGTCACCGCTTCGGTCGCTCAGTGACATCAGCGAGATCTTTGAGCAGTGGCAGTATCTGGAAACTCCGTGGAACGTCTTCCAATCCAGAGACAGAGACCCAACACTGCTCGAATCTCTCTGGATTTGATACCTAATTTGTCTTGACATCGCGGGGCATCATTGCAGTTGTTCATTGCGAGAAACGTTTTCACATAGAAGTGTATAGAGATCAATGCCGTTCAGGAATACGCCATGCATTGTACTTCTAGTAGATGTAGTGGAAGCAGCTTGAATGTATATCTGGACTATGGAGTGAACTGCTTTGAACAAATTAGTGCTTACACTTCCTCGACAAGGCCTTTTTACAATCCCCGATCCCGGAAGGACGCGAGGGAGAATGAGTTTCGGTGGGCACTCGTGCATGAAACAGCATCTTCTTCGACTGCGCCAGCACGCGTGTCTGGTTTTTCGCTGTTGATCTAGAAACAATTGCATGTAGGCAGTCCACGATTAAAGCGAGAATGAGACGACCAGGGAGAGAGAGAAGGAGAGAGCAGAGCACCATGGGTGCTCAGGTATTAACATTTTTTACTCAACAGACGTCTGTCTTATATGCCATACAGCATACTTATTTGCACGACCCGCAGAAACATAGCATGGTCTGCAAACGCATGATCTCTGAGTTAAAATGCTTTTAAACAAAGCACGCGTGACTGAAAAGAGCGAAAAAACGAAGAAAAACTAACCCATTAATGATACAAACCCTTCAAAAGTTGACGGCAATTGAGGCAAGAATATTGTTTCACCCGAGCAAGACCATACATATACTAGCGTTAAGATAGAATGATGCAGAACTACATCCATTCAGTAAACCTAGCTATCCCTGGTTACCATTTATTCAAAATTCCTTGCTACCTGATCAGACTGAAAAATTGGGCATCGTTCGCGGGCTGATTGCTGTTTCAGAAAAAATATTCTGTCTGGACAAGCTCACAGTATTTTTTGTGCTTCACATTATATACGGTCATATCACGCCAAAGATCTTCTTTTGAGTCGTTGTTCCTTAACATCCTTTATTGCCTTTCAAAATAGTGGTTGATTTGATGATGTTTTAAGCTTTGGCTGATCCCAATCTCCAGAGCCTTCAGCTCAGGTCGGCTTGTTTTGAGGCTTTGACGAAATTGGCGTGAGCTGAGACCTCTTGGTTCTAGAGAGATCCAACACTTCTGCTGAGACACAGATGAGTGGAACGGGCTTGAGAGCCATTCGTGCTGATGAACATCTAAAAGACATTGCGGCAGGAGTTGAAGAGGGCAGACGTGAGGAAATCCGTTTTAGGGACGCAACGCTCGTCGAGGTTTCGAGACACTTTCGAGGACATCATCGGGCAGCACTAGGAAAAGGCGGAGGCGGAGAGGTGAATGCGGCGAGCTCGAGCGCAGCGATGAGTTCTCCGGGAAAATGATGTGCTTAGTTGTTAGCGTAGCCCTAGGGCACGGCTGAAATGGGTGCTGGAGTGAGTCTTGTCTTGTTCTGTGACTAGCAACAATCATCATATCGCGGCTACAAACTGTACTGCGCATAAGCTTTGGTCAATTTGCCGAAAAGAACGCTTTGGAGCGTTCCAAAGCTGCTTTTTTAAATCAATTTTTTAAATAAACTACTTGTGAAAGAAGACCAACATTTAGGCTCAGCAGCCAGATTCCAGATAGGAGATTCAGGACCCAAAACAGCTGTACTTGGCGATGTTTGGACGAAATGCTTTTTCGACCTCTCCTCGACTTTTGGAGCAGCGACAGCATGTACAATCTTGAATGACCTTGTAATGCTCAGATTAACTTGTAAAAGCTAAGCCTCAATTACAGATATACCAGACGTTCAACGGCCTCGCGGCCGCCGAACGTCTGGTTGGGGCTTCGCCACAAACCCGGAGAGTAGAACACCCCGAACGCTTTCTTCTCCTCTTTAGGCCTTCTCTCATTCATTACAGTAAAAAAACTGGTTTTCCTACATAGAATGGTATAGTGGAATAGGGCAAAACAGGTCCATCACCTTCATTGGACCCTCCCCCCTCCCTTAACTGGTTCCTTATGACTGGTTCCCCATTATTGTCAGCCTTTTTCCACCCTTCACTGGACCCCTTCCCCCCATTCACCGGTCCCCATTACTGGTACCTTCCTCACCATTCCCCCCTTCACGTGGTCTCCTCCTTCCTCCTTCACCGGTCCCCTTCACTGACCCCTCTCCACTCCTTCACCGGTTCCTCTTCACTGGATCCCCCTCACCGGTCCCCATTGCTGGTCCCACCTTCACTGGTCCCTCCTTTATTGGTCAACCCTTTACCGGTCCCCCTTACTGGAACCCCATCCTTCACAGGTCCCCCATTACTGGTCCCACCTTCACCGGTAACACATCGTCTGAATCCGGAATCCCCGCGCGACATCGGTGACACCTCTTCCGAACCCGGACGCCTGTTAAACAACGTCGGTGACATGTGTTCTCAACCCGAACGTGCTTTGCGCGACATCGGGGACACGTCGTCTGAATCTGGAAGGCCTTTCGCGACATTGGTGACACCTCTTTTGAATCCAGGCACCTGAAGAATGACGTCGGTGACATTTCTTCTCAAGCCGGACGTGCATTGCGCGACGTCGGTGACACGTCGTCTGAAACTGGAAGGCCTTTCGCGACATCGGTGACACCTCTTCTGAATCCAGGCACCTGATGAATGACGTCGGTGACATGTGTTCTCAACCTGAACGTGCATTGCGCGACATCGCTGACACGTCTTGTGAGTCTGGAAAGCCTTTCGCGACATTGGTGACACCTCTTCTGAATCCAGGCACCTGATAGACGACGTCGGTGACATGCCTTCTCAAGTCGTGCCTCCTTTGCGCGACATCAGTGACACGTTGTCTGAATCCGAACACCCCTTGCGCGACATCGGTAACATCTCTTCTCAACCTGAACGTCCTTTGCGCGACATTGGTGACATGTCTTCTGAACATGGACGCCTGTCGACAACTACAACAGTTGACAACTGGTGACAACTACACTACCCCTTCCCCCCCCCCCCCCCTCCTCATACTTCCTCCCAACACACTTCTTCAGCATTTCTGTGCAAACAAACACACCCACAAACACACGCACTCACCCACAAACAAACGACCGTTCTCGCTTATATATATAGTAGGATCCTTAGTTTTGTCGGCTTCTAGCAGTCAGCTGGCGAACACATACGAGGATATTCAGCTTAGAAGGTCAAACAAAGACCGAAGTGATAGTTAGCAGTTCACCTGCTGCGAAGTCTGTCCAGACGCAAACATTTTCACGAGAATCCCGTTTCAAACAGTCTGCTCCAAAGAAAATCAGTCGGTAATGATCACCCAATCAACTATATACTATTAACTTGCTGAGAAATTCTTTCACCGGACGACATTCTTGCATGATTCCTGATCCAAACGCTCAAGCCTCAGCAGAAGTGAATAGATTCGATCAGAAGCAACCTGAGAGCCCGTCAGGCGTAGTCGAACAGATGGTATAACATAGTAGAAAAGGACAGGTCTAGCATAGCACACGTGCTGTTTGAACACTGCTCAAATAATATTCGATTTGCTCTACAACTGAGAATTTCGACTCTCTCTCAAATTCCCTCTTTACATAAATCGCAACTGAATTCTAGTCGACGTCAATCTTAGAAAATCATTCCCTAGTTGTATTCTCGAAGAAACTGGCTCATTCGGTGGGCTATGCAAAAATTAAAGAGTATGTGTTCTCGTTCGTCTGATTATTCGAAAAATCAAGAAATCAACTTATTCGTTCACTTGATTCCTGGAAATTTCATGCATTGGTTTAGTTAAGTACTTCGGAAGAAGATCAATAGCTCAACATAACCTTTTAAACCGGCCCAAGAAGTTTCTCTTCTATAGAGCTTCATAGCTCCATCCTAAACCAAGCCGTGAGTTGGACGTCTCGTACCATAACGAAGAATTATAGATGTATGAGTGGAGTGTACATAAGGGAAACGAAATTTGAGGTTAAATCGCTAAGCACTAGTACATAGCTGTAGAAAAGACGGTTAGTTTTGGCCTTTTTAGTCGCTTTAGAAATGTGTTGAGAGCGCAAATGTAGATGATCATGAAAAGCACTCACTTCATGTGATGAGGTACGACGTCACGTCCTCTAAGCGCTTCCGCATTGTGCCTTTCTCTAGCCCTACCGATACGGTCACACGATCACCACTGCTAGGATCATCGCCTTGGTCGTGACAGCTACTTCGTCATCAGCAGGCACTACACACTAACACAGCTCTCCTGAGTGATTATTCCAGAAACGGCATTAGTTACGTGTTCCGGTGGGAAATGCTTAAAATATTGCAAATATTTGCTGAATATGTCTTCAAACAACTTTCTATCGCATCTTTATACTATATTCTGCAAAATGTAATACTTTCTAAGGGACCAAAAAATAGCACCGGTTTCAAAGGGATTCATATTAACTTTGAAAAGAAAGAATACTAAAGGAAAGGAGTATGTTAAACAATCCTCCTTTAAGATGCGCCACGCACCCTGCTTCGACGGGATATCGTGGTAGTAATCTGTAGCGTATTTTGCTATTACGATGACAACAGTGACAAAGCTTGACAAGTGAGTGTTTTATTATTCACAGGAAAACCTAGTGACAAATCACTGATCCTGCAGGGATGGGAGCTTGGTTGGCTTGAAAGGGACCCAAAACAAGAACATCTATTCAGGTTGTGCGCTAGTTCGCCACGATGAGCACAAGGAATGCTGAACCATCGAAGGGATTCTCGGTAAACACCAAGCACAAAACATAGAAATGCTGCAGTTATGCTATCTGCTCGCTTTTTTCACGAACACCTATGTGGAGAAATTTGCAGTGCATGTCCTTCGCTGCACAGCTGCTGCAGCTTTCATCTATGTACACTTTAGCAAGGAAGCCTCAGAAATGAAACTAGCTTGTAGTTGTTCCTTTCTAGCGTTAGCAGCTGCTCAACTTTCTTGCTCCCACGACACCAGCCATCCCTTACCGTACTCAATAGAAATTCTGAGGGAATAGATGGATTTATGAAGAGGCGATGGGAAGGACGAGTACGGAGAGGCTGCTAAAATCTCAGGCCTAACCAGGCTGCGCAAATTGAGAAGGACTAGGATGACGATCTGTACTTACAACGCCCGCACGCTCGCATCGGAAGCATTCGTTGAGGACCTGATGATGCAAGCCAGGAAGATCATTTACGACGTCATCGGACTGACCGAGACGAGAAGACACCACCCCCTCCCTACACGCCGCCTACGACTCCGGAGAAGATCTGCTCCTCGGAACATGCGACAGCAGGGGAGTAGGCGGCGTTGGTGTCCTCGTCAACACGCACTTGGCCATGAACATCGATTCGTACGAGTCTCTGACAACCCGAATCGGACGTCTGCGACTGAAGCGATGGATGTGTTTCCGTGCCAGCTTTGACTGTATTCGTCGCGTATGCACCAACATCCGACTACGACGACGAAAAGGTCGAAGCTTTCTACGTGGAGCAGGAGAAGTTCTATAAGGAAGATCACACCTTCTACAAGGTGATCGTCGGCAACTTCAACGCCAAGATCGGACCGCGAAGGTCGCCGGAAGAACTTCACATCGGAACCCACGGTTTGGAGTGGAACGAGCACGGTGAAAGGCTGTCTGAGTTTATCACGTCGACCAAGACCATCCATGGAACTCGCAGTTCCAGAAGCCTCCATCGCTACAATGGACCTGGGAATCCCCCGGTGGCCAGTTCCACAACGAGATCGACCACATCATCTTCAATCGCAGGTATTGCCTGACCGACGTCTCCGTTGTCCCCAAGTTCTACACGGGATCGGACCACCGCCTCCTTCGCGCGAGGTTCCGCTTTTCGCATCAAGGAGAGAAGGCCGCGAAGTTCAAGAAGAGGAATCCCAGAACGACCATCAACTGGGACCTCTACACCTCTCTTGTCGGCCTTTGGGAAGATGCCGTCATGGACAACGTCGATGAGCAATACGACCGCCTCGTGCACCATCTCCGCGATAGTGCTAAGGGAGCCGAGAGCTTGAAGACCACCAAGAGACGCCTGTCTTCGGAAACTCTTGAGCTTATACGCCAGCGTGGAGCAGCACGAGAGTCAGGCAACTACCAGCTCACGTCCGAGCTTGCGAAGGTATGCAGAGCGGCGATAAAGGAGGATTTTTAGGAGAGAAGGACGGAAGTGTTGGCTGAAGCTGCAGAGGCAGGTTTGAGCATCCGCAATGCCGCCGGAACTTCGCCAAGGAGGTCATCCACGATTTCTACTGCGATCTCTTCACTCCCCTCTGTTCTCCCTTCCGAGGACCGACACGCCATTTCGTCGGTGAAGAAACGTACAGCATCCGGTCCCGACAGGATCAGACCCGAACACCTGAAGAACCTCCCGCTAGCGCTCATCAACACCCTGGCGCAGCTCTTCTCGCGCTACCTGTCGGAGTGAAAGGTTCCATCTCAGTGGAAGACCAGCAGGACCGTCTTGCTGTACAAAAAGGGAGACGTGCACGACATTGGCAACTATCATCCGATCTGCCTGCTGTCCGTAGTCTACAAGCAGTTCACTCGAGTCATCCTGAATAGGATCAGCAGAACGCTGGACGAAGGACAGCCACGCGAACAAGCAGGATTTCGGAGAGGATTCAGCACGATCGACCACATACACACCATTACGAAGCTCATCGAAGTGTCGCGAGAGTATAAGCTGCCGCTGTGCCTTACGTTCATCGACCTGAAGAAGGCATTCGAAGGCCGTACGAAAGCAGGATGAACACGCGATCAGCGTCGCGCAGCGTGGAATTGAGAGCACGATGCTCGGAGTGACACGACTCACGCAAGTGAGAGAAGGCCTCCGGAGTTCCGAGCTTCGCTGACGTTCAAAGATCAGAGACGTTGTCGCGTGGGCCAAGTTGTCGAAAATTATGTGGGCCGGCCACGTAATGCGCTTCGCAGACACCCGCTGGACGAGAGCCGTCACCGACTGGATTCCGCGGGATGTCAAGAGAACACCAGGACGACCACCAAGGCGTTGGTCGGACTTCTTCGTGAAAGCCCTGAACGACCGCCCGCTCGAGCAAGTCGATGATCAACGGGACGAGAGGTGACACAGGTGATGAAGAGGCTGCTTTAGTTGCCGATTTTTTTAAGCATTTCATCTCATGGCTATTACATTTACAATAATGTTATTCCCATGCGTTTATAGTAGTGCATGTGTTCTGTGAGAAGGTAGTTCTAAACGATGAACTAAGCAGAGCTTAGTTAGCAAAATTACAACGACCATAAAGGCGCATTACACCACTCACGTTCAACTCTTTCTCTCCTAATTCCACTAGTACGTAGAATACACCGTGACCTCAGAACTTGCACGAGAAGGGATAACGAGGAAGAAAAACGAAAGGAAGCTGAGGCAGAGATCAATTTTGATGATAGACAATAAAAGGAACGACGTCTTACGCGACAAAACGACTTCGAGACGGTGATTTACGGCAGCTACGAGATTTAGTTGTCCTATATTACCTCATTGTCCTTTCTAGCGTTAGCAGTTGCTCAACTTTCTTGCTCCCATGACACTAGCCATCCCTTACCGTACTCAATAGAAATTCTGAGGGAATAGATGGGTTCATGAAGAGGCTCCTTTAGTTATCGATTTTTTTAGCATTTCATCTCATGGCTATTACATTTACAATAACGTTATTCTCATACGTTTATAATACTTCTGTGCCACGAGAACGCTAGGCGGAATTATTTAATAGACTGGCGTCTCGACCGTTTCGTCGTATTCAGAGCCCTAAAATCCGTTCGTGGTGTTATATTTGAAACTTTCCCGAGCAAACACCCACCCACAATAGCATTTCTGATCTAGTGCCAAAAACACGATGCGAAAAACCCAAATATTGAGAATGAGCTCACACGATGCGCCACCGCTTCTGCCACTTGAATGCTACCACGAACAATCTGAGCGGCGAAATGTTGCTTGATGCCAAAACATAACATATCCCATCCCTGATCAGTTCACCGTAGCAGCTCAAAAATGAATGTTCAGGGCACATTTGCAGAATGACGCTGTACTTGTCAACACTCCTAACAAGAACATCAGGAAAGAGCTTGTACGGAATAGACTTTATGTGTCTGTCAGATGATCGCGTTATTTGCCCACACTTCGGAATGGGAGACTGCGCGAAAAGCGGAGTGACCTACCAGATCGAGTGCGGTACATTTAACAGATCATACATACGAGAAACTGGGAAACTTCTAGGTCTTCGAATTAAGAAACCCTTGCTGGCAAACGACGATGTTACCTATCAACTCCACTCACAGGCATAGACTCGAAGGGCACACGGTAACGGTAACGATTTTGGGGCCGTTAGACAGAGATATCCCCCAAAAAGGTACTCGAGTTCGGGATTTCCTCAAGAAATCCTATAATGAACAATCGCAACGCGGTATTAAAAGGCCGCAGAGAATTTCTCAGGTGACAGGAGTAAAGAGCCGTAATATGGTGTTCGTTAAGTACATCCGCTTCTTCATTTTCACCCTAGAATCCAGGAAAGCACATGGTCACGTTCCCGTTCCAACACGGGCGATGGAAGACGACTTCGTTGCTATATCCTGCCACGATTCTTTTGAATTCAGACAGCTTTCTGGTACTCACGTGTGTGCATCGTTTGCATCAGCTACGCGTTGGAGGGTTTAGTTTAGCAAATTTTCTCCAAAAAGGAGGAATCTGCTACGGCAGTTGTCTGTGTCTAGCTGAGCGGACAGCACCGTTGATATCAGTCATAAAGGTTTTCTCACCAGCATCAAACGACAGCTGCTACACGTGAAGGGAGTGAAAGCTTTAGGTGGAGCGTTCGCACCGCACCGCGAGCTTCGAAAATGACCTGTAGAGAAATGATTCACGGCATATTTCTTAAGCTCAAGTGGCCGGCACCGAGGATGTAAGGACCATTGTGTTCGATCAAGCAGTGCCGGTGGTGTAGAGCATTCCCGCCCGGTCAGCAGGAGGTGCGGGCTTGAGTCCCGCCTGGGGCCAGAGTTTTGATCGCAACAAAACATCGTTGCAACGACCTGTCGACATTTGTTGAGATTTGGCCACTGTTGGGGATTGGTCAAGAAACTGTCTAGATGACAACTACTTCTCTTTAGCCGAGAAAAGGAGGATCAGTGCTACCTCCTATAATGCGCTAACGCACCTAAGGTATCCTAGAATTGTGTTGCAAGAATCCACTTGAAATATTGGCTCACACAGTGCAATTAATCAATAATCACGTCGTTTATGTGTTGTCATTGAGGCAGAAAGAAGCCGTTTTCAATATTATTGTTAATCTGCGCTCTGCTTGTGCTCATTTGCAGTAGTTTTTCGGAACTTTCCGAATGTTCAAAGCCTTTTTGGTTCAAGAATAACAAAATTTCTTTGTTTTGAAAGGAGTTCTCGCTTCGTACCGCTTCCATTCTCTTCTATAGCCCTAGCGAAACTATAATTGAGACCTGTTGTTAGTAGTAAGCTCTGATGGGCATAAAACAGGGAATGACAGAAAAAGACAGAGAGTGAGGGAGACCATTCACGCGCAAGCCACATAAGGAGAGGGATAATGCGGCGTTTCTGGATAAGCTTACGACGACCACTACATGCCAGGGGTGGCCGACCGCTAACCAGCTGACCGAGTATAGCGGCGGTGTGCTGAGCGGCTCCAAGAGCGCCTTGTCGCACTGCAGCTAGCTGTCATTGTAAACGCGGCGAAGTGGTGACGAGTAGCAATCCCACGAGGCCGCGAATCCATTTTCATCCAAAGAATCAGTTTTATGTTCGCAAACGTTCCCGGACACACTGGAAACATTCTATTATGAAACTATCGACTGGGCTGGACCTGTTCCTTTGGCAGGAACTTTCGCGATGAAGAGGGCAAATAATTCGGGCGAAGCATTTTAGTGAAAATTTATCTGTGCACGCCGTGAGTTCGCAAGAATCGCAGCACTTGCTTTTGCTTTGTCTCCCACTTCGCTCCATATTTCACTTTAATAAAAAATTTTAAAATTTACTCTATAAAAGGACTGCCTAAAGTCGTAACCGCTGAGAGAGGAACTTATAAAGTGGGGAGAGAAAAAATTACGTAAAACGAAAAGATACGTAAAGTAGAGAGCTTTCAACAAGAGCCGCACAATGGTTAGTTAGTGTACTTCCATATTTCAATTTCATTACTTTAGCCCTTTTGTTGATATACTGAAAATGATCATCACCGCACGTGTTATCACTACATTTACACGGGGGTGGGTGCTCATTTCCTCAAATAGCTACCATCAAGGTCTGGCCCAAACAGGCCGGACAAAGCATCTGTAGCAAACACCAAAATACACCACAACAGTTTATTAAATAAATGTTGTAGGAAACAACATGGCCTTCTCCTCCATTCGACGCTGGTGTTCCTGTCAGCGCCGTCTAGAAGGAGGTAACAACACAACAACATCTGCACTTCTAAGCAGTATTTGCGCTTCTTGCGCATCAAGTTTCGTCCCTTTTCCCTCTCTCTCTTCTGCGAGATCGGGAAGCATGACACTACGTACACCGACCAAACAATGTATAAATTAATATAAGCTCATACACGAATGCTTACATATTCACGTCTACTACATAATGACTCCAGAGCAATAGACCTTCGTAATTGCTAGGTGATAAATAAGAAGCAAAACAACGCTTCAAACTGTCCTTTATTGGACTTCTGTTGACAATTGTAGTGCTTCGAGCCAAACCGCTACTGAGCGGAGAAACCGTAGGTCAGGGTGAGAACACATTGCAACTGTTATATCTAGAAGATGTACCAGTCTGTGGCATTCAGAAGAAGCACGACAAGGAGCCCTTCATATTGCCATGTACGGAGCACTGATAGAGTTATCGGTTGAGAACCGTCCACTCCTGGAAGATGACCACTACTGGATGGTCGTTGTCCTTCCACTGGGTCCACTGCGATGATGTGTAGGTGGCAGACAGCACTGACCGATTCGAACGCGACACCGTTTTGAACGGCCTCATTCCCAGACTGAAAACACAAATCACTGATGAGCTTCGTAGGAAGAACTGGCTCTTGACACTTTTCCCGCCGCCCGAAAATCATTCTAGATGAATAATAATTTATCAGAATAATTTATAATAATTAATTTATTAGAATAATTTATATCCATAAAGGAGAGCTTGAAAACCACCTATAGGTGAAGATATTATAGGCACGGATTACAGGGATTTTGAGGAAGCAATGACTTCGTCTGGAACGTGCGAACAACATGGAATTCTAGAGGAATTGGAATAGTGTTTGCTTTTGACTCATTTCGAACTGAACATAAAAACGAGTTGTAACCCATATATGTATCATACCAAAATTAAATACTGCCCCGCTCCTAAGAAAACTGATCAGGATAATGATGAGTGCTCCAAAAAGGGTTAGGCGGAAGCGCAGCAGCAGGAGGAGCCGACTGTCGCTCGCATCCTGAAATGGGTTTCCTGGTTCGACCCCGTCCAAGACATCCAAGCCTTCCATCCACCCCGGACCAAAGAAATTGGTCATAGTCTTGCCTAGGGAGGACAAAGCAGTGCTCATCGGCTGACGAGCTCGTTGTATGACCAGAATATGCATTCAAATAGCTCCCACAATACTCATTACAAGCAAAATCCGTGAAGGATCCTAAACACGGACTGGCTAACGTCGTTCTCGTTTATTCTCTATTTCAGAAGATCCATTCTCAAAGATTTCATATCACAGAGGAGTGGAGGCCCTTGAAATTAACGTTTAGAGCAAGAGTGAGATAAGCCCTCAGTATACGCAACACACTTTACTTGGGCGTAACGTTGTGATTGGTTTACAACTTGTATCGCACTTGTTGTAATCATTAGAGGAATATCCTGTTTCGAATAGTACTTTACTTTATAGATCCCTAGGTAATCTGGGTCATTTTTAGGTACTGTAAGTCGAAGTGTTGGATGCTTTGGGTTTTCAGTGCTCAGTGTTCTCAACAAAAATGAAATAAATTCGCTAGAAACGATCCGATATAGGAGGTCACTCTCCTTGAGGCTAGCTTACCTCACGCATCGATGAACGAGCTTAGATTCGATGGCGGCTCCGATACCTCTTCGTCGGTGTTCGGGAAATACGAACTGGTTGTTGAAGAACCCAGCCGGATCCACCATTTCGAAGGCAACTGGTTCTCCATTGTAACGTACGCATATCGACGGTAGTCGCAGCAGTTTGGCACTGGAACAGATGGGCGTATCTGATAAATTCAGTTCACGTCAAATAAATAATGTGGCCCATTTCTATCCAGGTTGCTTAATAAGGATCACTTCGCTCTAAAGAATTCCCCAAATCCGCGCCATTCGAAGAAATGCGCCTAGAATGCGAGCGTGTTGTGACAGGTGCTCCCATACGCCAAACAGCGTGTTTTGCACATGTGCGCTTCTCACTCCCTTGCGGCATCACCAAGCTAAGCCCTCATTTAAGTGTCTGCTCTTTTTGGGCCACTTCTGCACTACCAAGTAGGATGAAACCCTATTTTTGTAAGTCCTAGATCTTCTAGCCTCACCAGTACCTTCTCTTACACCGCCTGTAAACTTTGCATGCCATGCCGAAGCCATCCATCCTCCCACTACATAAGTTCTACCTTGAACGTGGGTGCTTCAGCTGAAAGCTTAGGCCTACCAAAGTAGTAATAGCCGACTATAACTACACCACCAGAAGCAGTCGGTTGGTACGCTGTAACCCGGAGAATACTCAATTACTAGCCGCGATAAATTACAGCTACAGATATAATAAATCGGTAAGCAGGTAATGCATGACTTCTGGAGTAGGTAATCTAAATGTAGACAATCAGCGCAAGATTTCTTGGGAACGGCTTTCGAATTCGGTCACTCGATGAATGACTTCTGCGGCGCATCTCAATTTAAATGCTCGGTACACGATCTCTAGGGCACGTCTTTGGAATCCAGGTACTCAGGGCACGACCTACATATGTCCGCACTCACAACGCTTTGTGCGTCTAACAGAACTCAGACTGGATGGTCGACTGCTAGGGCTACAAATTCAGTGAAATCGCCCGAGATTAGGCTCAAACAAGCAACGCGCTAGAAGAAGTCTAGCAAGAGCCTCTGCTTTCGAATGATACCTAATGGTTAGTTACGGACGAACCCAGTTATATAGTGGTAGTTCCTTCCTTTGCTATAGGAAGCCCTCGTAAAATATTTGGGTGGAGAACGCAGCTTGCAATTTTAGCCTTGTTCTGAACCAACTAACTTCGATAAGCGCCTTAATTAACCTATCCAGTTATGCTTGGGAGGAAAAACATTTTCACTTCCGGAGTAATAAAAATACAATAGTACCAGTGAATCCAGTTTTCTTTTTGGCGACCTGTTCCGTTGCGATTTTACATGGAATGCTTCGATTGATCGTGACAAATATTTTTTAGGAAGTGCAAAGATGGTACATAAATGGAGAGTCGAACCACTGACCCTCTTCCTCACGACACCGCTCTTCTATCCCCTGCGCCACCACTGTTTGCCTGCCAGCGCGGTTGCACACTACTTGAGCTTGGCCCAAGAAGGTAATATGCAAATGGTCTACAACTCCTCAGCCAGATGTTCACAGCAGATATGGAACGCATACATGGAATTAGCGTTCGAAGCTGCATCCCGTGATTTAAATCTGCAGGTACGACCTGGCAATCCTCTAAGCTCTACATCGGCTATTTTCACAGAATTTGTTAATCGCAACTCCCAAAATGAGTATAAGTAAGCATTTACATAGTCTGCTCGTGGTCGCCGTCTTGAGCGTGCTGCCAAGTGCTGTTGATAAGCTCTCCTTCGATAATGGGATCCACCTGAAAAGCTGAATTAGAATTTGTGATGAACATATTTCTTTGGAGTGAGCCTGGGATCAGCTATGTATCAAGCTTGATTAGGCAGGATACATATAAATGAAGCAGGTAGACTTACGTCACCATAACTATGTATACATGGCTAACATTATGGAGGCAGAGCTATAACCAAAATATAAAAGTCCAAATTTTAATATTATTTCTCATTATGTTTGCAGATGAGTTAGAGCAGCTTATAAGAAGGATGAAGATCGTTGCGGACCAGGGACACATTCCAATAGAAATGGAGACTCACATTGGTAGACAATTTCGGGATTTAACTTAGTGGGAGGGACACTTCACTATCACTCCTTCGTAAACGCGGTAAAATTGTTTCACAAAAACGACGCATGGATCTGGTCTAAGCGGACCTTTCAATGCAATTATCCAGCTGGAGGGAACCGTCGTGTTACTGTATGTTTTGCTTTTCTAGAGATGTCGCACTCGACTAGAATAGAACCGAATTCTTACACGTTCGTATATCCTGCGAAAATCAAAGTTTTCATTCCACTTGATAAGCCTGCTGGCAGCACACGCACGTGCGAAAGGTTCCAGTGTCACGCTAATCAGACCGCGGAATAAAACTTGATCAATTCGGGGATAAATCACGAAAGTCCTCCCCTGCAATGGAGCCGAAAGCTCTTGCTAACAACATGGTGGTGTCACACTGACGTGCCACCGTTATTTCACAAGACCGCTAGGCCAATAAATCCACTGCTCTATGTATGTTGGCCGTAGCGAAGAGAACCGAAGCTCGGTCAGTCTCTTAAGGCTGCACTACGCGTTCTAGGAATGTGCTACCATGAAGGCGCATGGGATGACTTGATGGTCAGTGCAGTGCCAAGTGAGACCAACCGACAGGCGGTTTTGTCCTTCTCAGAAAACCTTGGCACCAAATAAGGGATGGAATGCCTGGCTTGGCCAAACCCGAGACAGAACCCCGTATCGATCCATCTGCAACAGGGGTGTGTGTTATTACGATTTACGATTTTACGATTTACGGCGATTTTAAGCAATTTTTTACGACCTACGATTTACGACACTTTGAGTCGTAAATCGTAAATTCTCTTAAATGTTATCGATCGACGGGCAAATGGCGTCCAAATGACGTGGCGCAGTCCGGGTAAGGAAGATGTGCCCACTCTCCTTCCTCTATTTGCTCATTTCCATTTTCGTTTTAGCGTAGTTTTTCATTATTCTGATGTTGAAACGTATCTATCGATATCTTTGCAACATGTGGCCGAGCATTATCGTGAAGAAAGTAGAAAATCGTTCGTCGTGGGTCCCTTCCGCTGACTGCCCTCTCTCAAGCTTTATTTATTTTAATTAATTTTATTTATTTATTCAAAGAAGGGATATGATTTGACTATAGAAACACAAAACAAACAAAAAATAGGAACAAAACGCTATCTGACATCAGTCAACTACAATTACATTTGAAAACTTTACCAAGCAATAGCTCTACTCCAGAAATGTGTTCTATAAGTTAGGAAATCGGTTCTAAGTCTTACATTTGCAACTGGCAGACACAGTTTGAGCTTTCCTCTGACGGATCTCTGCAGCTCCCCGTCCAAGAATTCTTCTATGTCGTTGTTCAGCTTTTTGGTGAGAATTTTAAACACCATAATAGGATCTACTCTTTCGCCAGCTCATTAGTGAAAGCCGACCAAAGAGTTCAGATCTCTGACGTTGGTTGGGAATCATGCCGTACCTCACCGGGAAGCTTCTCATCATCGGTTTTCTGGTGAAGCTGTTCGGAATGCTTTCAAGAAGATCGATATCCTTCTTTCTGGTTGGATTCAAAACTGTTGGTCCCGATTATACGATTAGCCTCACATAGGTCTTGTGAGCACGATGTAAACTTCCAGAATTCGCAGTCGCTGTGGTGACGGCTCTAAGGAGTTCGTGGCAGAGCATCCCTTGGGAGTTCCACCAATAGTACAGCATTAAATTCTCCTGGTGGAGGTCGGACTTTGATTGCTTCGGAGGTGGTTCTCGTTGGGGAAGCCACTGGGCCCTACGGGCATGGTTGTCGGAAAGTTCGAAGGTTCTTAATAGGAAAGCGGAGAAGAAGAGACTGAGCGGTGCTTAATGGCGACGACCGGTCCGAGTCACGGAGACCATGGACCAGTCAAGTCGAGACCACCTTTATTATATTCCAGAATAGTCTAGAATGTACAACATTAAGTTCTAGAGTGTTCGAGCTATAAGCCTGTGGCACTAAGTCAGACCATAACCGGTTTTGCTAAGTCTTGAAGAGGAGTCTGGTTGAAACTTTACTGTAGGACTTTCCCGACAACCCAGTAATCAATCTAAGATCTTTCGATGCGTCACAGGATAGAGTTGCGTCAGGCATTAACTCAATACGCGATGTTTGTTGAACCCTTATGCGCAGTTACTGGTTTCTCCTATTAGTGAGGAGTGAAAATAGTTTTAATTATTTGTTGTTTTGTTGGTGACCTTCTACTATTGCTTGCGCTAAATCCTAGATTTATACTAATCTAAAAAACTGCTAAGGGATTACAAATTTAATGGTTATTCAAACTATGGAAGCTTTTTGTCGAAACACCCTGCACAGGTCAGAGCAAAGTTTTCGAATCAGCAGCTTCTACGACCTTCTTGAAACGTGTACAGTTTGAGAGATCTCATCTGACCAGAAGGAAAACTAAAAGTAAAAAAGAAAAAGTTTAGGATGAAATATGCCCAGTTTGGGCCGAAAATAACACGACAAATAAACAATTATTGGGTCATTTTGTTTTCACATTAGCAGAAGCAGACCAGACCTATAGAAATTCAGTTGCACTGCACAACACTGTAGGCAACTCTTACGATTTGCGGTTCACGACGGTTTTTTCGTAATTACTATTTACGAAATTTCGAGTTTCATTTACGCATACCCGTGATTCACAAGCGAGTAGCATTTGCTGCCTACTGCTTCTCATGCGCTCCTAAGTAGAATAGACTGACCACGAACCTCATCGAAGTAATAGCCATCAGGTAATGGTGGCTGGGGTGTTTGCTCGTTGAGTGCCATCCGGCACTGTTTCTCATTCATGTAGAACAACTCCATGTTCAAGTTGTTCTCCTCCAAATCGCAGACGACGTTGCGCATCAGACACGTATACTGAAACACGAAAATCAGTTGGATGTTTCGCTCCAAATTGGTGGTCGCAATGCGAAGTGTCTAACCTTGTGTTTGTACATTTTAGAGATGGTGACTTACTGCTTTAACAAGTTCTTCTTTCCCGATAATTAAATGCGCCCGGTTGCTGTCAAGTGAACCAAACGCTCGAACTCTGAAAATGGGGTGATGGAATTTCATAGTTTGAAGGAAATCCCGCTCACTGAAACGTACCGAAATTCTCGGATGCAATCGTAGAACTCTCTCCTTTCAAGGGTTGTGCCCGCGGTTTGCGCAATCATGCAGTAGGGCCTTAAAGACGCAAAAAATTAAATGATCCTCATGTGATACATATAAGGAAGTTAGCAGCAATGCGCTAAAACAGAAGAGAATTTTGGAGCTGAAGCTACAAACTTGATATGCTCGTTGTCTTTGATCATGAACCAGTACTTTCGTGGCCCACGTATCGGATAGGCGAACACTCGTATCGGTGATTCGGGAAAGCTGAAAAGGTTCATAGCACGTTTTATGAGGGCCTCTAAAAATAGGAAAGCTTAATGAAACTCACGCATCCTCGAGAAAGCCTCGAATTGAAAACGGGAAATAAATAGTGTTGATGTCGTTCGTCGTCTCGTCAAGCGCCTTTTCAAGTGACTCTCGCGAACTGAGTTCCGTGAGCATTCTGAAGATATCACATAAATAGCAGATGGCTTTCAGTAGAGTGCGTGCCGCACCTCAAAAAGGTGAAGCGAGACGGTTGCTGCACCCAAAATGGAGACAACAACGGTTTCAAGTTTATCAAATGATGGATCTCTAGAGCAGTAACACGTTGGTCGCAAAAACAATTGCAGCCTTGCCGCCGTAGCAGGCAAAGATAGTGGCCGACTTTCTACGCATGATCAGGAAGCGCTAGAACGCAAAGGGTAAGATGAGCTTCAATATAATCATCAAGAGCATATCACTCATCAACCAAGAAAGAAACACGTTTCGCCTATTGATAACCTCAATGCACGTAGTTATGAGCATGTGATATGCAAAAAAGTGGCAGTTGAAACTACAGTTTGAAATTTTCCCTGATATTGTTGTTTGCTGATGATGAGATGTCAATAAATCGATGGTTCTGGCCCCGAATGGCACCTAGCCTGATGGCGACGTCCATCGTTTCAGTCGCAAATCGATAAAACGACAGTAGAACGAAAAAGCTATCGTGACTAAATATATCATGTTTTCCACGCTTATTTTAACTAGAAAGGCTAGTTGAAGAATAATGACAAATTTCGCTACTATGAGTGCAGCTAACGATAGCATTTTAAAAAGAAACGAGGGAGACGTATGTCAGTGGAAGACGTAGAGCTGGCTGGTCCAGTTTGTAATACCGCTCAAAATTATTTCAAAATTCGCAGTTGCTATAGCCGATGGTAAAAAACGGGTAACTTGTTCCGCATTAGTAATCCTCACGGACAAAACACCTCAAGCAGATGTTTAGTAGAGCATGGACACCAATTACTTAACAGAGAAAATCTGCCTTGAATTATAAGCAAACTAGAAGCGGGTGGCAGGTAAATCGCACGTGGAATTAGTAGCAAATATAAAGTCAATGTAGAATAAAGCGAGAAACGTGCTCTTGGAGGATTATTGTTCCTATCTCATGCATTCTCTTTAAACCTCTTTAAAATGGAGGGAAGAAAGAGCTTAGCAGCCGAGATCCTCATAAGTTGGCCGACGAACGGCTGAGACCTCAGTTAATGGAGAAATCCGCCCGCATTTTGCTCAGCTGTTCGGAAGAGTTGCTCCTGCAAAACGAGCATATCCTAGTGTATGTATTAAATATGAGGACGGGTACAGACCGTTTCACCAGGGTTAAGGAGCACCTGGATGGGCTGTGGAAGTTCAAAGTGCCACGCCGTTAGGGGAGCACAGGGTCCAGAACCACGGCGGCGCAGTGGTAGAGATGACCGCCACGATCTTGGCACCCGAGCGCGACACCTCGTTGCGCAGAACACTCGAGGCGTTTTGGCGCGCAGCCAAAAATCGAAAAACCGGCCGAAATGGTGGGGGAGCGCATCGCGGCGACGGAAGAGATGGCCCCCGTCGTCGACCTTTGCGGTTTTGACCTACGGGGTAGCATGAAGGGCGACCCTGGGGCAGGCGGGTCAAGAGTGGAGCTCTACTGATTGCGCAGAAGCAGGCTGCTGCAAAGCTCTAGGTTCGAGTCGCACCCAGGACAACAAAGCCTTCTATGAACAGGTCCCAGATCTGTTTGGAAGCAGTAAGGCAGTGGCTGGTCCATCGTCTAGCCGCCGCAAGTTATGTACATGCCAAACATGCAACAGGTTGCTACTGCGATATCCCGTAGAAGTGGAATGTGTGGCGCATCCCAACCGGATTTGATTAGCATCGTTCTTTATGTAGATTTTAGAAGGAACACTTTATTTAGCGGGCTAACGTTTCGACCTGTTCTTCGTCTCCGGAGGCCCACTAAACTACTTCAACGAGCGAATATTTACTACTAAAAGTCTGCTTACTAATAAGAAGTCCTATAAAATCTATCTTAAGTGTTGCACAACGGAGGAATATGAATAAGAGATCTATGCAACAAAGGATGTAAGAAGAAGTCAGGATTTAAAAAGAGTACGGGTACTGTAGTTCCAAGAGGAAGGCGTCATCGTTGAGGGCTAATTGTAAAGGCACAGCCGCGGCCGAGGAGAGCCGCTGTCGAGTCCGACATTCAAACGTCTCGGAGCCAGGCGGGGGGTAATCCTTTGAGTCTCGCAATGACTCACCATCGTGAGTCTCGTATCCAGAAAGAGGAGATCTCGTGCTAAACATCGACCACATGAGTGCGGCTTCTTGGGAAGGAGGCGTTCCCACAAGTAATGGTGCTCCACCTCCTGTCCCCTTCAAGGAGGATATTCGTTCGTTCGTTCGTTCGATGCCCACTCGCAGCAGCAGAAGCAGCGTCCATTGTCGCAGGGCCAACAACAAAAACAAGCCCCGTTCGCTCAACAACAAAGAACACGAAGGCGCTCGGCAAATTCGTCGGGCTCCCTTCTAAACGGAGTCTACTTCTTGAAAGAGGAGACGGGAGCCTATCATATCTATATCGCCGGTAGCTGAGGCACTTGTTCGACGCGAACATCGACCGTATCTAGCACGGAGAATCGCTTGGCTCTCCTGCCTTCTTCTCCGCATGTGAATCACTCTTCCCAAAGTTGGCCACGTGAAAACCTCCTCCAGACGGCGAAAATAGTGCACGTCGGGAAGTCTCTTTCGACCGAAGGGTGGATGTAACACCCGCTGCAGTGCCGCAGCTGCAATTAGCCGGTCGGAGCGCTGCAGAGCAGTGATCTCTGGCATAGGAGGCTGAACACTAAAGCGCAGGCCGTAATTTGTAGGGAATGTGGAGGGCTACGCTCGAATTATGAGCCATGGCGACCAGGCGACCAGCACGGTGACGCTAAGGGGTGAGCACGGTTCATGGCACAGCTTGTTCGGCATATGTTGTAAATAGGAGAATTGGAGGATGGTGAGAGCAGTGTTACAAAACGTTCTGTTTAGTTTCTCCAAGAGTAGCGGCACTGTGCTACTGCTCCCAGCTGAGAAATGAGCCACAGGCTAGGATTTGTAAATTGAGAAATTAGACGTTTTTAGGGTAACGCTAACGAAACGGTTTAGGAAGACGCTATTGGTGGTTTTGTAGAGTCGTAAAACTACAGAATAAAACAAAGACCAAGGATTCCTCTTGAGAAACAGCATCATAACAAGGTCACCTAAAAAGCGATTATAAGGAAATAACAAACTACCATGAACAAGAGATCTCTCTAAAACAAACTAGCTTTTACTTTGGGTGAATTTGAATTAAGATATAGAGTTGCAACGATGTGCGACGGAGAAACAGGAACGTGCATGGCTAAACATGCTGTATCCCACCAATGATTTAAGCGCTTCGTGATCAGGAAGAACTCCGGCGTGACCGAGCACCGAGCTGGATATTCAACGTTTGGGGACGATCCCAACCCTCTCGCTCTTGTCAGGCAACGGTCAGGCAGAAACTCCGACGAAGGGAGGCGAAACTTCAGAGCTCACAGAGCACCGTCAACGGCCAATTCGCTTCCCTCGCCACCTGCAAAGCACCGGCTAGGTGTGTGCCCCACATCTTTTATTTTGTTGCGGTGGTGAAGCTCAGCGTTCGCGGTGTCCAGCTACTACGGAACTGGGGAAGATATGTAGCCAAGACATCAGTGACATCAACTCTCCGAATTGTATGACTATGGAGAGAAAAATCGCCAACAAAGCAAGAATTTGGGATTTATTCAATGACGCTTCAGTTGTTTCTTCTCGGAATATGTAGAAGAGCCACAAAGAGCCCAAATCCTCTATTTCTCTAACGGCCTCCAATTCCACCCCAGATAACTCTTTGTCTGAAACAGCAAACTAACTTAAGAATCTGCTTCCAATTCATCGCATAGCTTTGCTCTGCCACCGCTGGCTCCACCATCTTCAAGCTTGTTGTTGAAAAAATCCTTACTAAGCAACCAAGACGTTGTAGCCGTGGTATATGACTATATTGGGGCATCGTTCTTACGCATCCTACAGAATAGGGTGATGAGATGTCGGTTAGGTAGACTTCGTTGTTCTTACCAACATTGAATAGACAGGTAAATGAGGAGATGTGGACAAAAGGTTAAAAAAAGGAATGGTAAAACTTTTCTACGAAGAATAATTGCACTGCGTTACACGCCGTTGAAAAAAGCACATTGAATTTCTATATGAAATTTAGGGAGATCGTAAACAAACATTGTTTGGGCAGGAACCCTCAGGAGGGAATGTAATCAACATCCCACTGTTTTAGGAGCCGCCGTACGAAACGAAACCATCGAAACCCACTGCCCTTCCTGCAATCTCTGACCACGAGCTGTACATACGATAGTTTACCAGCGAAGTTGACATTGCTTCGTAAAGGATAATCATGATCGCATGAATGCGCTCATTAAAGTCCAACTTAGAAGTGAGAAACATTATTGTGTTACATTTCTGCGTATTCTTCTGTAAAGAGATTTTTAGGTGGAATTTTTTTATTGGCCTGACGAAGAATACACAGAAATATATGAATGCCGGGGTTTCAGATGGGAGAACATGGAGGTTACTGAACGTTAATGTTTTTATCGCTTAAGCGGTGAGGGCACATTGCAGTCACGGTTGGTCCAATCGTACATACTGGTCAGTGCATATAGACCATAAGGCATTTAATAGACTATAAAGTGATGACAGCTATACCCATTGAGCATGGAGCTTCACCGCATTGAGGTCTAGTCGTATTGTCTAACTTTGTTGTGGTGTAGATATTTAGCGCTTCACCTACACTGAGGAAGCCTCGCATTGTTCCCAAAGCTAAGCAGGGAAGAGACTTCTCCGCCATATGACTGAATAGCGTAAATGAATAGCACTGCGAGAGTCTCCATCCTTCATATAGTAAAAAAACATTTTTTTTGTGTTGCTGAGTTTTGAACGCAAAGGGCAAGGGGCGCTCAAAGTTTACTGTGAGATCTAACCGTGGGTGGGTGTACATGTGGTACGTGTCATATGTTGATTTAAGAGAAGTTTTTTACGTCCATAGTTGGAATACTTCATACTCCATCTAGTCGGGTTCCGTCAAAATTGTGCAGCAAAACACGAAGTGCCGTGCATTCGGAGAATTTATGCAAATCTCTTGCTGAACACACGTTTGGGAATATATCGCCATGAAAATTTGGTATGGTGACAAATACCAATGAAGAAACCAACAACAAAAATGCAAGAGATCGGCAAGGTATAGGAACCAAACACATGGCCTCTCACCTATGATGCATCGCTGTTCACCTCTGAGCCACCCATCCGATGGCAGCATAATACTCCTCTACAAAAAATCAACACGTGGAACACAGCACGTGTGCGCGCACTGACAGTGAGACCCCAGACCGCCTTAATTTCGAAGGCCTCTACGTCTCTGGGTTTAAGGACTGAGCGCAAACGAAACATGTTTCTCTACTACATGAGGGATGGAAATCCTCGCAGTGTTATCTATTTGTGCCGATTAGACTTACGCCTGACAAGGGAGGCTCATGGGGCCTACAGGCCACAGGGTGGTCCGAAAATGGCAAAAAATGGTACCGTTTTAGGGTGGGCTGATAAGGCAAAAAGGACTCCTGGAATGGCCCTGTCGGGCTCAGAACTTGATCTACAAAAGGTTTATAGCTCAAATTAAATTATAGTAGTAATATGATAATTTACGACGTTTCCTGGACGAAGCTGCAGGGTACATTCAAGTGATTCATTCGCAATGGCACCAGCAGGGACTGGATGGCCGAGTGGATGTCGGGGCGGGGTTGCGCGAGGGGGGTCGAGGGATCAGTTCCGGTGTTGGGGTTTCTGCGCCCCTAGGTGAGTTAGCGTTTTTGCAAATGAAGATTATATCATGGCTTTAGAAGGATGCCTTTTTTCGCGTCCTAAACCCGCTTTAAACCTGTAGTCAATTGTTGAAGAAGCTGGTTTTGTTGTGTGGAGCGAAACCGCGCGTCCATTAAACGATGCTTGTCTCGCTGAGGAAGGCTCCGTTAGATGCTATTCCCATATGACCTCTTGGGTATGTTCTCAATTATGGTTGGAAGTGTTTCTCACTATCAACTCATTTGTATACAAGATCGACAAGCATTGATTTGACCCATCATCAAGACAAGCTCACTGCTCTTCGCGTTTCTTTCCAGACTCAAATCAGTTTCTTTAAGCCTCAATTGGCTGGTACCGAGGATGTGAGCTGTTACAACGATGTTTTGTTGCGATCAAAACTTGAACAAACTGTATTACATTACACGTAATGGCGTAGAGCATTCCCGCATTCCCGCCAGGTCAGAGGGAGGTGCGGGTTCGATTCCCGCCTGGCGTTAGAAGTTTTGATCGCAACAATACATCGTTGTAACAGCTTACATCCTCGGTACCAGCCAATTGAGGCTTAAAGAAACTGATTTGAATCATTTCTATCTAGACCTACAGCTTAACTGGTTCCATGCTGATGTTAGCGGCCGGCTCATCCCGGTATACGGGTTAGTGCTGGTGGGTCCCACGAGGTGTGGATGTTGCGTTCGATCTTTCCAGCACTATTTTACTACAGCATATTTTATCCACCTCATGGTATTTATCTAGCTGTGTATTTTTTCTGACCATTCCCCTTCACACTTACAAGACACGATCGGGGTATTGCATGTAGGAGCACTCGTACTCACTCCCTGAACTCTGGAGATCAAAAAAGATTTTTCGTCCCAAATAAGGAAATTAATAATAATTAATCTATAGGGTTACCTGGGATGCAGATCAGAAATCTGACAGCCAATTTCGTTGAAACGATGGATGGCAGAAGGTTACAATGGGTATTTGTAAGTAACGGGGTGTAGGCAGAATAACCGGCACTGCTGCCTTTCACGACTCGAGAAATCGAGGAGAGGACGAAAGAAAAAATTTCGCCCAAACATCGCCCACGAGGGTTATTTGGGGTGATGATCACGGATATGATACCTGTTTTCAAAATTTCGATATATTAGGGCAGGTTACGGTAGATATGGGTGAAGCTGCCCACGTTAGTGCTTATCGCATCCTTCTCCAATGTGGTCAGACTTATCTTCCAACCTTCGACTTCCACCTTTGATGGAAAGTAGTGCAAGCAAAGTTATAATTTAGAAAAAAGTGACAGATTCGTGGTCAGCAGTTTAAATAATTGCCATAGGCGAAGTTTGGACGAAATCGGTAGTTATGACTTCGGCACCCTTACTCACTACTACCCAATAATGCGGTACTCTACCGCAGCTAAAACGTACTTTTCAGTTGCAAAAATGGAAGCAGACCGCAGAGCAAATCCCGCAACCTTCTCCGGAATCGAACCCTAGACCCTTTCCCGCAAGTCCGCATCACATCCACTCGGTCGTCTGTCGCTTCATCCACCATTGCAAGTGAACCACTTGAATGTATGCTGCAGCTTCGTCTAGCAACCGTAGGAAAGTATCGTATTACTATATAATCAAACTTCAATTTGAGCTCCAAACCTTTTGTAAGTTAAGTTCAAAGCACGACAGGGCCATTCCACGTGTCACTTTTGCCTTATCGGCCCGCCCTGAGGAGATGCAATTTTTTGCCATTTTCGAACCACCTAGTGGCCCATAGCAAAGACGAAGCACAGTTCTGTGATCCTCGTCCGATGCCATACAAATCCATATAGGTGTCGTTGAGAATCTTTGGGGGAAGTTCATGGGCTTCCCCTGTGAGTCCCCTCCCTGGTAAAAAAGACTCGACCTTCTCTGCATAAATGACTACGCTCCGCTCAAGGGATTTACGATAGCAGCAGAAATGAGAGAGAAATGTAAACCATTTTATATAAAGTAAGCAAGACTTCGTCATGGACAATTATGAAGAGTGATCTCACCTCTTTCCAACGAAAAGGATTTCTCCTGCCCAGGATTAAGGGACTTATGTCACGGCTTGTGGCTAAGCGGTTGCTATATGGGGCATATTGTAACCAGTAGTGATGCCTACGAACGAAGCTGAACGGGGATGAGATAGGATATCCAAAAGCGAGGGAAGACTGCGTACGATAGCGATACTCCTCAAATATTTGTGTAATATTTAACAGCGGTCGCTGGCGAAGCATAGATGAGAATATAAGCGTTTTTGAGATTCTTTTCGTTACTTACGTTTCTTGCCGACGCGCGCGATATATTTGAAATGCAAGCAGACGTTATAGCTGCAACGTGGTAGTGCAATACGCTGTTGGTTTGTTTCTGTGAGTGAGAAACGAGCATGAAAGTGGTGCCCGAAGCGAACAGGATGGACCTCCTACTAGTCAAACCATATGTTCCCTGCCTCTATCAAACAACAATCGAAAACCTCAGTCATTGAGGTTACAAAGTCCCGCCAGTTGGAGTAAATTAACTTCGACCAAGGTCTGAATCTGTTCAAGTCATGCGCTGTGAGCTATTAAATGGAATGTTGGCTTCGTAGCGCAGGAGCATGCTTCATCTACTTGAGTATTCACATGTAGTCGCTTACCAGAATGCGCCCTTAACCCAATTTGAGTTGCCCGAACACCGTGCGAAAACGAGGGTTGCGACAATTTCTCCCACAACGGAGCAAACATTTTGCAGATCATTGGCTTATCGTAGACACCAACAATAATGTGTATCTATGAATCCGAAGGTTGAGGGTATCGCTGGCAACGCCCGTTCGAGGCTCTGCGGCTTCTCAAGGGCTTATCAGAGTGGCGGTCTAAGGTTGGCGTTAAAAGAGGCACATTGGGCTACTGAGGCCATGTGGTATCTTACAAGGGTTCCTAGGTGCAATTTGTAAGGTCAGAAAATGGAATGAGATTGCGCTCGAAAGCAAGAATACGAAAACCAATATCGCGGAACAGAACATCTGATAGAAACTGACAGATACACTTCGAAGCGTCGACAAAAGCTTTGTCTGTCTCCCTGCGTTCTGAATGCGCAAAAGATTTCCCAGACACTATTGAAATTCCAAACAAGTCATAGCGTATAGTTTTTTAACAAATAATGATTCCGCTGCAAATGAGGATGGTGCAGCAAAATGAAAGGTGTAGGAAACCGTTAATTTTCAAGCTTAAAATCCTGCTCTATCAAGCGACGCAAAAATAATTCAGCGCAGAAAACACGTAAAAGCCTATTTAGGTCGCGAAGTTCCTTCACAAAACCTTAACGGAGAAGGTTTTTTTTCCTTATGACCTCCTATCCTTGATTACATTCCCAGAGTTACATGATGCCAGAAAATTTCCGCCGTTCTGTCATTCAGAATTATTCCTTTTCTAAACTAAGTATTTTTCCTCATAGTTTTTTTGCTGCACGCTTCTGAAAAGCTTCATAGTTTTTTACCAGTGGAGCTTTTCATAGCTCCATGGTAGTGCGTATCCAGGATGGCATATTGTCAACAGTATAAGAGTGTTGTGTGTGCTGCTTCTGCGCGGAAAATTTGTTTCTCAAGCTAAACATTATTTGAAGCAGGGACACTAGTCAAAACTTGTTCGACACCTTGGAGAGAGCTGATAGGCTACTGCTAAGAGGATATAATTGGCGTCGTTTTAGGTTAAAAATGGCTGTGGTGTAATTGGCATGCACGCTGCCCAGAAAGCAAGAGGTGCGAGTTCAAGTCCATCCTGGCGCAAGAGGTTTGATCGCAACTAAACATCCTTCGAATATCTTGTAGCCTCAATAATAACCGCTCTCGGCTCAAGCAAAGATGAGAAAAAAGCAGAAACAGTGAATAGAGTTTTTGAAATTTCATGCGCTGTTTAAAATTGTACAAAACTAAATTTACTTTATCAGTGGATTTAACCTTGTTTCAAAGCACAAAGAATCAGCAGTTAAGGGAGCAGTAAAAGAAAGGATTGCGCCCCACACTCGTCCAATTCCCGCGATTTTCATATGATTAATAGTGTAGGTTCTAAATATTTAAAGTCTCGTTGTGAAGCCATGCATGCTTGTTGGTAATATTTCTGTTGTATCACTGACTGACTAGAGGTAAAACCATGCAAAGAAAATTTCCGCTAACCCTCAAATAAAAACCGCGACGTGCTGGAGAGTATGTACATACGCGCTCCGCAATTTCTTCTCATCACACATTAAGAGCTGCTTACGCCCATTGTTCTGGCCGAAAGAATTAAAATTTTATATAATTTAAAACACTGAGTTCATCTTTTTGAGAAAGACAATCAATCATCACCAGTGAAAGTCATAACAAATTTTCTTAAAACATTTTACTTTGAGATTCTTAGAGAGTGTCTAGTTCAATCTGAAGGATACTCATTTTGAAGTGGAACATGCTCAGTTTGACTTCAGTAGTGTCCACTTTGACTTATAATGACCTACATTAACATTTTATAAAGCATTTCCTATCAATCAATACAAGCCCTTCAAAGCAAAAACATAAGAATTTCTGAACGTAACCGTAATGATGCGCGACTTTTCAATCCTTTGTTAACATTACGTCTCAAAAATTCGTTGGACGAGAAAGAGTACGAGAGCTCCAAACAATTGGAGATGGAGGGCGATGCAAAATGCACACAGGTAGAGACGCTGGTTGAGTGGTTGAGTTCCCTGAAGAGAAGTTTTGCAAAACTATAACGGGACACGATAGATCATGCAAGGGTGGTTGGCACTAATACTAAAAAGGGTCGACTGATCTTTCCGGAAGCTTGAGGATTGTGTCTTTCGGAGACGGAAGACCCTAGCCTCTAAAGGTTGGCGCAAATAAGTGAGCGACGACGAAATGCGAATGCGGCGAGGGTGCAACGATCAGGCTACTCCCGCTATTCCCCAGCCGACCGCCGGCAGGATCAGGCTCGAGGACCAGCAGCATATTGAACTGCCGGCCGCTCGCGTGCACAAGCAGAACGCTGGATTACGAGCTGGCATGCTACGGAAGCCTCTGAAGCTGTTCCGACGTCACGACTCCAGTCGACGGAGCTGTGGTAACGTGTACGTCTTCTGTGGGACGCGTGGCGTTCTCCTAAGCGGAAATCAATGAGTGCTATACGAACAGGCATGGATAAGCCTGGCTTCGATAAATAAAATAGTCATTTTGGGTCGATCGGTCTCCGGACTCGCTCCACCCGTCGTGTTCCCTTCACGTCGGTCTCCTCCGCGTTCATCGGCTCTCTCCACTCAGTCGTCTCCGTATAGAGTATGAGACAGAGGAGAACGGAGACGCGGTGAGGAACGGAGGAACGAGCGTGGTGAAAACGAGAGGGTCCATACTGCTCCTGATGGCGCCGCAGCTCCTCTAGCGAACAAGCATCTCCACCGAGAATGAATTTGAAAAAATGAAACTGCGTTGCTCTTTCTGAACAATGAATTCGAATGAGGGAACGGCGTGTGTCCATTTGTTATAACTGCGTTGAGCTCCCGAATGTTTGAGCTTGACATGTTGCTCCAAGCGCCAACTCTATAAGCTTCGTCTTTGTAAGATGCTGTGTGTGACTGTGTGAAAGGTGCCACTTGGTTTGAAGGACACCGGTTTCGAAGCCAACATGTCGTCCAATCCTTTCTTGCTTTTCACTCATTCGTCATGATAAAACACTGACATTGGTAGTAGTTTGATTAATACTGCTTACACCGCTTCGTTCCCATCATCACAACACCGGAGACACGCTCACGTGGTCATTCATTGCAATTTAACCGTTGATTAGATGTTGACTGTGATGTAACCTAAAGGGCTCGGAGAGCTCTTGCTTCAAAGGCGTAGCTCTCTACTTTGCAGTGTGCGGCACAAGAAATGTACACAATTTTAGAGGAAATACCTTGGAAACGAACAAACTCCGGAGAGTCGCCAATATGTAGCTCGGAAATCGCATAGTCGGTAACCTATCACCGAGAGAATAAAATAAAAGGAGGATGGACAAAATAAAGGCTAATGCTCACCGTCAAGTTTTCGAATGCACGTTGTGTTCTACGTTTTGTGAGGGAGAGGAGATTTTGAATAAGTATTCGAGCAAATCTGAATGCGCCTAATGGGCATGTGGGAGCGCAGTTGGAGGGGCGTGAGCTGCCGCGTGCACCTCCTGTTCCAGGTTCCTAGCTTGGGTCTCACGAGGGCTAGCTAAGCCTGCTTTGAAAAGAAGAAAAATTCCACAGCCGTTCTTCTCTACAATACCGCTCATCACTAGTGTGGCATTTCGCATTGCCGACGCGACGGAGCGTCGGAATCGCTGAGAGTGACCCTCTTGGAAATCTGATTACACCGCTGAACTCGTCCGTGTGAAGAGATTCCAAAACAAGGAATTTAGGCAAAGCTCCAAATCTGACTTAGACACACCGGCTTTAGCCATTTTCAGCGATATGTTTCAAAGTTGTTCACTTCGACTGTAAAGTGCATATTCAGAGTGCGCATTCGGATCTGTATTTATAATGATATGAAACAGTTTCAGTGTGTTTAGGGAAGACCGTTCGATATACTCGCCTTGGTGGCCGGCTCGCTCTCTCGCGGAGTTAACTATAGCCAAAGCATACATAGTTTTAATTGCCGAAAAATCTCCCGTTACAATATAAATGAATGTTTCACGCTGACTTATTTCAGGAAATATGTGGACTTTTGTAATCAGAAACTCAAAATGATCGCTGTGGTACATTTTTAGAGAAAATTTTTCACTATGGAGCAGATTTTGAGTAGCTTCACTCAAAGTCAAAATCACCTAAAGTTAACCACAGATTCGGATACCTTATGAAATGCTTGAAACCCTCAAATAGTTCTGCGGGAAACATTCATTTCTTTTGAAGCGGGAGATTTTTCGGCAATTGAAACTACGTATCCTTTGACTACAATTAACTCCGCAAGAGAGGGAGCCCGTCGCCGGGGTTAGCATGTGCGGTTTTTCCCAATCACATTGAAGATTTTTCATATCGTTATAAATCCGGATCCGAATTCGCGCTCTGAATATGCACTTTATTTTCGATGTGGACAGTTTTGAAACACATCGCTGAAAATGGCTAAATCCGGTGTAACTAAGACAAATTTGGAGATTTGTTAAAGTTTCTTGTTTTGGAACCTCCCTGCACAGACGAGTTCAACGGTGTAATCAGATTTCCAAAAGGGTCACTCCCAGCGATTCCGACGCTCCGTCGCGTTGACAAAGCGAAAGGCGACACTACATAGTTATGGTTGGCATTCAAGGTGTTTTCTTAAATTTTCTCTACCTTCTACTTTTGAGATTTCCTACGTCAGCGGAAAGTGTAGCAGCCAGCATTTGTCAAAGCCATATTGTCTATGCCCCACCCTCAAACATAAACGCAGAAAACGCCCGCCTCATTCACAGGTAGGTAGTCCGCAGCGTAATAAGGATGACAGATTATCAAAAATTGCAGGGCTCAAATTTGGCTCAATTTGCATGTTCTCCGTATTGTTCTACTGAATGCTGGTTTATCTGTTTTTAGCACTCGACCAGTTTTCTATTCTACACAGAATGCCAAATCGGTCTAAGAAATTGCTTATATAAGGACACCTCTCAAGCGGGAGGAGGAGGCAATCTCATCTCTTCTTTCCACAAGAACCAGGGAAATTGTTCACCACCCTTAGAGTGGAAGACATAAGGTCAAGGTAACGCAGTAGAGTGGTGCAAAGATAGGGTTATCTACATAGTAGTACCAAAAGTTAAAAAGGAATAAATTCATTTAGAGTTGACTGTTATATATATATTCCATTGTCTCGTCAAATTACACAAGACCCAAATCTTTCAAGCAAGCTGGATGCCTTTAAAATGCAGCTGTCTCAATCCAAATATCTAATTCTATCAGTCGGAATGGGTAAAATGTTTTTTGTAAAAGAAAAACTTGGTAGGAGTTTCTTTGAAGATTGAAATTCATTGAAATGCCACCAAAAGTCGATACGCTGTTTGAAATTTTACAATTTTTTATTTTTATTAAGCAAAAATGATGAGCTAAACCTTATATCGGAATTCACGAAGGAACCAATTCCTACCAAGTTAGAAGAAGATCAAGAAGAGCAAGAAGAAGAGCAAATCACATCATACATTCGTCTTGCTAGCTGGTCGCGAATTTTAGTTGGTTGATAGTGTAAATGCTGATGACATGAAACAGCCAAGTGCGTGTTTACATATACATATGTGCGCTTTTACAACTACTTTTATTGCAAAGTTAACGAGTGCGTAACTAGACTCAGATAGAATTTTTACTTTTATCTTTACTACTTCTTAGGGCGCTGGAGCGCAGTCGGAGGAGGCGCCGGCTGTCGCCTGCACCGGATACCAGGTTTCTGGATCGGATTTCTCGCCCAGGCCAACCAAGTCCTCCATCCCTCTGTGGTCGGTGAATTGGTACCAAGTTTATCTGGGAAGGATAAAGCGCTGACTTGTTCATTGGCTGGCCACCGCGAGTCATTAGAAGGCCAAATACGCATTGAATTCGCCTCCACGACATCCCGTAGAAGTAGAACGCGTGGCGCATCTTAAAGGGGATCGAATAACACTGTCCTTTATCCTTTATTACTGTTTACTAATAATTCTTATAAAACACTGCGACCTGGACCTCCTCTTTGGAGCTAAAATACTGCTGCTTCCCTGCACTTCAAAATAAGCTTCGCATAATTATTTTTCCCTAAAACAAAAACACCGTAAAATTTCAAAAATTTGCTTACTTTTTAGAGCAGTCGAATTGAGAATATCCAAAAAAATACCTACCAAACTTTTTGTAGAGAATGTTTATTTTAGCCTTCCTAGAAAGTGTCTGGTTAAACGTGCAAGACGCTCGCTGTGATTTGGGGAATGATCGGTTTGATCTCAAAAGTGACGAGCTTTCATTGAAACCTGTCCAATTATGTTTCAGCAGTAACCAATTTGATTTGAAAAGTGTCCTATTTGACAAAAAAATTGTATAAACTTTGAGCAACATTGTTTCGAATATTACAGTACCGGACGCGTCTTTTGAATAGACGCCGAAAAAACCGCACTTTTGCGGTTTTTGCGTCTTTTCGCTATAACTCGCCCTAGGTCATCCATTTGAAAAATCGGAGCATCTCAAGCATGGCGTAAAGTGTTATGTCATGCCAGGAATCCTCTAAGAGTGCGCCGTGCACAATGAATATAGGATCGAACCCATCAATCGAGTGGGTGCGACCGCTCGCAAATTGCACCCACGGGCGTCCTCTGAGCTTTGTAGGCAGTAGAAAGTTCAAGAAGCGCGCTGAAACATAGCGAGCTAGTTTAAGACTAGACAAAGTTATAGCGGTGCAAATATGCAGGTTGGGCATGTGTGACACGATTTTTTCAGATTTCGGTCGACCGCTGCGGGTAGATGAGGCGAGTTAACGGTATGCAAACTCGCGGGCGAGCACAGCACCGAAGGCACTTCACGATGATTTGCTCCTAGCTCTCCAACTGCCTAAACTGTCTTAGCCCCATCTGCCACTTTAGAGCGGCGGACGGCAGCGGTGAAAATTCTTCCGCCCTTACTCACCCGCATTCAAGTTTTCGACGCTTTTAATGGTACCACTCTGTTCAGCTCGAGAAGCTCTATCGAATGGTGTCAATCTCAACCAATTTTGGGAATATCGATTTTTTGACAATTTCGCATCAAAGGCGAGGCGGCTCAGGGCCGCGGCAAAAGGACAATGACGTCATCGAAAATCGATGTTTTTGAACCGGGCCAAGTCTGGTACCGTTCTATAGAGCTTTTGGTGGTTATTGAATGGTGTTACTGCGAGCAGCAAGAACTGTAATCTGGACGATTAAGAGCGCGGAGAATTGATTTTTTGACAATTTCCTTCGAGGACGAGGGCTCTTCGCCGAGCCTGTCCGGACGATGACGTCATCGCAAGTCGACGATTTCGGAAATTGCCGAATGTTCTTGTCCAAAATCATCTACGGGTTATTTGGGGCGCTGATTACGAATCCGACGTCTGTTTTTAAGATTTTCACCGATTTTGACGTGTTACAACCATAGGAGGTTGGTAGGTTCAGGATTACTGACCACCCTCAGTTGTCGGTATGGGTGGTTTTGCCATAATCGGCCAAATGAACTTCGGGATCATATTCGGCACCCTGAATAAACTCTGCCCTTTGACTAAGTTTGATCAAAATCGGTGTTCCTGACCGCGCCTATGCCACGTCTTCTAAATTACGGCACTTAAGGCATGATCCTCATGTGTACCTTGACGCGTTGCTGCCCACTTACATATTACTAACTTGGGTCATCTGGTGCCAAGGTTATGAAGTCACTGACAGTTGCCTATGGTTAAGCTTAAATAAACAGCCGGCTGGCATATGCCACCGTGTTCAAAACACCCTTAGCTTTGGTACCTCTTACTGCGACGGACAACGTGAAACACAGATTAACCGATTTGGATAGTTAAGAGTGTTGGAGAATGTTTTCACGCTCTATTCACATAATTATTTTCAATTCAAGGGAGTAGAGGAAGTATGCGTTGGGTAGTACCTTCGCCTTTTATGCGCCACACTTTAGGAAGTTATATGCACTAAGTGCATTTAAAGTACAGCGCTGTTTTTAAAATTAAGTCCAAGGTTGATTGAATTCATAACAACATACATCTACAAGAGACTAAGAATAGCATTAAGGAGGTAGCATTAAATCAAGGAAAATATTTATTTGTTTCTTTATTTCAAACACTGCAATGAGTGCGCCATAAAGTGCCAAAAAGCGTGGAAATATAGGGAACCAGAAAAAGGTAGTTGATAAAAAAGCGAAAAACTATGAAGCAATGAAAACAGTCGAGACCAGATTCAGCGCGATGGAATGAGCCCTCAGAAATGAAGAAAGCGAAAACGGCAGAAGTTTGTCGCCCTAGTGGTTGCTAATAGAGCAGGCTACTAAACTGAACTATATCCGTACCAGTTGGCCATGGTACCCTAATAGGTTTTAGGTATATAGGTCTGTGCTGGAGCTCCGGGATGGCAACCACCCTCGTGGAACCAGCACATTAGGATAAAGAGTATGGAAAATTAGACTAGCGTGCGCTACTAAAGCAACCAACGGTTACTCCTTGAGGTGAATAATTTTAGAAATTGAGATCACACTGGCCCCCATCTAGCACTGAGCTCTGGTTCTACAAAGGACGGAAAAACAAAAACACCAAGGAATGTAGACGTTAGTAAGATCAAAGCGAAGGTAGGAGGAACATAGCAATTAAAAGCGCAGTAACAGGCTGAGGAAAGTTGGTGTAAGGGCAAGAAAGATTAGTTAACTAAACAGAATTGATCTGGTAAGCAGAAAAAAGTCGAAGAAGTTTAGAGTGATCACACAGAAGTTGTTTCTTGGAAAACAGCATAGGACCAAACTTCGGTAGCATAGAATGTGACAAAGATAACCACACGTAGTCGTCACGACATCGCAGTCCTACCTGGAACTAATATTAAGCAACTTCTCTTTCTATAAGCTGCAATACATCAAACATCTCCAATTTTTTCTTAAAAATAAGGCTGTTTTCGGACTGAAGGATTTCCTTGGGTAAGACCTCCATCCAGCGGGCAACTCTAAAGAACAAAAAGTCGAATAATTTGTTATAATTCTTGTTCTGGATGCGTGTGTAGTGGAGGTTGAAACCACCGGTGCGAACACTACACGGCCTAAAAACCCAATATTTGCTCGGTGGTAATTTAATTTCATTACGTAATATTCGAAAGCAAAAAACTAAGTCAGCTATTGCTCTTCTGCACCGCAAACTTTTGAGTCCCAGCGATTTCAGACGGTGGCTGTATTCAGGTATGGATAGAGCATTAATACGTCCATGGGTTCGATAGAAAACTAGCTTAGTGAAGACCTTCTGAACTCTCTCAAGCTTTAAAATGTACTTCTTTTTAGATGGGTTCCACGGTTGCGAACAGTACTCAAGATGCGGCAAAACATACGTCTTGTACAAGCGCGTAAGAAGCACCGGATTGTCCGAGTGAATATTACGGAAAAACAAGAAAAGTGCAGTATATGCCTTGCGCACAGCTTGACCAATGTATTCAGAAAAAGACAGCCGAAAGTCAATTAAATCACTAAAACACATTAAAACACTATTCGACCACTTTTCATTGCACCTCCCAAGTTCGCTACAGACTTCATTGGAATTCTCGCTACTTTAGGTTCCGTAAATCTTGATGTCGTCCGCATTAAGCTGCACCTTAACAGAAGGATAAGTATTGAGAAACCTTAGAAGATCCATTGTATAAGTCAGGAACAGTAATGGTGACAAGACTCCACCTTGTGGAACACCGCTAGTACAACGAAGGCGGGATGAAAATTCGTAGCCACTCTAGTCGTCATACGCGTGTCGTTTAAGTACGAAATAAACCGGTTCAGTAAATGGCCATCAATTCCTATGAGCTTAAGCTTGTCAATCAGTTTGGAATAATCCACTGTATCGAACGCCTTACCAATATACTATTTCAACGGTAGGTCGGAACGGCGCAAATGTTGTATATGGGCAGAACCGCCTCCCTCTGGGAAGTAACAAACTGCAGGTATCTCGACCCCAATGCAACTCTGCGCAGAGTTAGGGGCGACGGAAGTCGCGGGGGTGCGCCCTGTTGATTCACGTGCTCCTCAGCTAACGGGCGCGCGCGGGATGAGGGCTCGTATCGTGGCCAAACGCCGTGCACAGGTGGCGTAGTAGGGAAGAGCTCGGGTTCGTAAACGCGGGGTCGGGGGTTTGGATCCCGCAGACTGCGTTCATTTTGCACTTTCGCAAAATCCATGTTTATCATATAGGTAATCCACCTAGGGGTATTATAGTGTGTTATAGAGCATGCTTACAGCATGTTTGGTTATTTGGGGTGTTGATCACGAATCTGACATCCGTTTTTCACGATTTGGTCGGAGGCCACCCACACCGTTAACAAGGGTGGTCCAGGCAGGGTCACCGATTTCGCTGAAACTTCGTCTAGGGGGTTATTTGGGGTGCTGATCACGAATATGACATTCGTTTTTCACGATTCTATCTCTACCTGCCGTCATCGGCAGAAACTTTAAGAATGTAATCCTGTGCCATCCTGTATCTATATTATTCAGCCGAATCGTGAAAAATGGATGTCAGATTCGTGATCAGTACCCCAAATAACCCCCTAGACAACGTTTCAGCGAAATCGGTGACCCTGCCTGGACCACCCTGGTTAACAGTATGGGTGGCCTCCGACCACATCGTGAAAAACGGATGTCAGATTCGTGATCAGCACCCCAAATAACCCCCGCCCTAGACAATGTTTCAGCGAAAAATTTTTTTGATGGTGGAGTTGGAACTTTTTACTAGTGCCACAAAATATCTATCGTTACATAACTGCAGCTTCACACAAAATAGGCTTAAAGTAAGTGACACACAGATGTGAACATTCTAGCTCATCTGTAGTTTGAAGCATTGTTATATGTAAACATGCTCTATAACACACTATAATACCCCTAGGTGGATTACCTATACGATAAAGATGGATTTTGCAAAAGTGCAAATCGAACGCAGTCTGTGTGATCCAAACTCCCGTTTGCGAGCCCGAGCTCTTCCCTACTACGCCACCCGTGCACTGCGCTTGGCCGCGATACGAGCCCTCATCCCGCGCGCGCACGTCAGCTGTGGAGCAGGTGAATCAACAGGGCGCCAACCCCGACTTCCGTCGCCCCTAACTCTGCGCAGAGTTGTATTGGGGTCGAGATACCTGCAGTTTGTTACTTCCCAGAGAGGCGATTCTGCCCATATACAACATTTGCGCCGTTCCGACCTACCGTTGAGATAGTATCCTGGTTAGACAAATCAAGGTAGATAACATCAACGGACATTCCCTGATTGAGGGCTAATTCCCAATCAAACAAGGTGTCAACTACATTTGGTACCGTTGAAAGTCCTGTGATAAAGCAATGTTGTTCAGGAGGGAGAAGACGGAACTTTTTAATCCATAATAAAAGTTTCTGCCTGATAATTTTTCCATCACTTTGATAGGTGTAGGAGTAATGCTGATGGGGCGGTACTGAGAAACTAGCTGTGCACCGGTTTTCTTTGGAATTGCCGTTACAAGCGCATCTTTCCAATCATCCGGCACCTCTCCGAACATCAGCGATGCGTTGAAGATGCAGGCCAGAGGTTTCGGAAGAGACTCAGCTTATTTTTAAACACTTTGGGAGGAATTCCATCATATGGCTCAGTAATGGAAAGCTTAATACGTTTTAGAAATTTGCTTACTTCTAAGGGGTAAAAATTAACATCACGCAACTGGTACACAGTTGCATTTGAATGATGCTCTAATGTGGAATCGACCATTGTGTTCTGAGAAAAGACGCTTGCAAAGAAGTTCCCCAGGGCTACTGGTTTGCTTTTGTCCGTGAGGCAAGAGGATCCATCTGTGTCAATAGTACATGGCATTCGCCCAACAAATTTCATCGTCTTTCGTAAGTGAAAATGAAGCTTTCTCAAGGAGCTTTTAGACGAAAGTCGACGCTCTTTGTACGCCCTGAATTTCTTGGAGTGATGATCAATATAGGAGCATACTTTCCTGTAGCTACTATCCTGAAGTGGTGCGTCTGAGTTGAAAAAAATACGTTTCTTCTGAAAAAGTAAATTAAGTATGTGTTTTGAAAGCTTTTTTTCTAGTAATAGAATTACTTGTAAAATAAACATATTCTGCAAGGAGGTTATACACAACGAGACAGAATCTGTGGTAAAGGTCAGACGTGGACTCGTAGTCTTCAAACATGCGGAACCAGCTTATTTCGTAAAAACTCTTGTTTAATAATCCGTATGGAGGAAATCAGGCCTGGAATTAAACCACTGAGAATTCCGGGGTGTATAGACATTGAAGAAAACAAAGCAGTGATCGGAGATGGAATGAGGAGGAAGAGCTTCTAGGTTATCAACACAGCTGCTTATGTGAGGACTAGGTCGAGTATCTTATTGTTACAAGTAGGCTGTGTTACAAGTTAGACCACAGTCACTGAAGAAGGTGAAAAAAGAAGAAGACGCAGAATCCTGCCACTCAACTCCAAGACTAAAATCACCGAGCAGAATAGTCTTTTCGGAAAGCATAACTGTAGAAATGATCTCAATAAGGTCATCATCATCGTTCGGAGAGAGTATGGAGGTCTGTAAACAAGTATAAACCTAACTGGTGAAGATGATTTTTCAGAGAACATGCCCAAGCACAGAACATCTGCTTTTACCTTGGAATTGTGAACAGCTTTTTTAGCACAGAGGGTATTGTTGAAAAGGCAGCAAACTCCTCCTCCTTTTTGACCACTTCTATCTTTCCGGTAAATATCATACGGTAGTCCATTAAGGATCACGAATCCGTGATTTTAGATGATAGCCAAATTTCGGCTACAAAAACAATATCTGGATTGTTATTGTAAAAAAAAACATGAAATTGGTCCAATTTGTTCACAAGACTTCGAGCGTTCAGAAGGTAGCAGGAAAGAGGGGCGCCGTCACCATGCTTCGTCACATGTTTCCCAACTCCCTTACGAGTAGCTCATTAACATGCTTTAATTGACCGCGATATACGACCCCTTCACGCCTGCTCTTACCTGCGTTCCGTTCCCTTGCCTGCTTTCTTAGTTCGTAATCCATCTTACGCTCATCAGGACTCATGCTCTTACGAACAAACCTCCTCGAAGCCAGAAGTTCTTTGAGGAAGGCACGTTGGCAAGCGTAATGCTCAATGAGTTCTGGATGGCAGAACAACTTTAACGGGCCTAGTATGAGTGGGATCAGGTTTGCCCATGCGGTACACATCAGATGGACCGCACTCCACCTTCAGCGCGTCAAGAACGTCACAGGCGTTCACCACCAGATCCCTGTGACGCTCGAAAGTTGAGCCGCCCTCACGCTCCTCTTTAATACCTGAAATTACGATGCTGCGCCAGCGCCTATCAGCTTCGGCAGTCTCGGAAAATTCCATAGGAATTTTCTCACACACAACTGCCAGCATGTGTGCAATTGCAGGATCGCGATTTCGCTCTACAATACCTTTATGAGATCCTGCAGCGTCATTTGACACAGAGTATCAGTGCACAGCGACTCAGCAGAGGGGCTTGCTGGAGGAGCCGTCGCAGGCTGAAGCGCGCTCTGAGAGCTGCTCGTTGTGTTAGCTTTGCTCACAGTCCCAGCCATCTATTTGATCTAATGCCGTTAGTCAATACTGATCGGTTATCTGAAACAAGAACCAAATAAAAACGAAACGTGTCAGTAGAACAACATTCAATAGATGATTAATAACACAAGGAGCAATAAAAAACTTATACAGAATAGAGAAACGCGAAAGCAAATTAAATAAAAAATGAGAGAGCAACAAGGAGCACGGCCGGCCGAGATGAGCCCAGACGGAGAATATACGACATCGATTCTTCTAGCGAGGCTAGCTAGCACGACTTTTAAAGGCCTCACAAGCTTCGGCTAATGGGCAGTCCACGCACTTAACATTTCTAAAAGGGTTGGAACCAACCTGTATGTCCGATCAACTCAGACATTCGATAACTACGACCCGAACAGAAACGCAATTCTAGCCTCACGACACCGCGGCTAGTATCGAAAACAGCACACAACAGATGTTGCTATCCTGTGGAGGCGTTCACCACATAGGTGGCTACTGTTGCGAGGCGTTCACCACATAGGTGGCTACTGTTGCTAATGTGTTGCAAGCTGCTGTAATTGCTGGTGCTGTTCTGTTGCAAGGTGGCCCACGCAACAGAACAGCACCACATGGCGTGCGCCACCCTCACCCTGCAATAGAATAGCACCAGCAGGTGCAATTAGCTGGCTGCCTTCGAACCCCTTACGCTCGTGTAGCCCCTAAAATGGTCTAGGGGCCACACGAGCGGATGGGGTTCGAACGCCACCGCCCATATCCAGCCCTTAGCATGCCGGTGAACAATTGTAAAATATGAAAAATTTATTTCCGTAAAAAACGTACAATGCGATACGATACGACAAGAAAGAAGCGCATTACGATAATACGGTAAAGAAGCGCATCGCATAAAATGTACATACACATACACATAACACAACACAAATAACACTTCTCAAGATGCATAAAGAGGATATGATATGCGGGATCTTCAGATGAATAGTATAGTATAGATATAGATATATGTGTATCAAATAATATATATGTATATATATTCTAAAGGTGCAGCTCCAAGAGGGGTCCACTTTAGGCCGTCTTATGGACAGATTAAATCAAATTAAATAAACTAAACTAAATCTAAACACATAAATCGGAAATCATTTCATTTCATGTAATTAATTAATTCCTCAATCTCTCTAGAACTAAGAGTCTAAAAGCCAGCTATCAGAAGTGTCTAATAGCCGGCATACGAAACTGCACCAAACTTAAAGCTTAAACTTTGGAGACAAATATTCCCACTTTCCACACACAAATTTTTTTTAGCCACCCCTCACCCCAAATGCCAAATGGGTGGACCCCCTTAGGGGTTGCACCTAGCACCTAAAATAGAAATCGACACTTTAGAAAAATGAGAACACATGGAATAGATCGTTAAATTTGTTAACCGTGAAAAATGCACCCCTGGATACCGGATAAGGAGTAGAGTAAATAGTGTTGTGAGTGTGAGAATCTGCATGAGCACCAGAGGAGAAGTGAGCACCGACAGTGAGATGGAGGACTATGAGCGGAATGTAATAATAAGGTAGAGTGTAGAGGAGAAAGACTTATAAAAGAGAACACCTAACGTAAGTGAAGGAAGTGATAGCAAAATGAATAATAAAGTGAAAACAAGAAACAAGGCCAAAAAAGAGTGATGACAAGAAAGAAATGGAAATAGGAGAAGGGGAGGTGTGCGTTAAAGTATTGAAAATCATTCGATCAAGTTTTTAACTTCGATTTTAATCGTGGATGGCGAATGAGGGAGAATTAACGAAAACGGTTCTGTCTTTTAGGATGGGAAGGAATGGTGGAACGACAAGGTGGAACGAAAACAAACGGGAGGTGTATCGATACCACTTCGTAACCAAATCGGGAAACTGGCCAAGGAGCGAGGACCCACCAGAAGGAAATGTTCACCCACCAGTGAGATCAATAAAAAATCGGCATTCTAGAAAAAGTCTAATGAAATATTCTATTCTAGAGTGCTCTTGTCTCCATGCTGTTTTGTAACAAAGTTTTGTGCCTCTTGCAAAAAGTTCCCGAGAAGAAGACTCCGAAAAAGCGGAGAGCAGTTTGGCTTTGACGCACCCTTACTTAATAGAAAACCAAGTGCGAAAATGATGACAATGACAACATTTTAAGAGTAGGCAACGTGACAGTATGGAATAGCAGAATAACACTATAAACAAGAGGCAAAATCAAGCAAATTATAGACAGAAACAGGGCTAGGAAACTGAAACGTAAGAAACAGACCAAGTTGATGTGCTGCTCGGAACTGAGACGCGGAGGAGGTCGTGGTGGCCACGGTCCTGGAGGCCACAGCACAGGTGCTCTGAGTTACAGCCGCTCTTAGTCTTTCCTCCACGCGGTGTCGTCGTCTTCTTCTTCTTCGTCTTGGGGCGTGCGCTGGCTCGTACTCGGCTGGCTCCCAATGCGGATCATTTTTACTTTCTAAAAATTAATTATGACAGCAACGTGGCAGAGATTTTTCTTTTGTTTCCATCCAAGCATTATGGTGAAGAGGGTACCCACCGGTGCGGGAACTAAACGCCCGTTCGCGTCGAGAACGTATTTGCGGATGTCGTTCCTAAAAAGGTTATAACGTAGATGGAGGTGATTATTTTCTTGGAATGCAGACTAGAAGAAAATTGGCGAAGACGTACAGTGCTCTCTGAAGAGCACCTCTGACGTGAACCGTCCAGCGAGCTCTCGCCTTTTTCCGCTCCTCGAACTCGGCCTCCCTTTCCTCGTCTGTGTCGCCCAGCGAAAGCCAGAACCTCAATTCCAAATTTGAAGGAGAGACTTGAACAAAAATATTTTTATATTAAGATTAACACGTACGGAGTGGGATTTCTCCTCAAGGCAATCACTGACACTGGGCAGGAGAGCTCTCGCATGCCAAGACGAAGTCCGTCGAGACAAACTCCTAGAAGAGGGGCGGAGATTAAAACTATTAACACTGGTTTTACACCGCATTATTGGAGGGGAAGAGCAACTAGTAACTAGACTGAGAGCTACCTATCAGTTGTTCCACTAATTCTTCCGGGAAATCGCGGAGTTCCGGATGCTTGGCGCAGGAGTCAGAGATGCGCACTGCGTAGCGCTTCACCAATGTAGGAGGTTCGCAAGCCTAGGAAAGTAACTTCAGAAGAGGGGGACAAGCAACGAGGGCTGGCGGCGAAGGGCTACCTAATACATATATCCAACACTACTGACCTCCTTTAGGTATACGCGGAAGAAATCAGTGCAGGCGGTTACGTGGTCATGGGGTTTTCCTCTCTTTGTTCGGATCCACTTCTGCATTTTCTTGTTTAAGTCCACACTCTGTAAGCACTGTTTCAGCAAGCAAACTAATCTTCGTAAGAAGAGTCGCTGGAAGCAATTGCAGCACACCGACCTTGAAATGTGCGTTGCTGAGGTCGGGCCATAGTACCGCCAACTGCGGTATTCTCCACAACTGTGTGAGGTTTTCGAAGGCAAGGCATGTCTCTTCAGGCAGCTTAGCCTCTGGCGTTTTCTTCACAACAGACGAGACTGCCTCAGCAAGTTGCTTCTGAAGCTGAGTGAGCCGCACCATGCAGGAATCGACCTGACGAACGGGAAAGCTTAGTCTGGGGTTTAGCTAAGAAGTAGGAACAGTAGAAAATGCCCACCGCCGTATTCAGGCTTCGCATAGTTTGATTACAACTTAATGCTGTCTTGCATTTCGGCCGATTTTCGACCTGTCCGCTTTTAGGAGAGGAGCTCGGGAAGTTTTCAGCTTCGTGATTGCAACGTTGTTATAGTAATTGATTTCAGGACACACCCCCATGAGGGTCTTCACGTTCCTAAAACTGGAGGCTTTTATACCCTTTCCTTATCCGTTCTACATTTTTCGTAAAATATAAATTTATATATAAAATCTGGACTGGATATACATTTCATCTAAACTAACACGTCTTTAATGTCCGAAAACAGCTCCTTTACACCAAGACCAAGTGTTCCTCCTACGTTGCCATTTAGCATTAAATACCTGGAAGGACGACACTTCACATTGAAATCTTCTCCTACATCACAATTAGACACCTTATAGATATCAAGAATTAGGCAACTTAGTTCACGAAAATAAAAGCAACATACGCGTTATCCCTTAAGTCCAATAGGACCACATTTGGGAAGCACTTGCTTATGTTGCTCCACGGGCTTACGAAGACATTTCCACGCATTGAAAGAAATTTCACTGATGATATGCTTCGCTCAACCACATCCAGGTCACCATCGCTTAAGTTGCACATATCCAACGTTATGTTCTGAACAGAACACTTTTTTCCTGATGCCGGCCATGTTCAATTTGCTTGGCTAGTCACAAATTTTAACAAAATACCTCAACTCCAACATAGCTCCAAATATTTCTCAGAAACTCCTTCGCTCGAACCTTGTCCCCTTTTATAACAATGTCCATTTGGGGCACCTCCATCACATATTATCGTAGAAGGCGAATTTCACGTCAAGCAAAAAATCTGTCAGGTAATAGTGAAATACTCTCAATTATTCCGTAAAGAAAGAACACGGAGATCCATTCTAGTACTTAAAGTTACTCGTGTTAAACCACTTTAACCAGTCCAATCAGCAAGTTCAGCTCGGCTCAGCTCTTTGCAGAGCTACCCCTCTACAACGTGTGGTTGATATCAGCAAAAGTTCTGATCAGCGCAGCTAATGATAATGAGCAAGTTCAGCTCAGCTCTTTCCAGAGCAACTCAATCAAAAACATCTAACTATAGAAAATTGTAAAAACGATACAAATATAAGCCGAACGACACGACGAAACGAATATCACATGGCAAAATTACGGCACGGCAACGAATTCGCGAATACGTACGGTTCCTCAGCCAAAATTGTCAATCAAATACCATGAGGCGCCATTTTCATGGGGCGCGTTATTTTCGGACGACGCTACCCAGCCTCTGCGAACCTGCATTTGTGATCACACACAGCAGGGTTACCCTCGTCCGAAAATAACGCACCCGCAGGCTCCGGCTGAAGCGGCACATCTCCTCCTCCCTGCTCCACATGTGGATTCTCTCCTCGCCTCCATCACATCTCCTCCTTGAACCGCCCCCCCCCCCCACCCACAGGCTACGATTGAAACGGCAATCTCCTCCTGCAGATGGATTCTCTCCTCGCCTCCATCAGATGCGACATCCACCTCCTCGAACTCTCTCCCCCCCACCCGCACGCTCCGGCTGAAACGGCACATCTCCTCCTCCACATGGATTGCACCTCCGCATGGATTGCGTTCTCTCCTCGCCTTCATCACATCTCCTTCTCGACCCCCCCCCCCAACCGCAGGCCTCGGCTGAAACGGCTTATCTCTTCCTCCACATGGATTGCGTTCTCTCCTCGCCTTCATCACATCTCCTTCTCGACCCCCCCCCCCCCCCAACCGCAGGCCTCCCTCGGCTGAAACGGCTTATCTCTTCCTCCACATGGATTGCGTTCTCTCCTCGCCTCCATCACATCGCCTCGAACCCCCCTCCCCCATCCTCCCGCAGCCTGCGCCTGAAACCGACCGCCTACACAAACAGTAGCAAATGGAGCCACAACTGAAATGAAAACAAAAAGAACGGCCGCACGCGACCTACTATGGCCCCGGCGGCGACGATGAATGCGGTATCGATCACTCTCGGCGCTGGAGGGACGCCGGCACACGGCGCACCGCGAGCGCCGAACGCGAGAGCGCGGAGACAGCGGGCCATGACGCGCGCGCCCGCAGAGACGCAGACGGCGAGAGCGCCGAGAGAGGACGGCGCGCGGAGCACTGTGCGCAGACCGAGTGCTCGCACTTACGACGCGGTCTTCCTTCCGTTGCGGAGCGTGTTGCGATTAGAGCACGGAATCGCAGCACCGCCAGCTGGTGCTCCTCTACGTCTCTGACACTCTCTTTCTCTCGCTCTGACCGGAGCACCTGCAGGTGCATGCAGAGAACCTGCCGGCGACCTCAACCACTACAGCACCACGTGTTGCTCTTAAAATAGCAACACGTGGTGCTTTCCAACACGATAGCACCACAAAAAACGCTGTTCCAGCAGGATAGCAACAACTGTCCCGCTTTCCAACACCTGGAGAAGGACTGTTGGAGGGGCGGATCCTGTTCGGGTCGTAGTTATCGAATGTCTGAGAAGTTGGAAGACTTAACTGCGATGGTATGAAATTCGATCGGGACTTATTATTCGCTCGATTTCACTACATTGCGAGCTGAGCTTTTATCCGATTCTTATCTGATTTTTCCGAACCACTGCATTTTTCAAAACTCCGGATCCTGGGATGATTCAGATGAGGACAATTTTGAAAACCCCGAATCTTCGGATGATTTAGATGAGGGTAGTTTTGAAAACCCGGATCTTCGGATGATTCAGATAATTGCCAATTGATAATTGCCACGCCATTTTTGGCCGAGCCGAATTTCCGATAATCCAAAACCGGATAAATCCAGCCGGATACCTGAAAATGCATGAATCGGATCCCATGTCTAGTGTCAACTAACCTGATTCCGCGGTGGTGTTTACAGCCTACCCGAGCGCAGCGCCATAACCCGAAGTTGAAATGGCGCACAACTCCGTTCTTCGAAGGACACTGCAGTTAAGGAGCACATATTTAGAATCAGCATTCAAAGCAATATACCGAGGTGCATGTTTGATTTCAAAGTGTTACTGGGACTTGGTATCCTTTCCTTGATAGTCAAAGACGAGCAGTTGAGGCTTCGGAGAGGAGGAGGAGAAGACGCGACCAAGGAGGGAATATTTGACTGTATATGCAGTGTGGGAGTCTATAATTCTAAATGGATTTAAGTATTACAATTAATCGATTTTGAGGCAAGGAAGCATGTAATAAAGGATAGAGATCGGGGTTACTTATTCCTTTATTGATGCGCGAAACATTCTACTTCTACGGGATATCGAGGTGCCAATTTGCATGTGTAGTCGGGCTATACAGTAACTTACGGTGACCAGCCGATGGGCAATGCAGTGTTTTATGCTTTCCAGAAAAGCTTCGTGTCTCATCGTATGCCAACTTCGGAGAGATGAAAGGCTTGGTTGGCTTTGGCGGGAAATTTGAACCAAAAACCTTGAATCGGAATTCACGCAACATCCGGCGCTTCGTCTTACTGCGTTATCACGCGTTCGCCATTAACATTCATTTGATACTGTTAGGTTCCAGGAAAGTCTCTGTCATTTTGCGCAGGTGATGTCCAAGAAGCTAAAGCTCAATGTTTGCCGTTAAGGTCGAAATCGAAATGTACCATGTCAAGTTGGACTCTTCAAAGCCGATTAGATGTGTTTGAAACCATGTTGATCACCTTCCAAATCAAAACGGACCTCTTACAGATTAATCTAGGCTCTATCTAACAAGGAAAGGGTCTGAAGCGTATGAATGAAGGGGTGGGGGGCGGGAGCGCGTCATAAGGGGAGAATCCTCACCCCTTAATTGGAATAGACATTTGTTTATTTCCTGCCAAGTCGTTAAACCCTAGAAGTAGGGGTCAGTGAAGTTTCGGGGACTTGTACGCCCGCGATGCGTCTGCCGTCAAGCGACTCGTAGCGCAGTGGGAGTGGGGTTGCTTCATGGGAGGAATTCGGGGGTTTGGTTCTTGTGCGATGCTGCACTTTTGCATTTCGACTGACTTATTGAGATGTGAGGGGTTCTGACGTCTATACCGTTTTCAGACGTTTTCTGCGCATTACTAACTGTACGCAGTGGAGAGTACCTTTTTTGCGACTTCGGCCACACTTCAGCGTGAGCATATGGGTCACCACTCGAGCATCGGCGGACATTGTTGGTGTTAGGTTTTTGAAAACCTTCAGCAGACCCCAGGTGACAGGCAAAGATGAGGGAAAAAGTGTATCGATGCTATTAGATTAATTTGCGGGATCCTCAGATCTCGTTTCTAATGTTAACCATCTCCGACGCCACATCCTGGTCTCTTTTGAAAATCCGAGCAGGATTGTTTTCCCTGAGGTCATTGGTTCATGCTTGGAAACAAACTGTGAGAGCCTGTAGCCTTTATGTGCTGCCCGTATTGTACACAGTGCTGCTTCATGCACTTTGTACCGGTGTATCACTGATGGTGAACATTTCTACATCATCACATCATCATATTGAATACCACAGCAGTCAGCTGGAAAAGTTAGGGACGTCAGAATCCCTAAATCTCAACCAGTCAGTTGAAACGCAAAAGTGCAGCAACGCACAAGAACCAAACACCCGAACTTCCTTGCATGAAGCAACCCCACTTCCACTGCGCTCCGAGCTGTTTGCCGGCGGAGGCATCGCGGGCGTACAAGACCCCTAAACTTGTGATGCGCCGTATTCCATTGTGACTTCAAGGACCCCCCACCCTACACCTGGGTTTACCGCCATGACAAAAATAAAATAAACACATCTTTATACTGATTGAGGGGCGAGGATTTTCCCTAATATGACTAGCTCTCTCTTCCCCCCCCCCCCTTCAGACGTACACTTCAGACCCTTCCATGTGAGAGGGTATCAATAAATTTTCAAACAGCATATACAATTTTTATTCTTCTTCATATAGCACTAGGAGTTAAACAACTCCTAGTGTATGAGATTAGATATCGATGAGATATTAGATATAACGACTATCACCAGGGAACTCCTAGACCTTTAGAGCACCGTTGAGATTATGGGTAGCATCATCTTATTAAGGCCCCTCACTATTCTATGAGAAATTATCTTCTAGAGATATTGTAGGTCCTATTCTAGTCCCTGGAGGGGGAGTAAAGACACTCCACTTTGTCCGCTTAGCACCGGCTGCTAAAGTAAAGAACAACTATTCTACAGAAGTAATACGCTGGATTGTTCTCTAGTGAGCAGTGTTAAGGTCCGCCACCTAGTTTATGTTCGACTCAAATTTCTAGCTATGTCTCCAGTTGAGTATATCCATATTTTGCTGTTTATTCATATATTTTATCGAGATAGATCCATAATTAATTTGGTTATTCATATTTTATGGTTCTAATATTGCTTCGCACGTACTTAATTGTATAAGTGGAATGGAATAGGGATCAGAAGTGCTCGCTATTTTCGCGACATTCCAATACGGAGTTGTTGACAATGTACTGCGCCGAATATAAGTGATTGTGAGTGCAGCGCGTTTGCGAATTTGATTCCCGCCATCGGCTGTGGGTGTAATTGGAGGAATGAGCTCGAACTGGTTCGAGGAATCACGTCAGCATGATTAGCGAAACGATTTTGCCCGATTTGCATATATCTAATCGTCGGCGCCCAGCACTTTACCACATTTTCACTCTAGAACTTTCCGTCAGTGTAATCTTCGAGGAAACATCCTAACATGCCTTCTCATCTGTTTGTTGATGCATTTCTTTCTCTTATGGAGTGCGGAAGAGTATGAATCGCTGCAACAAGACGTGCCTGTTCCCCGTGCAATCAGTTCGGCTCCGCAGCTAGGCTGACAAACATTCCCCATTTTCCACCGCATCCGCCGTCTTTCGAAGTTCATGTGTTGTTTTCCTACTTGCAATACCTCTACTTGAACAATTGCCACAGATTTTCCGTCGCAAACCGTCGCAACTCCACAACTCCTTAAAATTTTGTGTATCGAAATCTAAATTACAACAAAATACTTTCCTCTCAATAACGAATCTACCGACACCCTTTAAACTGATTGTGAGCTCTTTTGAAAACTGACCTAGTTGCAAAGCATGTCCCCTTGGAGGGCCGCAAATTGTTTTACGACCCCTCCGAAACTGTCAATGGCCTCTCTGGAGCGCACCTCACTAGCGATGTTCGGAAAACTCCGGAATTTTCTTTTTTGCTTGACACATTTGGTTGCAGTGCATCACTGCGATCCCGTTAAAACTAAACTTGAAACTAAGCAGATCTAAATTTAGTTGGACTTGCTGTATCTTGCGGTTTGTTTGAAAACACGATTCAGTCGAAGTTGGCGGTTCACCTTCAGCTTCTGCTACTGGATCCCAAACTAATAAATCATATTAAACAGAAGACAGCCTTTAAAATAATGTAAAAACCATTATTGCAACTCATCGAAATGTCAAGAATTTTCAGCCGCAACCACCTCATGCACGAAATGAGTCTGCTGCACCGCGATTTTTTTTGGAGTTGATAGTCGTGTAACTCTATAATAAGTTAGAAGGACAGAATTGTTTCCGTGTACTGTACGCTTGTCTGGCTTTGGCATATCATCAGAATGATCAAGCAGTTCTTTCCAGAATATTTTTATGAGCTGTTAACTTTCTATGGAAACTCATTGTATTGATGGTTCTCCATCGTTTGTCTCCCCTCAAATCGAAAAATGGCTTGAACAGTGTTTCTAAGCTCGTTAATGGCTTTCCAGCGATATCAAATTGTTCAGATCCAGAGAAGTCGATATTTTTGAGATTTCTGAGGGCACTCAACAACCTCTGCTGACCCATGTCCAACGGCCGTCGTCGCTCGGTTCGCCTACACGGCCACCTCGTACTTGGGTGTGAAGCCCAGTGGTGCTGGAGCGTTTGATATGGAATGACATCATATACAGTATATCTTATTCGAGCATCCTACATACTTTGTCTTGGTTCCTTTGACAGAACACGAAATTTGAAAAAGGTTCGCATTCATCCCCTCTCGAGGAATTTTCGGTTTGCTGTGAGTTATAACATTAGCAACAACTTTCTTTCTTTTCATTATTTATTTCAATAAACTGCTTGTAATACAATCTCCTGTCCAAATTCAAGTTGTTAGAGTTAATTGACTATTGTATCGAAAGATGCATTACACATCTAATACTTTAAAGCAAGATTTTCGATCCACGAACTAGTGCAACCCTAAACGAAGGAACAGCAGAGGAGAGAGTTCAGAGGAGGGTCCAATTTTGATCTTGCACGCGCCCGACGGCCGTTGGACATGGGTCAGCAGAGGTTGTTGAGTGCCCTCAGAAATCTCAAAAATATCGACTTCTCTGGATCTGAACAATTTGATATCGCTGGAAAGCCCTTAACGAGCTTAGAAACACTGTTCAAGCCATTTTTCGATTTGAGGGGAGACAACCGCAGAAACGATGGAAAACCATCAATACAATGAGTTTCCATAGAAAGTTAACAGCTCATAAAAATATTCTGGAAAGAACTGCTTGACCATTCTGATGATATGTCAAAGCCAGACAAGCGTACAGTACCCGGAAACAATTCCGTACTTCTAACTTCCCTTATTATAGAGTTACACGACTATCAGCTCCAAAAAAACCGCGGTGCAGCAGACTCATTTCGTGCATGAAGTGGTTGCGGCTGAAAATTCTTGACATTTCGATGAGTTGCAAAAATCGTTTTTACATTATTTTAAAGGCTGTCTTCTGTTTAATGTAATCTGTTAGTTTGGGATCCAGTAGCAGAAGCTGCATAGCCGAAGGTGAACCGCCAGCTTCGATTGAATCGTGTTTTCAAACAAACCGCTAGATACAGCCAGTTCAACTAAATTTAAATCTGCTTAGGGTCAACAGCGTGCAATCGGGAGGACGATGCTCGGAGTGACACGACTCACGCAAGTGAGAGAAGGCCTCCGGAGTCGAGTTTCGCCGACGTTCGAATATCAGAGACGCTGTCGCATGGGCCAAGTTGTCGAAAATTAGGTGGGGCGACCACGTAATGCGCTTCGCAGACAGTCGCTGGACGACAGCCGTCACCGATTGTATTCCACGGGATGTCAAGGGACGCCCATCAACGCGTTGGTCGGACTTCTTCGTGAAAGCCCGGAACGATCGATATGACGCTCTTTGTGTCCCTCAAGCGAGGAGGATCCATTGGAGCACTATGGCACGCGACAGGGACGAATGGTGACGATGCCGGCGCCCGGTCGAGCAAACCAAGTGATCAGCGGGACGATGGGTGATACATGTGACCCGTTGCAGCAGTACCGTCCATGCTTCCTGTGTCGTACGATCCCAGAAGCTGAATGAAAGCTACAGTGAAGTATAGATCATGTACTTGAAAACGGTGTCCATAAGCCGAAGTATATCCCTTCAAAGAAAGTACCGATTGTAAATGTAAGATTGAAACCTAATAATCGACATCACAGCAACAGTGAAAGGCGGCCTTAAGGTAGATTGTATAAAGTCGAGCAGACCCATTATTATGAGAAAGAAGGATTCGTTTGCAGCTGCAGCTTTGCGTATCCTGCGCAGCTCAGCGTTTTTGTAGGGCATACATATCAGCTCAGCGCCACTAGGGTAAAGATGTAAAAAAAATTTCGGACAACCTATTAGAATCACTGGATTATGTGCGCAGCAAAGGCGTCCTTTTCGGCCTAGCTACATACGACATGTGTTATCTGCGAGCGGGATAATATACCTAGAAATCTGCCCAGATTATATAACAATGGGATGGGAAAAACTCGTGCCTTTCTTGGAATACGTGATGCTCTCAAGATGTCTTTGAGAGCAGGAAGGAGGTCTTCCTATGCATTGCAAACAAGTAACATCAAGCGTAACTGCCGCCAAGGCCTAATTAGGTAATATAATTGCTGAAAATTTATTAGGTGCCCTTTTCTTATTTAAAATGTATGTAAGGTATTAAAAAGTTGCAACAAGTTTTAATTGCCGGTTTGTTCAAGTCGAAGTTCCAGTTCAGTGCCACTCGTCCACTCCCCTGAGGTCTCCCACGTATTCTGCTTTGACGCGATGTTTGTAAGACACTTTGGATCTATGCCCAGCTTTCATAATGACTTCATCGGTCAGCAGGTAAAGAAACATTGTTGTGTCTGTAATTCGTGCACAGTTGCCTTCTACACAGCAACCACATAAGTAGATTAAGAGCATATGTACAAAAACTTCCTTTGCACCATGGGTTATGACTTTTCTTTGAAAAACATAGTGGCGCGTATTTAGGTCATGTAAACGCCTTAAAAAAGGCGTCTTAACATTTTCATCAAATGGTCATTGTGGCTGGAGTCATTTGGAACGCGACGTGTATTCAACTTTTAAACTATTTTCTGCTTGAGAATAAAGGAAAAAAGGATAAAGGACGGCGTTACTCAATCCCTTCTATGCGCCAGCGCATTCTACTTCTACGGGATGTCGTGGAGGCGACATGAACGCGTATTTGGCCATACGGTGGCTTGCGGTGGCCAGCCGATGAACAAGTCAGCGCTTTATCCTTCCCAGACAAGTCTGGTACCAATTCACCGACCCCGGAGGGATGGAAGGCTTGGTTGGCCTGGGCGGGAAATCCGAACCAGGAACCTGGTATCGGGTGCAAGCGACAGTCGCGCCTCCTCCGACTGCGCTACACGCGCCCAAAAAAACCCGGATGCCAGAAGCACCCCAACCAAATATTGTGGTTGAACCCAACCGCCGAAGCAGTAGGCCCGAAGCCCCTGCGTGAGAAATTCTCAATAAATACTTTTCCTGAGCTATGCCTTTCAGTGTTTAAATGGAAAGAAAGATGACGCAAAGAAACTGTGTTCTGTGCCCTTTCGGTGCTGCCTCTCTTCAACCTCGAAGCAAACCTCAACGGTAGTCGAACGTTAAATGGACTACGCAGAAGAAGCAATCCATTATGACATTGCTGCCACACTTCTCTCGGAGACCACATTGCCACTGAAGTCGGCGTCAGCATGCTCCTCTCGTAGTAGGATTACCAGAGCCTAGCTGATTCCGCAGAGTTTTCATATGGGCAATGACTTCCGATGGAATCGCCACCATTTACACTGACAAAGGCAGCAAAGGCAGACCGTCGGGCTCTCTCAAAAAGATGTCCTCGATGGGGTGCTGATTTTTGAAATACGAGCGACATGTAATTCGATTTCCCCTGTAGTCTGAGCATAAACGCAAGAGGTTAATGTCAGTAATGCGTTTTCAGTCGTAGTTTTGGGAAGAACAAAACTGGTACTTCTTCTACAATGAACGAAAAAATTCAACGAAGACGGACCATTCGTATTGAAGCTGCTAATTGCAGTGTACAAGGACATACAAGGACAGTATTTACCGCCTCGAGCTCATCACTCACTTTCGAAAAACCTCAAACAAGCCTATTGTACTGCCAGATAACTGATTAGCTGCAACATTCACATAAACCATAGTCATGAAAGCCGATTCGTAGAGGCGCAAAGGCATCTAGAGGGCTGTCTCAGGAGGTTGCTGCTGACTTCTTCGCTAGCATTAAGCGATGGGTTTTAGGGGAAAGTCGAACTGGAATTGAGTGCTGGAGTCAATCCTTCATCAAAAACCACCAGTGTTGGATGGTTTGGAAGAATGAATGAGGGACAGATTGCTTGCAAAATCGTAACGGCTATGATAACTTTTGCTTTATAAGCAGTCTTATATTCTGAGGAAAGGCGTAGTATACTACTTATATAGTGTAGAAGGAGTGCCAGTGCTGTGGTTTTTGAGAGCTTAGTCGTTAGGCTGAATGTAGCGTCTCTCTTAGCTTCGCCTAGTTCATAGCCGAAGAAACCCAGAGGCAATTGTCTGTGTAGCAAATTCTGTGAAAGAAGTTTTCTTCTATGCACCGACTTAAAACCTTCCAATAATAGAAAAATTTGGCCAAAATTACCTTAAATATCAAAAAATATTTTCTAAAGCTACAATAAAGTTATAAATCTTCACCCACGATCCCCCAGGGAGATGTTATGACCTAATGGTACGTCAGAGGAGAAGTTAACGTCGTTAACATAACATTTTTATTATTTCGTTGACATTTATTTATTTTATCTTTTGCTTTATTTAAACAACATGCGTAGTCGCCATGTAAGGCTAGCAATTGTATCTTTTACCGGTCTCCAAAATTTCCCTCAAATGAATGGGATCTTATGTGACGGCGGACGCATGTGGCAGTCGATGAACCTCGTAAGAGCGTTCTTTTTCAGCAGCTTTTAAAAAGCACAACGTGCAGTCGATAACTCCTGTAGTTGGGCTTTGAAATGACAATGGTGCTTCTCCTTGCTAACTGGCCTATCTTGTGGCAGCTGAAATTTGGAGAAGCACTTATTTGGAGTTTCTAACTCGATGGTACACGTCTGAGCATTCAGAAATTAAATGGATTCGTGGAATAAAATGGCAGTTCCCCACACAGTTCAGCGCTTCATTGTGGCGTGAGGTTGGCAACGGGCGTGCAATGTACAACTGCATTGTACAAAAGGAGGTTTTTGTTCGCCATCATGGTCTATCAATCTGAGAAGGAGTTCGTCTTTCAACCAAGAGCTTGCTTCTTCAAAGCTGAACTACTCCCGAGCTCGCTATGGCAAGGGTATTACACGGAGATTATACCTTGCACGCTGCACTCTGTCGTGTTCGACGTCAGATGGTATCAGAACCGGTGATAAGCGAAAAAATCTCAAGTTGCACAGGACATCATTGATTCAGGATCTAGACGATTCGGGCACGGCATGCCACGGAGACTGCTTCTTGCTTCGTACCTACAGCGCCAGGGCAGTTTTCATAAACGCCGATCTACACGCAATTCTGGAAGGTGCAGGACGTTTCATGTCCTCATCGTCGTCCTGCAGGAAGCGAAGACTCGGAAGGACGACGTACAACATTCGAGTGAAGCAACGCTCACCATTCATGTAGAGATGGTACACTCGCGCAATTTCGGAGGCATGCGCTCTGTTGCGCACCCGTCTTGGTCCACCTCGTCATCCCCTTCTCATCAGCCGCGCACCTTTTCAATGGAACCTCTTACATCGTCTCTAGACATGGAATTACCCCTCGGCACGACTTATGCGGAAATCGGCCACGCATATGCAGAAGAGACCTGCAGAGAGTACTGCAGCGGAACCTACGGCGCTATAAGCGCAGGAACTTCTTGGGGGCAGCACAGAGACAACTCAGTCTGAAGAAATGCCGCAAGGATTTTTGCGAACAGACTACTCCGCTATCAGCTTTGCTGAAGAAGGACTCTCACCACTTCCCGCCATGAGGTAGAGTCGATAATGGAGAGGCACTACACGAACTCCTCGCGCTCATCTACTTCCGTGTGAAGTACACAACGCGCTCGTTGGTAAGGTCCGCTTAGGATTCTTCCATCAGAAGTTCAAGGGGGAGCGTGATGAATTTCACAACCTCTAGGTTCGGACTATGTATGCACTACTCACTTCAGCCGCTATTCTCCGTGATGCAGGATATCTGCTATACGTCATGCCTGCATTGCATGTATCATTCCCCGTTCAAATGGTACAAACCTCTCACCAGAGTAGGAACTCGCGTGCTGTCCTTCTTCACAAGAAGGATGGCAGAGAAGACCTTCGAAACTACCGTCCGATATGTCGTATGTACAAGCTGTTCACGAAAATTGCTCCTGTAAGGACAGCGGATACCTGTGGAGCGGGCTGAATTCCGAAAGGGACTTAACTATGGATCATACCCAAACCGTCTCGAGGATTATTGGGGTTTGCCGGGAATACCGTTCGCCCTTGGTTTTCATTTCCGTTGACCACGAAAAGGCATCTGATAGCGTTGAAACGAACGCCATACTCTCTGTGCTCATGAAAACACTAGCCGACATCTGGAAGTAGGACGGCAGCTCAGCTGTTCCACCTCCCTCTTGCCATCCCCAATGGGGAGGAGGTGCGACAGGGCTCCACAGCACTGCAGTGGATAAGGAAGCCGCTCAACTGAAACGAAAAAGAGGACAAGCGTGTGGATGGAGAATTCGTATCAAATCCTCATTTTGTTGACGACATCGTACAGTGTTTGAATTCTACCGCTGAGGCAGGGGCGATTTTGCAAAGTTGAAGAAACCGGAAAAAGAATAGGATTGCCAACGAACAGTAGAAAAATAAAGTGCTAGGGAGAACGAATTCAAAGGCTCTCAACTCAATGAGACGTCGCCGTACGTATACCTCGAGCGCTCGATGAATATGGAGAACTCCTATGAAGAGACGAGAGAGCTGAGTACGAGACAAACAGCTGAATAGGCCGCTCTAGAGGCTATCTGACGGGCCTCGACCTCCGAGCAAAGCTACGAATGGAAACGGTGCTGTGGCCCGCACTGCAAGTGCAGTCGGCTCACCGCCTAGGTATCTGACGCACTATTTGAAAGTAGAGAAACAATTAAAAATTGGAGAAGGATTTTGGAACGAACGTGAAATGTGCATTTCGATGAGGGTGTGTGTACATGTACTGCTCAGCCCAATTGTTGCGGTTCTTTCGAAATGAGCTATTACTACTGAATTATAGCTGAGAATGTGAGTCAACTTCTATCCGATAATTAGAGTACACTTCGAGAGCTGCATCACCCTGGATCTAACACTCCTTCACATTGACAGCTATAACGAATTATTGAACACCCTGATGTTCGCATACATAAAATCTTACTTCTTGTAAGCAATGGAAGCACAACGGGTTTTTAGAATAATTCAACAAAAACATTACTTCACATTATATTCGTGTAACAATCAATAATGTCGACCACCAGCACTCCCGCAGGACTTCAAACGATTCGTCAGGGTTTAACAACAGACTCTCCTTTCCAGTGATCGGGTAATGGCCACCCGGACAGAGATTCAGCATCTTGCCTTCGCACTTATGCCTCAAGGGTGGGAATAATATGGATATAATACATAAAAAACCAATTGGAACAACAGCACGTTTTGCCAGTGACGATTATCACCACGAAATTTTTTCAGGGTTTCAGTATGATCTGCACATTGTATTTCCTTGAAGCCATTGAAGGACAAATAGCTACTTAAAAGCATTGAAAGAAAAGATCTAGCAAAAACAAGAGGCTGTTCCAGTCAGCCGGCAGATTTGTTTTACGAGGTGGGTATTATGACGTGAGGATTCACTCATGTTGGAGAATTCAAGCTGCCCTGCGTAGTAGCATGTAGAACGCTGGCGCTGAAAACGAAATTTAGCGTAGTTCCACTTACAGCGTTGTGCGAATTTCCATTTCTCTAAACAAGCCAGGTACTTGGCCACCATGTGCTTGATGGAAATCACAGCCAAATTTGATCGAATTTATTTTTGAATGTAATTGTTTTGAATTTATTTTCCAAATAGTCCGTGCTTGCTAGTTATGTCTGACGCATCTCAGAGTGGACGGACGAGGTACTCATTTGTTTCACTCAGGACCCAATCCTACACAATCGTGCCTACTATTCATATTTACACATCAGCCTTTATCCATCAGCTTTGTTCGAAAAGTTACCCTTTTTTTAGAAAAAAAAATTCGCTGGGAGTTCAAGCCGTTTTGCTCGAGTGCAAAATTCCATAGCAAATTCCAAGTAAGCTTTGCAATAATGAGAGCTGTTAATAAAAGAATAGCCTTCACTTCCTCAAATGCACCTATTCAGATTCACTCGTATGTCCCTAAGGACACATCCTCTGCTCTATACCCTTTCCTCGTTTTCTCTAATAATGGGCGTTGACTTCGAGGAGCGTTATACGACTGCACTCTTACGCTATTTCTTACAAGCTTAACCTGCGCTCAGCTAGCCGTTCCAGAAAGTTGAAATGATTTCAGTACGCATTTTCAGGGCCTTAAATGACAACGGGGCTAATAATATGAAAATATATTCTAGTACTGGTCTTTCTGTTGAGTCCAGAGCACGACGCCGGCTTCGCGAAAGTGTAGAGCGGCGGCTTCTCACGAGAGCGTCGTTGAGATTCAAGTACGAGCTGGAAAAAACGAGCTTGTTGCAGAGGAAAGTGGCTGAAAGTGGTACGCCCTTTCTGATAGAGGTGTCCTTTTCTCGCCTGCCAAATCGAGTTACGGTTTTCTATGATGTTCCCTTATCAGCAGATGAGAAATCCATGAGGGTAGTGCAGCGATGAAAGGGACACCGAGCATGGAGGAAGTGAGCTTTCTCTTCCTTCCTCTCTATCCTTCCTGCCGACATTCCGGCGATTCTCTTCCCCCAGCTCGTCTAGTCGGCACGACGGGAGGGAAGTTCCGTTTCGTTCTTAATGTTCGCTATTCATTGGTTAGTTGCCGCTCAACATTGATTTCATCTTGTGACAGCCGAGCCACTGGAACTAACACATTTCGCTCCATGTTTCTTCAAAACATCGCCATTTTTACATCTCTGGTATAGCAATAGATTTCCTGAGGAGTCACCGAGAACCAGAACATTTCAGTTGCCACACTCTCACCCTCTCTATGTGCGGCAATCAAAACGGCATTGAAACGGTGGGTAGCACTCGATCCTCTGACATTAACTGCTGATAGAATGCAAGACTTCTCAAGCCAACTAAAGTGTGTATCAAAGCTGGGTGAGAGCTAGGAGAGCACAATGTTCCTTCTTTTCGCACTCGTTGTGCCTTTTCGTATCAAGCCCTCGTCTTCCATTGTATTTAATGCTCTTTCTGGACTGCTAGGACTGCTAACACTTCTCTTCTTCAAGTTTCTGTGACTAATCCTGCGTAGAAGTCATTTCAAAAAACCACCTCCTAAGAAAAGCCCGGCATCTCAGCTGTTTATACAGTGTTCATGCTTTTTACAGGATCTAAACAATTGTGACAATTTTTTGGAGATATGCTGGTTCATTACCATCGTCTACAGTGTGAAAATTCGTTCGATATTAGAAGAATTCCTCTTTTCGCGAGCTCTCTTCCCATCTAATTAATGCTGCATGGCATAAAGACCGCCATTAGGGCAGTGAGGATAGCGCATATTATGTGATCGTAGCTGCCCCCCAGAATACACTGTTTTTTGCAACTTTCGACTTCATGAGCACAAGAATTGATTAGTCTCCGTTAATTACTTGGTCTATATTGAGCATTCTTAGCGGCTCTCAGCTCTTCTTCTGATCGAATGACTTCTAAAGTCAAACCACTTAAACGCTAATCGAGAAATACATCGGTACAGTAGGAGCTTCAAAAGATTTCGACTGGCGCGAAAGTAGGACTTGCAGAGTATCGCTTAAAGAAGTGGTACCGAATGTATGGGTGAAAAGCAGAGGTGTGTTGAATTGCAAAAGTCGATGTGAGAATCAAATCAACGGATGTGTCTGAACCATATTTCCCACTCAGGTGGCTCCTCTGTCATCAAAGCGAATAAAGTGCATGGCGCGACTTGAGTCAAAAAGTATTTGATGTGGAGTCCAGAAGTCTAGAAGTAGTAGTATTGTTTCGCATCCCCCACACCGCGGATGGGCAGCCAACCACTTCCAAACGAAAATCACGCATCTTAGTTCTTTATTACTCGCACTTTTCACCGGTGGAAATATCCACTGTGAGGCTTTGTAAGCCGTGTGTTTTCTTCGTAATCAGTAACCACCATTTCCATAAATTACGGAATTTAGGTACTTCATGGAACCATGGACAGTTCCACGCCGTCTGATCGTTCTATGAACGGACTTGTCGTCTTTCTGACGCTGTTCGTGTTTCTGGCCGTCCTCACTTCCGGCCTATTAGTATGCCTCGTGAAAATCTGGTGTGGAAAAAGGAAAACCTGCAATCGAACTCTAGCAGAGGTATGCCACTCCTACCTTTCCACTACGATCATTGAACTTCGCGCGCTTTTGAGAAAGGATATGTTGCGCGTCGTTGGATTCGAGGGAAGCAATTCAAATCAAAACAAAAAACTGAGTTAGATGGTCGTTCAATAGCATGTTCTGGGTAAACTAATTGAACTGCTCGAGCACGCAACGCGCGCCCTTCAGAGTGACATCGTTATAGAGCAGTCCAGGTATTAGGTTGTCACATAGGTTTTGTCCGATTTTCGACAACAACATAACGGCGACATACAACACAACAACACACGACAACAAATCTCTGCTGAAAATAAGGTTTGTCAATCGAAATAAGAACCATTAATTACAATTATTACATTTTGTATGCATATTACGTATTACACACATATCTTACTTATACTATACATATATTACATCATACATATTATGTTGTACATAAAGCTCTGCCACTGTTCTTATCATCTATTCATGAAACCACAACTCGGCTTGAAGTGAACCTTTCGCTCCAACTAAGAGCCGCTCTATTTGCAACGTTCATGACGACGCGAAATATGCTTGCTTCATATTTTCGAGAAGATCTGATAGGATAGGATGTCAAAGTCATGGAAGGCCGGCGCGGCATCACCTGGGTTAACAGCATAATTTCCTCTAATTGGGGAAGGGTTTCGACCAACTATGGAAATTCAAGTTGAGACCAGGATGATTAGAAAGAGCTCGGAATGCTCATTACGAATATGGGTATCAAAATTGCAGAATGAAACTCCTGAGGGAGTTATGACCTGCCAAAGTTGGGTGTCCTGACCGCAGGCTGGCCGAGCGACACAGCTGGCGTGAGTGCGATGGGTCATAGGGGCTACGTAGGAGCAGACCACCGGGTGCGGCGGTGGCGCAGCGGTAGTGCTCGCCCTCTTCAAGCGTCGCGTCGTTGGTTCGGTTCCCGTTGCTGTCGGTATTTCTGCACATCATGTTTCATCTTCGAAATTACCTTCTTTTCTGAATTATGACACGTGTCTGATTAAATAACGGGGAAAACTATTAGGCACGTTTGTAAAAATTGTAAAAATGTAAAATTTTAAAATGCTTGTAAAAATGCTTGAAGGCAAAAGCCGCTATGGTGACATTTTCATTCACTATTTTGCACAATTAGAGTCCAAATTTTTTTATATTGAGCAACTGGAGGTGCTTCTGACTAGCTTATATACATTGGATCCGAATGAATCATTTTCGGATATCCGATTCGGATATTCCGATCCGAATCATCCAATTATCCGGCCACCGCGAAATTGCCCTTATCCGAATCATCCAAAAATCCGGGGTGTGCAAAATCACCCTTATCCGAATCATACAAAAATCCGGTGCCCGCAAAATCGCCCTTATCCGAATCATCCAAAAATCCGTGGTCCGCGAAATTGCCATTATCCGAATCATCCAATTATCCGGACCCTGGATGATTCGGGTAAAATCGGATAATTTCGGATAACGCGTTCAATTTCCTCGCTCCATTTTGAAATCGGGCATCTCGAATAAAAGTGCATTCATAACAAGTTTCGCGGGCGGGCACGCTGCTGAGTCATACGTTTTCGCGCCCCACTGTAAAGTAGTGTCGTAGTGACATTGAATACAGTTAGCACGCTGCTGAGCGTCACGTCGAGCTTGGCATCTTTTCCTCAAACATCATGTTGCGCTGCCGTAGGGCAAGAAGGACGGGGACTGAAGGAGAGAAGGGATTAAGCACGTACTCTGATCCGCACTTCACTGTTTCACATTGCACAGCATTCGGCGCAAATTGGGTCGAGGGGGTCACCATGTAGAACAGCTTCATACCGCACTTTGTGCTGCATGAAATTAAAACTGTTATTCAACACTTGTGTGTATACCGCTTGATGAACTGTGTTAGACCATTTCTGATGTTCGACATTCATCTGCCTTCTTATGAAGGAGGAAAAGTGCTGAATACCCGTCCCCGACCCAATTTGCGCTATTTGATAATGGCATTTTGGAAAGCCCGGATCTTAGAATAATTCATCTTGAAATCAGGGATGTGAGGGAATTTTTTAAAGAAAAGCGGAAGACGGTATACGGAACGGAAGGGCTCAAAAATGGGCGGAAACCGAAATACGAAACGCCGAAACGGAAATGATTCAAAACTTATTACTTCGTCCAATTTTTCATAAACATACATATATCCGTAATGGTAGTAATAATTGAGTTGCCGTTACCGAATTTGGATAACGGGCAAGGCAGCATGCGACTCCTTTTCAGCAACATATAATAATAAAAAATCCTTGTATCGTATTATTACTACGATGAATTTTCAAACATTACCTGTGTAACAAATCGAAGTTTGTGCAAAATCTCTCTGTAAATAGGAAAAAAGTATTTTAAACGCAATCAACCCAGCTGACGAGAAAGATGTCAGAGATTTTGCCACTCATAGCACTTAACCGGTCTTATTGAATGTTCCAGGTCTATCCCAATTAGAAGGGAGCAGAGTTAAGACTACAGTTGCATTTAGCACTCACGACACGAAACCCACGCTCTGAGTTCGCATGGGTACCATTGTATCATTTGGCAGCAGCTGAAGCTCTGAAACAAACTCGGAGGAGGGGACTGGAGAGACAAGACGCCGCATGCCCTCCTCCGACTAGGATAGATCCAATGTCCCTATGGAGAGCATTGTTAGCAGCCTGAGAGTGTTTATAGAACACTGATCTAGATTTGGTGCTCCAGGCCACACTTACGATTACTAGGGAAAAAGATAAGCTGCTCCGGATAACGAGTTTGATCCTTTACTCAAACACTCATGAAACCTTTGTGGACCTACGCTATTCGTTAGTACATCTTTTCAAGAACAGAAAAGAATCCAAATTGGTTACTGCTTCGACATCAGGATGCACCATTGCTTTGAAAGAAACACAATCACAAACGCATTGTTAATCTCTTTCTTCAGCCTTTTGATTATGTTCAAGAGGTGAATGAAGGCACTGCAAAGCAAGCAATCAGTGAGTGATGAGTCACTGTTCCGTCTTCCGGGCCCAAAAAAGAGTGGAACACGGAACGGAACGGAAGGACTAAAAACGGCCGGAAACCGAAATTCGAAACATGGAAACGGAGTTCTCGCCCATCCCTGATTGGAATGATCCAGCTCTTTGATGTTTCCTTCTTTGACGAGAACTGAGAGTCTTTCGATACACGCACTGCTGCTGTTATTGAGGGATAGATTCCTCTTTAAAGAACGCTAGAATTCTGATAAACTGTATCTTGCCTTAATGAGTCGGATATCCGATTCGGATATCCGAAATCCGCTCTCCGCGAAATTGCCATTATCCGAATCATCCAAAAATCCGGGATCTGCAAAATTGCCGTTATCCGAATCATCCAAAAATCCGGGATCTGCAAAATCGCCGTTATCCGAATCATCCAAAAATCCGGGGTCCGCGAAATTGCCGTTATCCGAATCATCCAACTATCCGAAGATTTTCGATCGGATCCAATGTATACTAGCTTACAACAAAGTAAAAAATGTGTGAAGCAAAAAGGTAATTAGATAATGTATGAATTACGAGGAAGCCCAAAATGTCGTTGGTCTACTGCTTGTTCTTCACTCGCTACGTCCTTTTCACCAGCAAAGATGGTGTCCATTCATCTCACTGAATTTAGAGTGCCAGACGACAACGATGCACTAACTCGTGCAAAGAAAAGGACCGCCAGATGGTTCGCAGCTATCCAGCGGGCATTTTTTTGAACATGTATGATAGTTTTCCCAGCTATTTAGTCAAACACGGATTATAATTTAGAAGAAAAGGTCATTTCAAAGATAAATCATGATGTGCAAATACACCGCCGACAATGAAGGGGAACCCACGACGACACACGTGACAAGCGGGATCACTACCGCTGCGCCACCGCCGCAGTTGGTGGCTCGTTCTTACGGAGCCCCTACTCATCACACTCGCGTCAGCTCTTTCGCACGGCCAGCCTGGGGTCCCCAACTTTGACAGGTTATACCTTCTCAGGAGTTTCTTTTTGCAATTTTGACACCCATATTCGTAATCAGCATTCCGAGCTCTTTCTAATGATCCTGGTTTCAACTTGAAGTTCCATGGGAGGTCGAAGCCCTTGCCTAGTAAGAGGATATCACAATGTTCGGAAAATATGGGCAGTCATAGCTGAGTCTAACAAGCGTCTAATTTTTGCATGATGTTTTTTAAAGGGTACAATGATGGGTCGTCATGCAAAAAGAAGCTGGACCCTGATGAGCGGCTCGTCCAAATCTAGGTGCATTAATCACAATTTTCTTCTGACTGACTGCCTTTCTTGACTGCGTGCTAGTACATAAAAAATACAATCGGAAGAAGAAAAAACAACGAATGGATCATCTGAGGTTCTTCGAAGGTTGAATAACGAACCTGGCGAGAAGTGGACGTTTCAAGCAGCTTATATAGTTATATCTATACCTCTTAGTCGTATATACATATACTCCAGTCTAATATCTCCACCCGTCGTCCATGTAGGGAGCCTTGAAGGGCTAACGTTGGATAACAGAGGGTGGTCGGATCAGGATCTTTGGTTTTGCTCAAACCTCGTCTAGGGGCGCGGGGTTATTCTGGGCGCCGAACACGATGCCAAAGTTCATTTGGCCGATTACGGCAGGAGACCACCCACCGATACTGACAACTGAGGGTCATCGGTGATTCTGATCTGACCACTCTGAAACGGGAGGTAGCCTCCCGAAATCGACGGAATTTTCAAAAACATCGCATGCGTAATCAGCGGCCTAAATGACCCTCTTTACGAAGTTTGGGCGGAAAAATTCGGCCAATTTCGAAAATATTCGATGACGTCATCATCCGCGTAGGCTCGGGCTAGGGCGGCCTCGTCTTCGAAATTGTCAAAAAACGGATTTTTACGAAATCGGTCGAGATTGAAACCATTCCATAGAGCTTTTTGTTATGAACAGAAAGCTGTTATTACGACTGTCGAAAACTCAAATATGGGCAAGTAAGAGCGCAGAAAACTTCAACCACTAAGTCGCCGCCCTAAAATGGCAGCTAGGTCTAAGGCAGCATCGACAGCTGGGAGTTTGAGCACGCCTTTGTAAAGCACTTTGGCTGTTCTTTCGCCGCGTCTTCCCACAGGGATCGACTGAAATCGGAAAAAATTGTCACGTAAGCCTAACCCATATCATCGCACCGCTGTAACCTTTTCCATTCATAAGCTACATTGCTGTGCTTTAGCGTTCCATTTAAACTTTTTACTACCTAAAAATTTAAAACAAGCTGCAGTCGGAAGGATCCAATACGAATTGCTCTCCCAAAGCTTTCAATTTGACAGTATTCGTGGAAAATCCGACATTATGGGTCGAATTGCAATACTAATTGCATGCTGGACATACAGAAGCTAAAGCATGGTTTCCTATACTTTTGCGCTTTTATATAAGCTCTTTTCGTCAAGCTAAGCTCACTCTGCAAGTTGTCGCGCCGACTTGATTGATTCTGCCGGGCCAATATGCATATTTCACTAAAGGGCCACGGCGGCAGTTAGTTCCACAAAGTAGGCCACGATCTTCTATGCATTAAATGAGTGGGAAATAACAAATAATTAAGCACAACGTCCAGAAGTTGAGGAGGCCGCGCCCTAAAGGCCTCCGCACACTTTTGCGGCGAGCGGCGGACGGCGAAAACGGCGAGTCATCCCGCTCGGCGACGGCCGCGGGCGCCGCTCATCGGCATGACTCGTCGAAAGACTAGAGCGCAGATAGTCTGCCCGCGCCGCTGGAGCGGCGACGGCAATAATGATTCACATCACTACCGCCGCTGCCGTTCCGGCGAGGTCGCCTCCGCCGCGTCCCCCCCCCCCCTGCACGCCGCTCGCGGCGAGCTCTGCGTTCCAGCCCTGTGGTTAAGGATAGGGCAGCGGCAACGCCGCAGGAGTGTGCGGGGCCTTAAGGCCGCCGCCGGCGGCGTCCCTGCCCTATCCCTAACCACAGCGGCGAGCGGCGTTATCGCAGAAGTGTGTGGGGGCCTTTAGGCTTATGGCATACTCCCGCGTCGCTCCGGCCAGGTGTGCACATTTAACGGTTAACGATTTAACGAATTTAACGAATTAACGGCATTTTTCGTTAAAATCTGAATTAACGACTTAACGGATTTTTTTTAGAAATTTAACGGGATTTTTAACGGTCTTTTTTCTCAGTGAGTTTATCAGATTTATCCTTAGTCTTCACTAATGTTTCAGGTCTCATCCTCCCGATTGGGACTGTTCCTGAAAGAAACTATTGAAATCAGCAGGAATATTTTGATGTTTTCATGAATTCTCTATGAATTCTTTAAAAAAAAACTTTGAGAGCGAGTGTAGCGCAGTCAGACGATGTGTCGGCTGTCTGTGCATCCAATACCAGGTTTCTGGTTAGGATTTCCCGCCCAGGCCAACCAAGCCTTCCATGCGTCCGGGGTCTGTGAAGACAGACTTGTCTGGGAAGGAAAAAGCGCTGATTTCTTCATCGGCTGGCCACAGCAAGTCATTGTATGGCCAAATATGCATTCAAATCGCCTCCACGATATCCCGTAGAAGTAGAATTCGTGGCGCAGCCCTACCGGGTTGGCTAATCCGTTCAACGGTAGCCTCATCATTTAATGCATTTTGGAGCTAGAAAATTCTTCGCTGACCTCTAAGCACGTAAATGAATCCACAAAGATAATGGTCCAACCATCTCGTATGATATGCCTATCCTCACCTGGCTCTGCTTATCCCAGAATACTTTTGCTCGCCACCTAGGGTCGTATTCACCAACGACCTACAGTAATACAGCCAAGACCCTTGATAGCACGGCTTATCAAGCGATATGGTGAAACATTTCGCCGCACTATCAGGGATTTCGGCTGTATTTTCTCTGCTAAATTGCTGTAAGTCATTGATGAATCTGGCCTTGAGATAGTCGAGGCGGAGAGAATGTTTTCGACCGCTGGAAGTATTTTAGACGATTCAAGAAAGTAACAAGTAAAAAAAAATAGAAAAGCTACTTTTCCTGAACTTAATGCGTTGACGACGTGTCACACCTTTTTGGCAGTCCAGGACCGTGTGACACGATACCGTGCCACAGTATTTTTATTTTATTTTAAAATCTTTCTGCACTTGATTTGCTGATGCCCATATCGGGATTGTATATGCTCGTAGAACAGTCACACAAAACGGTTTCGCAAAGTGCTAGGAAAGGGGGGAACTCTGGTTTGGCCTGATTGCACATTCTAAGCCTTTTCGGTGATCATCTTAAATGATAGTTCCATACCCGTTCTTATTCCACACCCTACAGATAATTTGCTTCTGAAGGCTTGTTTATTTTTCTGTGTTTTTTATGTTGAATTATTCTTTTCGCATTATAGTGCTACACTTCATTCCTCGAACTTTAGCTGTTGACCTCTTGAAATTGACACACTATAAGATTCTCCTTGATTTTCACTTCTTAAAATAGTAGTTTGCAACTAAATGTATTTTTTAACGAAATTTAACGATTGACCGAAATTTAACGAAAATTTTCCGTTAAAAAATCGGTAAAGAAATTTAACGCACAGAATTTTGTGTGCACCCGTGGCTCCGGCGACGGGCACGGAGCAACTCTCAGGCCTCTGTTATACTCCCGCGGGAGCATCCGCTGAACGTCCGCGGACCAATGGTGCACGGCGGAGGCGGGCGTGGCGGGCCGCGACGAGTGGCCCGGTGCGGAGTCCCGACACGATTTCCGCCCATCCGCGGATGCTCCCGCGGGAGTATAACAGAGGCCTCAATGATGCGCCTTCGCTGCAGTGGCGGACGGCGCAGTGTGTGGCGCGGCTGTCAACTGTCGCGCCGTCGCTCCCGCGACGCGTCGCGGAGGGGTGTTATAACTCCGAGTGGCGGGAGCGGAACATACTCCCGCGCTACAGCCTTCGCTGGCCGTCGCTCGTCGCCGTGCAGTGCACAGCGAGGAGCGACGGTCGCGGAGGGGGAAGCGCCCGATGTGCACTATTTTTGCACTTGTTTCGTCTGCTCGTCGCGAGGCATCGCTGTCGCTGTGCAATGTCGCGTGGCTGTGGTGGACGAGGGTGTGTATACTACACAAAGTTTACGTGATATTCAGAAGCGCAGTTTTCAAGTGTGTGTTCGCCTGAACTGCCTCTTACAGCAACGCCAATCAGTCGCTGGTTGTTCAATGCAGGATAGCGACTCCGATGACGATGCGCAGCCGCCGATCCTTGCTCCCGCGGTGCGACGATTCTGTAAGTGCTCGCAGGCAAAGCGGCTCATTTAAAGGGTGCATCCTTTCTTCTGCGAGATAAGAATCAGATTCAGGAAATTTCAGCTCAACGCATCATCAACCTCGTTCAGCGTGGACCGGACAGACGGCCTACTATAGAGGTCGGCAATCATTATTTGTAGTGATTTCACAATGAAGAATTACAGGTGTACAGTTTTTATCTAAATAAAGAACAGATCATATTTTGCAGGGGGGGGGGAGGAGGAGGGTCAGGAGATACACCCACCCCCTGCTGGGGCGTGCGATCTTCCTCTCATCCTCCTTGCTCACCCACCCCAACCCCTGGCTTCACCGATAGCCTAACGGCTGCCTTACGAAACCTTCGACAAGCAAGACAAAAGTTTTCGGTCCGCAGAACAGTGGCTGTACCTCCTGACGCCACGCCTCCCAGCTGGGAGCGTGTGTACCTCCTGCCACTTTGCAGGCAGTTATTTTGCCTGCGGCGCACTGTTGCTTAGTAAGAAGCATTGCTTGATCAACACGGTTTTACACAGAGGATAACGCAACGCGGTCACTACTAGTTTTTTAGCCTTCAATAAATGAATATGTTCTATTTGAGACTTAAGAAATCAAAAGTGGGGTTGCGTTGCTCTGTCAATGTCTGCCTTTATTTCAATTGCAGTTATCTACTTCAGGTCAGTCCAGAGCCTACACCATCAGTTCCTTCTCCGCACACAATCCATGGAGCTATGGATGACGCAGACGATGTGAGCTTGATCAATGTTTGATCCTCAGGGTTTTAGCCTCCTTCCGACACTACAAGTACTCTTTTGGAGGAGTTTTTAAAAAACCACCGCGTAGAAATTTTTTTCAAAATTTCAAAAATTGCGCCTCCTGATATTGTCCGGAAAACAGCATACGAATGCTTCCAGATTTGGCTTTGAAGTCCTTTTATTCAGCCCTCACTTATCCACTTCTTACAAGTTTAAATTCGAATTCTTTGTTACACTCAATGAGAACTACTGTGCGACCTTTATCTGCTTCCAATTTTGACAGCGACGTTTTCGTGGACACCTTGAAACATCCGAGTAGGCTAGTTTCTCAAGCACTACTCCATCTAACGGAAGAAAGCTTCAAAGGCTTAAACGTCAACGCAACAGAGAGCCCGCAACTCTCTCTTTCTCGCAACTCTATGGTGTGGGATGAATCCGTCCACCTGTTAACCGTAGCTAATCAACTTAAGTGAGAGGACAAGTTTAAAACCTCAAGTTCGATCAACTTAGGAAAAAAGCGTATAAAAGCTGCAGTTAGCACTTTGAGCTATTCGCCAATTCTCAGGAATTTCTGATACTTTTAGGACTATTCAGTCTAACCAGGAGACTATCTCGACGGTAGGTCGAAACCGCTCAAGTGTGGGGTAGAGTCACCTCTCTCTCGGAAACAACAAAATGCAAATATCTCGACCCCCATACAACTCTGTGCAGAGTTAGGGACAACGGAAGTTGAGCCGTTGGCGGCGTCAGCCCTCTGCCTGCACACGATGGGGTGACTCAAGTTGGCTGGAAACAGCGATCATGGGGTTGCGCTGCTCTCTACCCATTGCGCCACCACCGCATCTCGCAGGCAGAGGTTTAACGCCGCCAACGGCCAGCTTCCGTCGTCCCTAACTCTGCGCAGAGTTATACTGGGGTCGAGATATTTGCATTTTGTTGTTTTCCAGCGAGAGGCGATTCTGCCCATATACAACACTTGGACCTTTCCGACCTACCTTTGAGATAGTTTCCTGGTAAGAATAGAAATGCTAGAAAAACGAGGTTCAGTTTTTTTCTTTGGGTGAGTGAATACAAAGAAACATTCAAAGCACAAGAATGCGCAGTTCACTATCACCACATAAATTGCAATCACATTCGTAGCCTATTAGGTTGAGTCATAAATTTTGCAACATTTCTGTTTTTCTCTGGAATTCAAAGTAAACCCGCTGAAGTATTATATTTTGTTTGAATGCTTGTTTCCAAGCGATCATTTTGAGTTATGAACCGTTAATTTTCCTTGGGTTGTTGAAAAGTTTATTCACTAGAACAATGACCACTCAAAGTGGAAAAGTGTGTGATTTCATTTTCAATTAGCACAACCTCGACAGCAACCCAACGGCGGTGGTCAACCACATTCAGTACGTCACCGGCAAGTTCATTCCTAATCGAATAAATTATATGAGATGGTGTCAGAAGTACCTCTACTCCCAGAAAGGCAACAAAATAAACCACTCCCGGGAAAGCCAACTGCTGTAAATAAAGGGCGCCTGCCGAAATTCATCAAGTCGAATTCTTCTCAAACCACGCTACTAGGACTGACCGCTGGTTTCACACCCCCAGTTGGTTGCAGAAGATTGAAAGGACGCCAAAATCGTCGTCGACAATGCCTAGTGCGTCGACGGAAACCCAAATGAATCGCTGTGCTTCCGACTGACGAGAGTTCTTGTACCGATTCAAGCGAGAGGGCCTGGATCGAATCTTTGCTAGCGATGAAAAGCGGAGGCTTCACTACTACGGTAAAGCCGAAAAGCAACAGCTCGAACGCAACGAGCTGAGGGTTCTGACGTCTAAACCGGAGCTCCACCGAAACAAGGTCCTGCTGTGCGTTTGGTGGATGTGTACTGGTACAGAGCGCCGGGGAGCTGTTCCATGTAGTCAAACCATCCTCGACGCTCGCCTTTGGCAACAACTTGACCAGATCCAGCAAAAATTAATGGAGAAAGAAGTCGATACGATCCAATGTTTCACCCGTCAGCCACAGCCGACCGCTTACGGCACTTCAAGCGCTGGAAGAAGTCTAGGAATTGGGCTGCACCAAAATCAAGCAAACACCCTACACTCCTGACACTGCGCCATGTGACTGCCATCCGCTTCGGTCAACGGATCACTTCCTCCATAGTAGGCGCTTCGCCGAAGTCGATGATCTCACGGCGGTGGTACACGACTTCTTCAGGTCGAAACCGACCAAATTTTACAAAGATGTAATCCCCACAGTGCTTGAAAAGCGGAAGGAACTCATTGGGAATAACGGTAATTTCTTCGTTTAAGTCAACCATTTCTCTTCTGTGGTATAATCTTGTTTTGATTGAAAGAGAGATTTTGTTGCAAAATGTATGACTCAACCTATGTAATAGAACACAATATAGCTCCACTCCAAGAATGTGACATGGGCGTCACATTAATCCCTTCAACAGGAAGCAAGTTGTTTCCCGCAGTAGTCCTACAAGAGAGAAAGTCATTTCTATGTACGCAGTCATTGGCTTCGCACATCATGGCTTCTTGAATTCTTTTCGCCGATCTGATTCACACCCGGCTAAAAAAGTCGATTACAGTCAGAGGCTCTCACGGGGTGCTGCACTCATTGAGAAGTTAAACAAGCATAAGCAAGGCAGCGTCTAGGGATGTGTAAAGAAGACTCGCTCGTAGGCTAGTTCATCGTAACGTCTCTGTAAAATGGATTACTTTCAATTATCCACAGCTAAGGAACATGCAGACTCAAGTGTTTCCTCGCAATAGGGTGAAGGATAAATAGTAAAGTTTGGCGCTGATCCTCCATCTGGGACGCCTTGAGCATTCTACTTCTACGGGATTTTGTGGAGGAGGTTTGAATCGGCTTTTGGCCTCTACGAAGGTTTGCGACAAACCGACAAACCATGTCTTATTCCTCCCAGAGAATCTAACAGCCATTCGCAGCTTCGAAGGGATGGAAGGTCTAGTATTTCCGTCCGGGAAACCCGAACTAAGAATCTCAATTCCGTTGCTCTCGACAGCAGGTGGCTCCGCTGACTTCTCTACCACACGCTCCTCCCACTAACGCCTCCTATTACAGATTCAAGGAATCCTGCGAGTAAATCGTTAGCTTATTGTGATGCTTCTTCACCTATTTGTCGTACCGTGCCAGCATCGGTGTGGAAAGTACCTCTCTTTAAACTAAAAAAAAAAACAGAATTCAGAACTTATTGTTAGAGAGTGGGACAAATTCTGCTTTGCTTTGGCTAGCTTTAAGCAGTTCGTATATCTTTAGCTGTAGCTGAAATTTCTTATCCTATGACCATACTTGTACGAAAATTCCATTTCTTTTGTTGTCATACAAAAATATTTTTGCATTACCTGGAGACCAAGCAATTACTGCACCACTTTAAGAAGGATCTACCAGCTTGTGTCGAGTTTTGAGCATTAGGGTGTAGATCAATGCCTTCCTCGATCAAGTACATAACTCTCGAAATTTTATATTGACTTCATTGCACGAGTGGCTATCCACAAATGTGAATATAACTGAACAGTAGCTATCGCAAGCTAAAACATCCATAGGACAAAGAAGATAGACTATATAGACAGCAAAACAAGCAATAGTAAAGAAGAAGAGCAAGTAGAGAAAGTACGAAGAATTAGGTACGGGGAATTAGGTCCTTGCACATCAGATTCTTAAATGGTATCTCAATCCGATGTATGTATTCTTTTTTTAGACAACCTCTCAAACGTGGCTCCCGTTCTATTAATAGAGCAAAATCGGCTATAGTTGAACCTTGCGGCTTTGACCTGGATTCTAAGTGAGCCACACCTAGTGAACGTATGCCTGATTAGTACCAGGTTCTCAAGATCGTTATGCACAAATTGCCTTACGTTTGCCTTCTATCCTAGATGGAATTAAGTTATACAATGCGTTTCAAAAGTATGCATCCACTTCCAAATTTGCCCATATCTCGTTTCGTGTTTATTTCTGCAGGCCCGCACTAGCTCCACAAGATTCCTTGGAGTCGAAAATAGATAAACACTCGCTTTCGGAATTTTTTCAGTCTCACATGAGAATCAGACCTTTTTTGAAGAAAATTGGTCAAAAATTGGCCTTTCAAAAGTATGTATCCACTTGTGGAAAACAAACTTGTTACTAGATTCAAAAGTCGATCGGACTACCATTATTTCTGATAACATCATGCATCGTATTATTCATGTTACTGACAAGGTTCTGGATGATTTTGCCTTCCCATGTAATCAAAATTGCCACCACGTCATTGAACTGTCGGTTATTCACGTAGACTCGTCGAACCACGATCCTCCACATGTTCTCCATTGGGTTGCTGCCAGGAGAACAAGCAGGCCAGTCCGTTACTTGAATCTTGTGGCGGAGGAGCCAACCTTTGGTCGAGCTAGACACATGGACTGTAGCGGTGCCCTGCTGCAGAACATGTGTCTGATATCTTCTACCTCTCAAGAAATGCAGAAGGATGGACTCCAGTATACCTTGACACTCCACACTGTCCATGCGACACGACGGAAGCCTAAGCTCAGCACTCCACCGCTGAAGAAGCCGGCCACTGTCACTAAAGGACCGCCTCCAAAGTTGCGACGGCGAGGGCTTCTCGTGTAGGTCTCTCCAGTAATGTCGGTATCCATGGGGGACATCCAGGTACATCTCTTTAATCTTTGCCAACGGTAAAATTCTAACCTGGATGTCCCCGATAGGTACCGACATCACTGGAGGGACCTGTGAAGTCCCTGTCGTCGTAACTTTGGAGGCGGTTCATTACTGACAGTGGCCGGCTTCTGCAGCAGCGGAATGCTGAAGCATAGCCTCCCGTAGTGTCCCGTTGTGTTGCACGGTCAGTCGGGAGTGTCAACGTGTATTGAAGTCTATCCTTCTGCCTTTCGTGAAAGGCAGAAGACATCAGACACATGTTCTGCAGCAGGGAAGCGCTGCAGTCTATGAGTCCTGGTCGACCAACGACTGGCCCCACCGTCACAAGATTCAAGTAGCGGACTGGCCGACTTGTTCTCCTGGCAGCAACCCAGTGGAGAACATGTTGGGATCGTGGTTCGACGAGTCTACGTGAATAACCGACAGTTCAATGACGTGGTGGCAATTTTGATTACATGGGACACCAGCGGAGACAAAATCATCCAGAACCTTGTCAGTAGCATGAATAATACGATGCATGAGGTTATCAGAAATAATGGTAGTCCGATCGACTTTTGAATCTAGTAACAAGTTTGTTTTTCACAAGTGGATATATACTTTTGAAACACCAATTTTCGACCAATTTTCTTCAAAAAATCTGATTCTCAGGTGAGATTGAAAAAATTCCGAAAGCGAGTGTTTATCTGTTTTCGACTACAAGGAATCTAGTGGAGCTAGTGCGGTCCTGCATAAATAAACGCGAAACGAGATATGACCAAGTTTTGGAGTGGATAGATACTTTTGAAACACACTCTATAAGAACCCAACAGCTCTAGTCATCAGATTCATTGAGAAGCCATTTTGAACTTTCTTCGAGTCTCTCAATACTATAATCAACGTTTATGGGGAGAGAAATCGGTGGTGCTATGCTCCATTATAAGCCGTACATAAGTTTTATAAGCAGCAAGATGAACCTTAGAGACCCCTTTCACAGGGCTCTAAACATTTTGCCCACTACACACAAAAGTCGCTCTCTGAGAAATAAGTTCACAATGCTTCTCAAAGATCCTTAGAAACTATAAAACCGAGACCCGTATTTTTCTGTACACTGTCAATATCGGCGCCAGCAACTGTGTGTGGTTTTGATTGTTGGACCGCAGATGAGAACCTTGGTTTGTTCTAGTTAATTGGAAAACAGCAAAATGAGTTCTTGGGGTCCCATTCAACTGGCTTAATTTCAGACAAGGTATGGAAGCAACAGAGTGGAGATGTCCGTCAACGATCCTTCATGTGTCATCTATTTGTGAAGAAGAAAGCACTTCTGTGCAATCATCGCCGTCCTCTCCACACTCGAGGTGACCCTGCCACCCACAAGGCTCCATAACGTGTACCACCCTCTTGCCGTTTGTCTACAGTCCTTTACATATGCCATGTATGCCATGCCGCTGTTAGTCCAGCCAGCACAGCGATATGTGCAGACTACGAGGGCCAGAATGTTAGGGAGCCAATTTGCTCGTTTTGCCGGTGTTTGTAGAATCGTAGCAGCTTTTGAGTTTTGTGTGCAAATCTTGGCAATGCAGTTCGCTTACTTTCTAGCCTGCCTGACTTGGCTGAACTATGCGACCTATTGCTATAAGAACGCCTTCCTTCTTGCGCCGGGAGGCCTCGAATCAGAAGTTCTGCCTTCCAGTTATGACGCTACGTCGTTCCACCACCAGCGCAGTTTGATGTAGCGCAAGCTCGGAAACCAGACGGCATCGGTTCGAGTCCCACCTAGCGCTCAGGTTTCGACCACAGGGCGGCGTCTATTGCACCACTGTGCAACAATGCAAAAATATGTAATCTGCCTGCTGTTCATCTTCTTCTGTGACTTAACTGGCTGAGGCTGCGTCGTCAACGGCGTCAGATAACGCACGCTTTTGCTGTCGAACGCTGCGCAATGCTTTGTACTTAGTACCATATGCCAAACGCTTGTTATGTAGAGGCCTGCGAAATCTTTTAAATCGACGGGTATTGTTCTGTTATCAAATGTCGTTCTTAAGTATGCTGTCTGCAGTTCAGAGCTTCCTTTGTTATCCAGAAAATGTGAAGAAACGCCTCTCCTCTCTTCCTACTTCCGGTTCCCTCTTGCGAATAAAGTGATCGATAGCTGTCGACTCAATCTGCTTTCTTTTCTTATCTTCGCTTCACACCTTTTCAGTAACTATTTGATCCAATCGCCTCTACTGCGAGTGGTATGGTTTTCAAGTGATAAGCTATCGGAACATATCAAACACCTATGAAGTTGTCTGGCCGTTTCACATGGTAAAAATAGCTTTGCGTTCAGACGAAGTCGCATTCACATGCATTAATTTGAACAACTGACTTTGAAAATGTATCAGCCGACATCGCTTGCCCTGTTGGAAAGTAGTGTGCTCGTCAATGAGTTTGCTAATGAGTGCTCCGATAGCTCTTCTGCTATATTTAGATGTAGAAGCTTTTTGTCGATGTTTTTGTTTGCAACGCCATGTGGAACAGGAAGGGCACGCCTCCCAATTTAGGACAACTGCTGGATATGTTAAAGGAAAAAGGTCGACGTGGCATATGATGTCATCCCGATTCAATCCGTTGCCTTCACCATTTAGGTACCAACATCTTAGAATTAGCTCAACCGGTCCATTACAACGAATTAGTACTCTGAACTGGCTCAGTTTCGGTCACCGGTAGCGACATGAACGGCTTCTAATGTTATACACGAGCTGCTGCTGTGAAAGCTCTACCAAAAGAAAAAGAAAACAACGAAATGCCTAGGGTACATGGATGCCATCACACGAGATCTTCAGAAGCCCGTCGCTTGGACGTTGCTTTATGCTGAAGACGTAACGCTCGCTTGCGAAGACAGAGATGAACTCGAGCGAGTGGTGCAGGCTTGATGTGATCGCTTGGAGCGATTTGGACTCAAGTTGAACGTGAAGAAGGCCGAGTATCTGACGACGGACGTTACTGATTCCAGCTCCATCAAGATTACGGCATCGAGCTTCCATACTTTAGTCTTACCTGGAATCAGCAGTAACGTCTGATAGCAAACTGATGGTTGAACTGAATTCACGCGTAAGTGCAGCTGAGTACAAGTGGCACTCATTGACTGGCGTGCCCTGTGGTAGGAAGATACCCGAGCATCTGAAGTCGAAGATCTACAGAGCAGCCGTCCGGCCAGGAGCAATGTAAGGCGCTGAATGTTGGCCTGCGACTAAGGAAGTTCAACGCGCCTTAGCGTCATGGAGACGAAGATGCTGCGCTGGACGTCTGGAGTCACCCGCATGGACCGCATCCGAAACGATATCATTCGGCAGACGTTGGGTGTCGCGCTGATAGCGAACAAGATGCGCGAAGCTCGCCTTCAATGGCACGGTCACGTTCCGGTGGGGAGGAGGTGACAGTCTACTCAAAGCCAGCCTTAATTTCGTAGTGATTGCAAAGTGGTTTAGAATCAGCGCTGGTCTGATACGTTACATGTGGACTTTAAGGTTGCTGGTGTCCACCCTGATCTAACGCTGGTGGCGTCATGACATCAAAATAGGGAACTCCGATATAAAGCGAAACAAAGCTGAAGAAGAAGAAGAAGAAGAAGAAGAAGAAGAGGAGGAAGAAGAAGAAGCCACAGCCTTTCACTTTGTGGAAGAAAGGGTTCTTCGTCTACATATCAGCGATCAGAAAAAAGCAAATATATGTTAGAGGGGTCTATTTCACATGCTTCGCAGCTGTTTGTACATTTTCATTTTTTTATTACATGTAAAATCACACATGAATGTAAAATTAGCCCGAAGTTTAGAAACGTTATTTCATCTCCAACAAGTCATAACTACTGAGCAGTATACCATCAAAGGGAACGTTCAATAAAAAAAATTAATTAAATGTATATAAATATAATAAATAAACAAACATAAAGTGAATAAATAAAAACAAGGAGTTCAACGAAAAGTCACTGGTCTATGCAATTTTCATTTGTCTTCTTAAATGCGTTGAGATTTGCGGAAACAGATTTTATTCTAATGATCCATGATTGTTACGATATTTATTGCGGCTAGAGCTTACCGGGAGCGCAGCTGTCGCATGTACCCGGTAACAGGTTCCTGGTTCGCGTTTCCCGCCAGTCCGGTCTACCCTTTCATCGCTCCTGGTCGGTAAATTGGTGCAAGACTTGTCTGGGAAGAACAGAACGCGAGTTGTTCATCGGCCGACCACCGTAAGGCATTGTGTGATTAAACACGCATTCAAATCGCCTCCATAACATTCCGTAGAGGTTGAATGCGTGGCGCGTCTCAAAAGTGATTGAGTTACGCCGTCCTTTATCCTCCATCATAGAGCTTCGCCATTGTCGCCTTCTTCGGAGCCTCACACTTGTGTAATTAAACAATGTCGAAATGCCATGATTCATTAAGCGTCGAAGGTGGACCATTCTTCGTTCTAGCGAGGCGTAAGTACCTAGAAACACCTCCATTAAGAAAAAACAAAAATGCGATCTGCAGTAGATTCGTATTCTCGACATGACTCTTTTTGATGCGATTTCACTTCTGGTACATGATCTTTCAGGAGAAAACACTTCCAGATATAGGCATGAGCGAATGCGCAATATTTTATGAAAAGGAAGAAGGTCAGACTTTTGCCTTCTTCGAGCAGGTGTTCGCAGAACAGAAGTCAGGCTTCTCTTTTTGGCTGTTGGTATGCAATCCTAGAGGAAGCAAACTGTTCTGATAATGATCTTTCTAGTAAAGTCGTTCTGAAACTCCTCAATTTTTTCAACGTTTTTGCATTTATACGGGTTAAGAATGGCGGTTCCATAGTCAACCAAGGGTTTCACGTGTGTTTTGAAAGCCTGAAGAAGTACCTCACTGTTTTTTTTTGTCGTTTGGATTCTGAAAACGTTATGTATGACGATGACCATCTTGGCTGCAATCTTCTTACAATGTTTATCGAAACTGACACCTTTCTTCACTAATAATTGTAAAAAGGGAAGGGTCTGAAGTGAATGTCAGAACAGGGAAGGCGAGGGAAATTCCCCACCTTTCGTTTTGTATAAAGATGTGTTTGTTTTTTAGTAAGTCGTCAAACCAAACGACGATGTGTCCCCAAAGTTTACTATAGATTGGCGGCGGCGCTAGTGGCGGTCGCTTGTGCACACATAAGTGTATGTTGCTGTCAGTGCCTTGTCTGGTTGACACACATTTGTTGCGGTACTGAGTAATTTCAGTGTCGAGATGCGAGACCTTGTCTTAGAAGCGGAAAGAAGGAGATGCCAGTCGTGTGACCTCTTAACGAGATTATTTTCCCTAGTAAGAAGTGATCATCCTCAGTGGCTTAGTTATTTTCTGAAGAATTTGAAAGCACGAACAACACATTCGACACGGCTTTCAGAAAGAATGCTAGGTACTTTATAGGTGTAGGCGTTTTGTAGAGGACCAGGTGTAACTCTCCTCTTAGAGACACGTCACCTTAAACACAACGCGGTTCAAAAAAATTGGTTCTACAGTACCGTACATGAGCTCATTGGCCTCATCCGCTCATCCCTGACGCCCATGGAGCAAGCACACCGTACTGCACGCCTAAGTGCTCACAGCAGAACATCACGCTGGCACGATCCCTAGGAAGGAGGAATTGAGAACAAGAACTACGTGGACGCCCGTTCTCATGGCTGACGGGTTTGGGTAAAGAAAGAAGGCACTGATCCTTGATGTTTTTCGGAAATCTGATTGACGCTCCATCCTTATTGACAAGGGTGTTCTTTGCGATTTTTGCGATTTTATTTCGGACGATGAATTCATTTGGGTTTTGGTCGATTTTGATATGTTACCGCCCGTATGGATAAGTAGTCACTATTCAACGTTTCGGATTCCAGCGCACGGAAAACGTTTTTCGCCAAAACCACGTCCAACTTTGAGTGCGGTGCTGATGACAAATTTGACGTGCGTTTTTGGCATTTCGATCGGCAACGGTAGGTATGAATAGGCGTTTACTATTTTTCTACTGTAAAATCAAATCAATCGGTCGAAATTTCAAAATGTCAGACTCTTGAACAGCACCCGAATAACCCCTCTAGATTAAGTTTGAGCGATCCACACTACAAGATATCTGTGTATCTGCACTGCAAATATACAGCTTGAAAGAAGATACCTAATCCGTGAAGCGATTGAGGATGAGTGCGTACAGTAGTTAGCTTGCAAACTAAGGTGACAGTGTGTACCCTATCAAGGTTTCAGAGGTGGTACGGTACATTGATGTACCCTATTAAAAGACCTACAAAGGTCGAGATAAACTACTACTGCTTCTGCCCTCTTTAACTTGCCCAATCATTCAGGGTATGCAGCATGACAGTTGTCGTTGCTCTGTTTTTCTGGATCCCACGTTGATTAGCTAAAGCAATTTTGCGCTTCTCAGAAGGATGCACAGTCCTATACTTGAAGATTTTTAAGAAATAATCCAGCGAAAGCAGAAGTAGCAGAGATAGTGTGCTGTTTAGGTGTACACGAATTTGAACTTTTCTGAAAATTAGAATAACCAACCAGATCCAGACAGACAAAATTTTTTGTGCTCGAAATACTTGTTTATTGGCCCATCACAATCTTGCTCTCGTCAGCAAATCAAAAAAAAACTGTGTGACTTTCCGATTCAAGTGTCTCTGGTTCACATAATGTTGCCGAAATTCTGAGATGAGTGTTGACACATCCACCGTTGTGGCGCAGTTTCACGGTCCCGTTAATAGCTATTTTATCAGCGCTTTTGTGAGTTAGACCGTCGCTCCGGATGCGTTGCTCCCTTCATTTTATCTGCAGAGCACGCTTGAATTTTCCTGAAACAGCCTACTGAAATTACGTGCGAAAGTCTTATATTTGTATCTAGGTTTATTGTACTTGCTAGGATTTTCCTAAGTTTCATGTTAATTTTATTTAATGTACGCAATGCTCAGGGCCGTCGCGGAATTTGTTACATCCGTTAACTATGATTCTTGTTGGAGTTTCCATTCGAGTTCTCCAGTTTAAATCTTCAAACATTTCAGTTTGAGCAGATATTTTCGCAGAGTTGTCACACGAATTGTCGACGTTGAACTCATTAAATTCCCATAGCTGAGGCGTAATTGTGACGGAAGATAGCTGAAACGCGTAGATTTCGTGTCTCACTCCCTAGGTTACACTTGTGACTTTCACGAACCTTCAGCGGTGACGGCAACCATTAAGAGGCTGGATCATTACATTGAAACTGAAGTGAACGCTCACTTTTACCGGAAATTTTGAAGATTTCACATCGTACGCAAAAGAATGATTAAGACTCCACTAGAAGTAGTTCTGAACGGAATCTCCCCCGTTACTTACTACTTGACATGCTTACATGCCTTCCTCTACAGCATCGAAACACATTATTGATCTACGTTCTTCGCATCCCATTATGATACTGGTGCATTCTCTGCATTCAGTTTTAGCAACTAAATGACTGGTCAGGACCTAACCTAGCCAAAATTGAAAGGAATGCCAAACCGACTCAGTGCATAGACATGTGCACCAGTATCGTGGTGTGGCTTGCTCTTCCTCGTTCTGCTCGAAACAGCTAAAAGTCATGGTTGGCGCAGCCGCTGATAAGGAGCTAGTTCTGGGACTCTTCTTGATACTATCATGCAGAGCCTACTGGCATAACTAGAAGGTAGCCATTAAACAAAAAGAAGTTCGAGAGCTAAATTTGACCCTGAAGCTTCGTTCATACTAAAGCTTTTCTTTATATGGAAAATTATGCTCTGCTAATTTTAGGAAGTCATATTCTTTCCAAAGCTATAGATCAGAAAGATTTTCAAGGCGAGAAAAAACTATCATGTCACAATTCTCCCAATAATAACAACAATACTTTATCGGCAAAGGAAATAATAGAATAACCATGGAGAAGAGCCAAACTGAACAATAATGCTGCGATTTCGGTTTTTGTTATGTTTGGGTTAATAAATTCCAAATTATTAAACGGAGGAGTTAAGGGAAAACATGATCTGCTGCATTTTAGATGGGGCTACAACGACGACTGCTGTTGTTGTTGTTTACCTCCTCTGCTTTGGTGTGTTCCATTGAGCTGAACATCGAAAATGAGACCGAGTTTTGGAACGATATTCTGTCCTATGCCGATAGCGTTGGGGTTCGACGGTGAGTACTTTTATTAACAATCATGCATTTATCCGCACCTTATCCATGCGTGAGTTTTTATATGTGCATTAGCAGGCCTTGGTGAAAGAGATATTGCTTTTAAGAAAATTTTCATATTCTTGCATTTCGATGTTAATAAAATAACCAATGCATAATAAAAATTCTAAGGTTTTTAGATAGTAGCAATCTAAATTTCGATAACTACTACACGAGCCAAGAAAATCATATTTTTATACGCTTTGAGCACTACCTTTTGAAGCGTACAAGTTAATTGTCAGAGCACTACTGGAATATTGCTAACCAGTTTCCATTACTCGCGCGAAACCAGAAATGTCCTAAAAAGGCTTTGAAACAATTCTGCAATAAAGCTTCAGACATGTAGCTTAGGAGTTGCGCATGACCAGACTCCATCAAGTAGTGTCAGGAATTGTGGTATCAGCTAGCCAATTTTGAGCTTGGAAGAAAGGGAAGCGATGTCTAACTCTTTCTCAAAACTGTGCAAAGCCAGTACCAAGTTAGCAGATCTTATAACTTTTAAACCATGTCTTAGTGGCAGTGTTGCAAAAGAATACGGCACAGATACGACACTAATAAAATACTACTAAACGCACTTTTAGACGTTACCCCTTCACTGAAATTTGAGTGTTGTTTGAAAACGGAAAACACACAGACCTTTTCAGCAGGTCCTATACAATAATCTGTAACGCAGTAATGATATTACAGTAGTAAGACACAGTAATAGAAAGCGTGTCTTATCTAAAAATATCGATAATGATTTTGTCGTTAAGCAGCCTTAAGTTCTGCAGAAATTTGAGTTCTATGCTACTCGCTTCACTGTTTCCTTAACGGAAATAAGATTTTACAACAGTTAGTTAACCCCAAGAATTTGTATCATTTCAAAGCCACAACCAAACCTGAATCATATTTATCGAGTGCACTCGACAAATATTCCCATCTTGCTACCCATTCTTTCAATCATGTGGTCTCACCAGTGTAATTTTTCCACAAAGCTTGTACAGCCTAGCAGGGCAGTTGACCGACAGCTCTTCTATTCTTCCTTCTATTGCAGGGGGACTCTTGATTGTAGGTCGAGCATCGCTTCGCGTCCACATTCGTGTCCAGAGGAGATTAGGTGCAGTCCACTTGGTGGCTCTTGAAGCTCCTTAGAGAGTTTTCACAATACTTACTTTCGTTAACACTGTGTTTTATGTGAATTATTCATGCGAAAACTTCCAAATCAATATCGTCTATCATTAGTCCTCCTCCATTGCATTCTCTGCTGTTTGCATGTGCAGTGATTATTCACGTGTAATGGAATTCGCATAGAGGTAATTACAAAAGACGAGGAGATATCAAAAATGTTATAAAAAGGCTATGCGGCACATATAGACGAACAGAAGTTCTTCCCGTATTATCGAGGAGGAGAACGTTCAGCATTCCATCATCATTCCATATCTCACAAAGCAGTAAAATTTGGTGTCCGTTTTCTGGCTCAAAAAGAAGGCAAAGGGCCGAACGACTATAGGAAACAGATCCTGTTCCGAGTTAAAGTCACCCAGTAGGTTGTGCTCGCTTCGGCTGCCTACAGCTTCGTATCTCTCGTCAGGGGTTACACGAGAACATCCGATGGAGTTGTTCGTGGGCGTGCTTGTCTTTCTCTGACATCTCACGGATTGCAGTTGGTAACGGTCATTTTATTTCATGAGCGACCTTCCTAGTTTGTTGTGAGCCTAAAACAGCCGGCTGGCTTACACAGCCATCTCCAAGGCATGTGTTCCCTTTTGTCCTCCCTCGTTATGACGGACAACGTGCCGCATGGATTAACCGAAGTATCTGAAGTAAGATTAAGATCAAGACATCACACATAGTGTTAGCATGTAAACCACCGCTTCCGCTTCATTGTTGCATGTTATCCTATTGAAGGTCCGTCTTGACTTCTCTCTTGGTGCCGAATCCAGATGAAACCTTCACTGACGACGTTTCCGGTCTACTAAGTGGAGCGCTCTCCGGCAAGTCTGATAGTGGGGACTCTATTTCTCATGAAAATCACACCGAGGAACATGAAGTCCACGGCCATGGAGTGAAAGTGGCTTCGTTCAAGTTCGATTACGTCAAAGAGCCGTTGGTTCTTACAATCTTCATAATTGTAATTGGAATATTCAAGTTAGGTTAGTTACGTTTTCAAAATTCGCCTGTGTTGTCTCTCATGTATTTAACAGAGCATTTCGATTTTAGGTTACCACCACTCCCGTTACATCCAAAAGGTTCTGCCAGAGTCTTGTTGCCTAATTTTGGTTGGAGTTGGATTAGGATTGATTTTTATGTGAGAATATTATTTTTTCAATTCGTCATTTTATAGAGTGATGTAGTTAGCTTTGTAGTCATTTACGAAAAACCATGGCAAATTAGTCTTCATGTTCCATTTCTTTGCGAGGTGATTGTTTAATTAGTACTTTTTTAAGCACTTTTTTGCAAATTCAGTTAAAAATTGTACGATTTTTAATGAATGATTCTTGAGTCATTATCTTTACAATAAAAGGCCACGAAACGTATTACCAGAAGTCTAGTTGTGTAGTTGGATTGCCTACTGGAACATACCACATCTGCCAGCAGCCGAGGCTGCATACTGAGCTGCGAATGCGACTTGAAAGTCTTCACAAAATCCTCATGTGATAGTGCTGGTTCTGGAGATAGTTTTATCCTCCATAGATCAACCAATAGGCAGAATCACCAATTGCATCCGTTTTCGAAGTGAATTTCTGATTAAATTTTTGAAATCCAACGGATTAGACCCTCAAGCAGCTAATGAGTGCTTGGTGCTGCTTGAATTCTCAGGAAAATGTGAACCTAATCACACCCTTTTCTGTCTATACCCTTCTTACCCCCTTTTCTGTCCCTCACTTTATCTAGGTTAAGCAAACCTTTTCTACATCACAGAAGAAAAAAACGTGGAAGATCTTGTGAGGCCGCTGATTGAGGCTGTTCTCGGACTCGTCACCCGTTGGCCATTAAACGGCCATGTTCGGCTCTCTTTGAAACTCGGCATGGTCGAATCTATCTATAAAGTTGCTAAGCCCGCTACGAAGTTGCTAAACGGCTTCACTGGCTAAGGTTTCGGCCGGATCTCCCTCTTCATAGTCTGAGAAAGTCAAATCAGCTTCACCGACTACATACATGATCGCATTTGAGGTACCCTAACTGTACGGTTTGCCCAGCGGGAAAGGAAGGTGGCTGCACCGTATCGGGTGTAGTCTACCTGATCTTCTGTCAAGCTTGTGTCGAGGACTACATCGGCGAAACCGGCCGTCCTTTGTATGTGAGGATAAAGGACCATTTGGAGGTGAGGAGAAGCCTAGGGCCTCCTCTGCCCTAGGCTGCCACAAAAACTTTGCCATGGAATGGAGGATTTTGGTGTTGAGATTATGATTATTGGGCAGGAAGTTCAAACGTCGGCGCGCAAAGCACTTGAAGCGTTCTGGATTTATTCCAGGGAACTTAAGGTCAACCGGAAGAGAGAATGCCCGTATATAACGCTCAAGCCCTACCTCAGCTTCGCATTCTAACCCGGGGTAGGTGCTGTTCCGTACTTCTGCTCTGCCCTGTGGGGCGTCCGCTGGCTCTTCAGTGGGCTATGGTGAGATACAGTACTTGGATTCTCTCCATTGTTCAGTCTTTCAAAAATCTGACGTTGAATTTTGTTAGGTTTCGAAGATGTTCAGTGTGGTGACTCCTAATCGATTTAACCCTTCCAGGCTTTGAAGGAGGCGATCCGGGTGAAATTTTAGCCAATAAAGCTTTATAGATAGACAGTGTGGGAAGGGACACTGTCATTGAAAGCCACAACTCCCATTATTCGGACATGCTATGTAGACTTCCGCTTTTGTTCAGAGCTTGATGACTTCACCTGTATCACCTGTTACCTGGCGTCCTGTTGATCACCGAGTTGTTCGAGCGGGCACCAGCAGCGTATCCATTCGTCCGTGTCGCTGCCAAAGTACGACAATGGATCCTCGCTGCTCGAAGGACACAGAGAGTAAATGTCGTTCGTTCAGGGCTCTCACGAAGATGTCCGACAAACGCGTTGATGGGGAACCTGGTGTTCTCGTGACATCCTGTGGAACCCAGTGGGTGACGACTCCTGTCCAGCCGAGTGTCTTCCGGCCCACCTGTTCTTCGACGAGTTGCCCCATGCGCTAGCGTCTCTGAACTTCGAATGTCGGCGAAGCTCGAACTTAAAGAGTCCAAGTGCTAGTGTCCAGTTGGGAAGTATGTGGTAGCGCAGTCGGATAGGCGCCGGCTGTCGGCAGCCTCCGATTCTGTTCTTGGTTCAGATTTCCAGCACCGGCCAATCAAGCCCTCTCTCCCCCCGTGGTCGGTAACTTGGCAGCGCACTTGTCCGGGAACGATAAAGCGCTCCTGCACATCGACTGTTCACAATTGCAGGGAAGGAAAATGCGCTTGTAAATGACCTCCAGGTTATCTCGTGCAATCTTGAAGCGTGACGCCTCCCGCAAAAGGGTCGACGGACGCTGACCTTTATCCCTTTATCTTTAATACCCAGATAATGTTACGGCGAAGCAATCTCGAAATCACCCAGTGAGTCTTAGTGGACCATTGAGCATGGTTCTTCCTTCGTGAAGATGTGCATTCTACTACAGTGTGGATTCCAACTTTCAACGAGCAATATCCTCCAGAGGGGATGATACGCACGAGTCGGTGAAGTTTCTGGAGTTCAATTCGAAGACGTTCTTCTTTTTCCTGCTCCCGCCAATCATCCTCGAGTCTGCATATTCTCTTCGCGATAGAGCCTTTATGGAAAACTTCGGAACCATCATTCTGTACGCAGTTGTGGTGAGTTCAGCGCCTGAAGAGCTTGCCCGGTTTCAGTCCTTCACCGTCTGTGCCCTTCTCCCTTATTTTTTCTTTGTTTCTGCTTAGCCATCTAAACAGCTTGCACCCAGGGAACTGTGCTGAACATTGTGCTGATCGGTGGTTGTCTGGTGGTGCTCTCACATCTCGGATGGATTGGCGGATTCCGGATTGATCCGCTTGACTGCCTTGTGTTCGCCTCCTTGATTGCCGCTGTGGACCCTGTGGCGGTAGGTTCTCGTTCTATTCCTATACTGAGTGCATTTCATTCAATCTTGAGGAGAGCAATGGACTTCACAGCTCATTAACCACATGTTTCTTGAATTCTTTTTCGGAAAAAGCTGACTAAAACATTAGCAGCGATAAGTATGTACTTAGAGAGCAAGGCACGCATAAGGGAATATAGGACCCACTGTCTTTTTAGCAATTATGATCCCTACCTCAAGCTTCTCTATTTTGTTGTGGGCTAGACCCTTATGTTTTCAATTTCTCGACATTTTCAAAGAGGAGTACGATTCGCATTTTTTTCAAAAAATTCTTTAAAAAATTCTTAGCATTCTTAAAAATTCGTATCTCACCCAGGTTCAGAAGAGGAGCGTTTTGCGATATAGGCAAATTTTTTCATAGCCTATCGCGAATGTCCATACTTTATGGGGCGACAGTCTGTCGGTAGCGACCGGAGCGACTCATCGCTCGGTCAAAGAATACGTATCGATCCTTGCCGGAAATAATCGATTCGTAAACTTTACAGCTGCGGATATGCATAAACTGCTTTTGAGAAAAGCTGGCGTGGGAACGGAAGATCCCAAAAATGGTCGAAAACCGAAAAATGAAACACAGAAACAGAAGAACTACGAAGTGCACCACTCCATTTGTGATGATTTCTCACAAATTGGTGATCACCCTTAAGAAAGCAAGTTCAATTCCTCCTTATTTATTTATTTATTTATTTAAGGCATAGACCAGGGTCTAGCGTAAGCAAGTTAAGAAACAAAACAATACAACAACACAAACACTGGAATAACAATAACATACATAACACAAAGCATCAGCCGAATAAAACAGGACATCATCATCAACACGGCGTATGGCTTATCAAGATATATCAATAAAATATCTTTATTTTCGTAACGTTAACTGGATGCAGAACAGTTCGAAGCTTTTGCAAAGAAACTTGTCCGTGTAAGAAGATATTTCTACGAACGCAAGGCAGTTGTAATAGAATTGTCTGACAAGTTACAAACATTCTCCGCTGATCGATTCTGATTGTGCTTCATCGTCCTCGTTGAATTTTCGTTTTGAAAAACAATACTGGCTCCCGGAGGCTCCTTACAGAGCGAATTTATTGTACTCGAGCTGAACCCAGGTTTAAGGAGACGCACTGTCTTCCAGCAAAGGCGTTATGGTACAATGGTGCACGATATTTGCAAACAATCCGGAAACCGAATGCGCAACATCAACTGGACGGCTTTTTTCTTTATTTTCTTTCTTCTTCCACCCTTGAGAGATGAGGAGACAGTGCAAAACAAACAACGATGATTGACGAGCCATTCCTTATGGTCACCTTTTTCGTTCTATCTTCCTCTTCAAACAGCGAAACACGAAACACGGAACGAAACTGCTGAAAGAAGCCGAAAACCAGAATTCGGATCACGAAAACGCACATCCCTGTTTCGGATCACGAAAACGCACCAACCAGTCGCTCCAGCTTTTGCCGCAGACTATGAAGAAAGCGAGCTGTTCTTGAGAGTCAGTCAAAAGCTGCAGCGGCCTTTTTCGCTCCGCTTCAAGCTCTGCTGTATACTGAAACCAAAACGGTGCTTCAAAAAAGTCTTTGCCTTCGGCTTGAGATGTCGAACAAGATCTAAATAGTTCACCTAACATCCAGGGGTTAATGTCCCTTGCGTTGTAAAGAGTTCAGCGAAACCGATTATTTTACAAAAGGGTCTTATAGTAAGGATTGTGCTTGGATGACCAGCAGCCTTCCTTTTTTATTTAAGAAGTTAATTTAGAAGCGCGTCAGAATTCAAATCGCGCAATTGCAGGTGCTGGCCATTTTTCAAGAAGTGGGTGTAAACAAAATGTTGTACTTCATGGTGTTCGGCGAATCGCTGCTGAATGACGCTGTAACTGTGGTCGTGTATAACTTGGTTATCGAGTTCAAAGAGCTTGAATCAATCGGATTTATGGACGTGAGCTTCTCTTTTGTACATACGTTTTTTTGGAAACCAATCCATAATTCGACCGGTTTTCTGTGTCAACCCTCTGGATTTTTCTAGTGTTTCATGGGACTCATTGCTTTTCTGTGTGTCTCTCTCGGCGGTCTATCTATTGGACTGATATGTGGCCTCTTGTCTGCAATTGTCACAAAGTTCACAAAGCATGTTCGAGGTGAGCAGATCATTTCAAACTTGCCTCTACAATCCATCTACAAACCTTCATATTCAGCATGTATTACATCATGTCTATAGGCCCAAGGAAAAACTGGACGGAACAGAACTTCTCTACGTCTATTCTAACCCAGTGTAACAATCATGGCAGTTTTTCTGCATAGAAATTCCTGCAAACATATGCTAGAGAGACTTGACCTCCAATTTTTAAGCGATAGTTGTTCCGATACCGTTAATAGACCGTAGCCTTGAAGGAGTTGCCCTTCTTTACACCAAAACAGAAGTTGTAGGCAGACATAAAGAAAATGGTGTTTATTGCGGCCAGCAGGTTCTCAGAGATCCTTTGATTTTACTGCTGACCAAGTTTCTAAAGTCGATAGGCTTCATACTGAAGCATATGTTCAACGTCACGTCCTCAATTTTCAAAGTGGGGGAGCGTTGCCTATCTTAAGTTCTTAGTTTTCTCGAGAACTATTCGTGGATTGTTGAACGAGGTTAGTCACTGATGTGGGTTGAACCTCAATGAAGCCTCACAGCTTAAGGAAAAGTCCAATGGGAAGTTGAATGACTGGTGAAATTTTTTTTTCATAATCTATAGGAACACTATGCTAACGTTAAGTTGGACCGAAAATTTATGCTATTTTCGGCCTTCAATTTTAATGATCATAACCTAGATTATAATTATGCTTTTAACTAAGATATTGGCAATTACGCTTACCATATCTCAGGAAATGAAACCCACCGACAAGGCTTTTATAGTTGTGAGTTGCTGGAGAATTACACTTCGTGAACTGACGCAGAGATTTTTGACATCCTCTTGACCACGGTCGCTCTGAAACTCGAGAAAATACTTGAGTAAATAGACCAGTGGCATACTTGTAGACTGAGCAGACTCAATTGTAACAGCCAACTCTGAATCCTACAGTTTTTATACGGATGAAATTAACGACATGTTATTTGGAGCTGCGGTCCGGATGGATAGCAACTCCTTATTTCCAACGGCAGAGAACATTTGCAAAAGATTTTCATACCTTGTCCTAATGTTCTTATCGGCATACTCTGCTTTAATTTACTGGCTTGCCTAGGCATTCCTTTTCGACGTATACCTACAATATATCGTCAAGCACCAAAAGTGATTCTTTCAAAGTGACTTCGAAAATGGTTCTAAGAAGCGAATACTTCCCTAAATTTTTTGCGAACCATTTCGCGTTCTGCGGTTGATCTAATCTTTACAATATGCACATGGCTGCTTTTTTCAAAAAAGTCCGCTGCCTTTCCATTGAAGAAAGAAGAAGAGTGACGTTACTGTTGGCTCCCGTAACAGCCGGAGCATCGGATCATAGAGTTCAGACTAAGCGAACTGCTTTATTTTCTTACGCAGGTAGGTGGTACAACATTGTATGCTGTATGTTTTATGCTTCAATCCTTGGGCTAAATTGTGGAGGGGATGATTGGGATTTTTCTGTTTATTCGTATGAACGATCGTCTATTATGTGCAAGGTCTTCTATTTGATTTGAGGTATCTCTATCTCTAGTTTAAGGCACCTTATGTCAATTCTTTGATGCAGAGTTTTTAGAGAGTTCTTTCATAACATATAGCCTAATTTTAACTCAAGGCTGTCTTACCGTTTACGAGATTCAAGCCATAGAGGTCTTGGAATAAAGTTCGGGTTATCCTGCTCTCATAGAAAGCCGATTAAACTCTTTAATTATTACAAGTTATCCTATAAATTTTACATGCTTCTAATACTAGCCGCTTTTTTATGTAAGTGCGTCCAGTGAAAGCCTCACGCTAATGTGCTCCATCGCAACGGGATGGCATGCCGCCACGTCACAGTGCAGCACATCAGACTTAGCACCGCAGCAGGCTTCAATAGGCCAGCGACCGAGTCCGAAACCGGTGGAGAGCTCATTTGTACAAGTATGGCTTCGCTGTTTGTTTTCTTTCAGTGGTTGAACCCGTAATGATGTTCGGCATGGCGTATCTAGCATACATGGGAAGCGAGCTCTTTCACTTCTCTGGCATCATCGGGTTCGTAATGGCACGGCCGACAGAAGTTCGGGATGATACGTAGCTATTTAGCATCATTGCGTGTGGCCTATTTCAAGCACACTACTCCTGTGGAAACATCAGCAACAAGTCCTTCATCAGCGTCACGTATTTCGTCAAAGTAGCAAGGTAAGACCGACATCTCTGCGTACTTTTCACCATTTGAAAAGCTTCAACCCTGCCCGCGCTAACTAGTCACCTGCATTCCACGTCTGCAGTGCGCTCCCCGAATCTGATTTTCGTTTCGCTCTGGTTGAACAACGTGCGATGCCTTAATATCCACTGGAATATCCACTTGCACTTGGACATACTGCACTTGGCACTTGTACAAGGACTGTTATACAATGCTGTTACAAGAAGAAGGAGACCTTTGCGCTCATTCAGGAGTTCAGTGCCGCTTACTTTTCTAGAACGAATTCGTTGCCAGGTTCATGGAGATATGCTAAAGTTATCTACTGCCAGTTAACGCATAACATGTATTTTACCACAGATGCAGCATCAATGATGTACGGATTTTTTTGTGTCCAAGGCGTGGGAGTGAATAGGAGAGGTCAAATACGTGATACGAAACACAGGAACGGATACCATACAAAGTCCTCTCTTTGTATTTCATTTCTACAAAAATCGTCCAAGAGTTAGCGTCAAGAAATTTCTACTTAATGCAGGTGCCATTCCTCTTATCCCAACATGCAGTATCACGAAATATGGTTGCCTGCGCATCTTTAATTGGTTGACAGTCCAGTAATCTAGAACAACGAGATGTATGCGGAAACTTTTTCCGACATTGTAGACCGATTTCATCCCAGCATCTCCTCTAGTAGCCTTCTGAAACTAAGCCCAGAATAGGCGACATTTGCTGACGTGTTTAGATTAATCACGCAGCTAAGCTGATACCCTGTCGGGATTGATAAAGATTGTATAATGGTTGATTGAGACCTCTAGACGTACCGTCTCAGAAATGAAGGGATTCTGTGGGTTTTCTGACGATGACAAGGATGAGCAGAAGGAAAATATGTCAGAGAACAATCACTGCCGGGTGATCCCACCGCATTATCTGAATAATGCGAGAGAGGCAGCCCAGCAGCCGCTGGCTGACAATGACCCAAGAGCACAGGGCTACTCAATTTAAGGTCCCTGATCCGAGCACTAGTGCTATGGCAAAATGTGTAGTGGGCATATGGTCGGTTTCGACTTAATCAGCGGTCCACTCTTCCAAGGAATCTTCAAATTAGCAGAATTTCATCAAGGTCATAGTTACGCAATAACAATCGCCATAATTTTGTAGCGTTGGCACCAGAAACTCCATGTCCAACAGGTAGCATGTCTATTCAAACTCTAGCTGTAAATAAGAGCATCTCTTCTGGTTCAAAATTTTATAAGCAATGTTATGCGGTCGAAATCGGTACTTTGTGGATTGCGTGATTTGTCGAACGGGAGGACAGGAGATTGCGCACAAAAAGGCGTCATCTTCCAGTTGGGGTGCTTGTTCTGCAGTCGTTTATACATTGGGGAAACTGGGAAGATGCTAGATACTCGCGTTGAGGAACACCCTGCCGGTAAGAGAAAGCAAAACTTACTAACGCCGTTTGTTAAGCATCGACGGGAAGCTCACTACGGAAACGACTTCAATGTAAAATGCAAGGTGTTGTATCGTGAAGACGAAATAGGGATCAAAAAGGCTCTCGAGGCCTTCTCGATGATCGAATTCCAACCATGAACAACGAAACGAATGCATCTCCATTACCAGTGCACCCTTGCCTTTTATCCGTTTGTGGGATTTGGCGATCTGTGAGATCTCGTATTCGTCATTATGTACACTTTCGACTCTCCGGCAGTAGGAGCAGTATAAATGGACATACCAATAGGTCTCACTTGTGCCATGGTGGCCAGTTGCTCCGGTTTCTTTGCGCGGGAGGGATCGGTGAGTTCGAACGCACAGATGTGGTGGCGTTTTCTAGCACTTCAGAAATACCAGTTCGTCAAGACGTCGGCCGAAATAAAGAATTTATACCAAACCTGGTAGGCAAAGAGGATTGAAAAGAAAACTTACTCCCAAGATTCCCACGTTTCAAGAATGTCGAACCTTGAGATTATTGAACGAGACACTTTGTGTCGCGGTCTCGACCTGGAACATAGTCCAATTTCTTCCCGCTTTAAATTGGCTTACTGTCTTCATTTAGTGCTCTTCCCTCTTCGCTGTGATCAGGTTGAATAACTAGTAGACTGCGGAGAGCATGAGGTCCAAGCTGTTCTTCGATTGAAGTATTAAGGTGGGCCGAAAGTAATGAGACAAATTCAACAAATTTCTTTATCTCTTTATAACTCAATTACAACTCAACGGTGCTGAGGATTCTATTCGCCATTAAGGTCAATGACCTTGCCATTGATCAGCCAACTTCCTGATCCCATCCTTCCAGATCTGCTTGGGCCTGATGCTGATCCACTGCTCGTTACGGTTTTCAAGGTCTGCTTGAGCCCTTGTGCCAATACCATGGCTTTGGAGTGCTTTTAGAAAACAGCTTCCAGTATACCGGTCGATGGGGGCAGATTCAAAGTTCAGAGGGTGCTTCTCGAGGTGGCGATGTCCGTTCCTCCGCATGGTGCCACTGGAAACTGCCCGCTCTGCGAGCTAAGCCGAACACGGACATTCGATTGCAGGCGACAGACCCTTGTGACAGGCCGGCCTACGAACACCCATGTCACATCACATGGTTCATGACATTGCAAGTTTTTCGTGATAGTGTTACGGCGTCCGCGGGAGCCGACGCGCACTCGCAGAGCCTGGCGAGTGTGAGAAGTATGCGAGGGTCCCTGATGCGAGGACGGCATCGGGGGCAACTGAGCTAGTCCGAAAGTCCCGTAACGTAAGCAGGACCCGCGTGGCTACGCTGAATGTGGGTACGTTGACGGGCCGCTCGTGCGAGTTGGTTGAAGCACTGGAGCGTAGAAGAGTTGATTTCTGTGCGGTGCAGGAGACGAGGTGGTCCTGCCGCAAGTCAAAGGACATAGGACGTGGCTTCAAGGTCGTCGTTCTATGTGGAAGTCCCAGGACCACCAGTGGTGTCGGAATAATCGTCTTCGAACGATTTCGTGACTCGATTGTAAGCGTTGAGCGCTTTGACGATCGATTGATGAAGATCGTTGTCGCCGCTAAGTAGCGACTCTATTACTTCTTCTCTGCGTATGCTTTGCAGACTGGCTGCTCCGATCAAGCCGAGGATGAGTTTTGGAACCTGCTCGATGAGAAGACAGCAGAGGTACCGTCGAAAGATGCCATCATAGTCGCTGGTGACCTTAATGGGCACGTAGGTGCTACGAAAGACGGGTACAGCTGTCATGGTGGTTTCGGATACGGATCACGTAACGCCGATGGTGAGCGCATTCTTGAGTATGCGGAATCACATAGCCTCACCATTGTGAACACCGTCTTCCGAAAACGCGACTTGCACCTTATCTCATACTACAGTGGGAGCTCCAAGTCTCAGATAGATTTTGTCCTTGTGAGAGATCGCGACCGGAGTCTTATCACAGACGCGAAGATCGTGACGTATGAAACGGTCGCCCCACAGCATCGACTGCTGATCTGCACCCTAAAGATCGCCCCTCCGAGGCTGAAGCAGATAGAGCGATGCTGTGCAGCTAGAATCAAGTGGTGGCGAATGAGAGAGGAGGAAGCAGTTGTGATTTCTCGCGTGCGGTTACCGACAGTCACGACTGTCGACGAAACTTGGAAGAAAACGACCGGCGCGATTCGTCAAGCTGCAAGATTGAAACTCGGCACTACGAAGCCTGGACGACGCAAAGTCGGCAAGCAGACATGGCTGTGGACAGACGATGTGAAAGCGAAGGTTCGAGAGAAGAAGTCGCTGTATCATGTGTTTCTCGGCGACAGAACAGCCGACAACTGGCAGGAGTATCAGAAGGCGAAGACAGTTGCAAAGAAAGCCGTGGCTGTTGCGAAGGCCACTCATTATGGAGATGTCAACGAGAAGCTCGAGTCGCGCGATGGTGAGCGGTATCTGTACCGACTCGCAAAGAATCGCCATCGCCAGACCGAGGACATCGAGAAGTTCTTCGGCATCAATGATGAGAACGGCCATCTTCTTATGGACCGCAAGAAGGCATTGAAGCGATGGCGTGACTACTTTGAGGAAATCTCCACAGCAGAATTTCCTCATCCAGCCATCCCTTCTACGGCTCCAACCCACGGCCCCGTTCAGAAGATCACCGTGGAGGAGATTGAGGCGGCTTTGAAGAAGATGAGGCCACGCAAAGCGACTGGGCCCGATGATGTGGCAGCTGATTTATGGAAGTCCAAGTACGGTACCCTGCTGAGTGGTTGGCGAAGTTCTTTCATCAGGTTGTGGCGGAGAAGAAATTACCTGAGTGCTGGCGCCAAAGTACGACGATTCCGATTTGGAAGAAGAAGGGCAGTCCTGCAAACTGCTCCAGCTACCATCCAATTCGTTTGCTTTCGCACAGCTTGAAGATCTTTGAGCGAATTGTCGACGGGCGAATCCGTGACATCGTCCAGTTTTCCAGCAATCAGTGCGGCTTCGTAGCTGGCTGTGGCACCATCCATGCCATACACGCCACCGGCCTCCTGTTAGAGAAGCACCATGAGAAACAGAAGCCGGTGCATATAGCCTTCCTCAACTTGGAGAAGGCCTTTGACCACGTACCGCGTGAAGTGATATGGTACGCCCTGCGATGACATGGAGTTTCTGAAGAGCTCATGGAGTGGGTGCGAATTCTCTACATACTCTTATCCAAAGAGTCGAGTTCAAGCTGCAGCTGGAACCTCGATGGAGTTTCCCATCTCTGTCTGAGTACACCGGGGTTCTGCGCTTTCCCCACTCCTTTTTGTTGTCGTCATGGATGCCATCACACGAGGTCTTCAGAAGCCCGTTCCCTGGACGTTGCTTTATCCCGATAGCGAAGATAAAGGTGAACTAGAGCGAGAGCTGCAAGCTTGGTGTGATCGCTTGGAGCGATTTGGGCTCAAACTGAACGTGAAGAAGACTGAATACCTAACGACGGACGTTACTGAGTCCAGCTCCATCAAGGTTAACGGCATCGAGCTCCCACGCACTTCGGTTTTTAAGTACCTGAGATCAGTCGCGTCTGACGGCAAACTGATGGTCGAAGTGAATTCAGGCGTAAGTGCAGCATGGTTCAAGTGGCGCTCGTTGACTGGCGTGCTCTGCGACAAGAAGATACCAGAGCGCTTAAAGTCGAAAATATTAGGTTGTCCCATAAGTCCTTGCAGTTTTTTTTTTCAATGATTCACTGCAGATTTCGCCGCGATCTCTTACATAGCGCTGCATAGCCTTCGAAAGAGAGTGATTTGCTCTATCAGAACATGTACTGTATTTCTTTTTTCATCATAAATTTTGTCAATTTTTAGGTCGTTGAAATGAAAAGTGAAAGTGAAAAAGTAGCCATTTGCGCACTTGTTCTCTCCGCTTAGGTTTGTATTTTTTAAAGCACTTGGAAGACAATGTTCTGTACTACGAGAATATGTGTTGCTCCTAATTTCTCACTTGCCCTTTGTTGATTTTTAGGCCATCAAATTGGGAATTCTGACTTTTCCGTCCGAATTTTTACCAAAACTCCGGTTCTGTGGTTGGACTTTTTTGCTTGGTGTTATATGTCGTTTGGAAGAGGATGTCTTGCTCAGTAAGAATTTGTGTCGCGTTTATTGGCTCACGCTGATTTCTGTCGAATATCAACAACTGAAGAAGGAGATGTTGGTGAAGACGATTCATCTCTTTTTGGCATTTTGTCGCTATTCAGTAGAAATCAATAAACGCAACACATTTTCTTATAGATCAAGACATTCTCTTTCGAACGACGTATAACACCAACCCAAAAATTCCAACCACAAAGCAGGAGCTGTCGGTAAAAATAACCATCCTCCTTCGGACGTCCCAATTTGATGACCTAAAAATCAATAAAGGACAAATGAGCAAATAGCACTAACATACATTCTTGTAGTACATAACATTGTCTTCCAAATGCTATAAAAAACTGCGCAAGAAATTGCAAACCTAGGCGGAGAGAACAAGTGCGCAAATGGCTACTTTTCCACTCTTTCACTTTTCACTTCAACGACCTAAAAATTGACAAAATGCATGATGAAAAAATGCAATAGATGTTCTGATAGAGCAAATCATTCTCTTCCGAAAGCTATGCAGCGCTATGCAAGAGACCGCCGGTGAAATCTGCAGTGAATCGTTGAAAAAACGGCGAAGACTTATGGGACAACCTAATATATAGAGCCGTCGTCCGGCCGATAGCAGTGTACGGCGCTGAGTGTTGGCCTGCGACAAAGGAAACGGAAAGTCGCCTCAGCGTCATGGAGACGAAGATGCTGCGCTGGACGGCTGGAGTCACGCGCATGGACCGCATCCGAAACGATGTCATTCGGCAGAAGTTCGGTGTCGCTCCGATAGCTGACAAGATGCTCGAAGCTCGCTTGCGATGGTACGGCCACGTTCTACGTGGAAAGAAAGATAGCGTCCGCAAGATAGGCCTTAACCTCGAGGTAATAGGAAAGCGGCCTAGAGGGCGCCCGAAGCAGCGCTGGGCTGATACGTTACATACGGACTTGAAAGTAGCTGGTGTCCACCCCGATCTAGCGCTGGATCGGGAAAGGTGGCGTCATGACACCAGAATAGCGGACCCCGCCACGAAGCGGGACAAACGCTGAAGAAAAAGAAGAAGAAGAAGAAGGTGCTTCTCACCTTGAACATCCCGCCGAACGAAGGTCCGTAACAGGTCACCCGGCCTCACCCAGACTCGCTGCTTGGCAAGGTAAGGTAGAAGACGTACTTCTCATCTTGCGTGACTATTGAGTCTAGGCTGATCGGAGGGTGGGAAATGGGCGAGATTTGTGCGACACAGGTCGACTCGTCAGACTGTGGTTTCGGCATGAGACGGATTGGGGTTTTGGCATGCTTCTGGAAAGAGCGAAAGTGGTCACTTCTCAGGTGGCCTTCAGTAAATAGCAATCAAACATACCAATACGAGAAGCACGAGATCGGACTCCAGTCACGACATATGTGGGCACGGCATGAAGAGCCTCATTACTTTTGGCCCAAAATCGCTTGCGCCTGTCGCGCGATAGGACGGCTAGAATTGAAACTAACTATCTGATGGCGGTGAATCCACTTCACTGCAATCTCCACTACATGACTGTTCGCCTTTAGCTAACGATTAATCATTATCATGTCATTCGGTTGCTTTTATTGTAAAGCCCCATAACTACTCTTCAAGCACTGAAACTTAAAAGGGCCACAACTACACCACACGGGGCGCCTCTAAAACCATATTATGTGAAGAGAGTGTGAGAAAAAAGTGATACCAAGAGCCTAGAAGAGAAATTACTGAACAGATGAGCACCCGGATCGAACTTATTGGAAATCGTCGACTTTTGGAGGATAAAGGAGGCAGTTGGCCAATCTCTGTTCGGGGTGTGCCAAGTCTCTGTTCTACTTTCACGGAATATAGAGGAGGAAATTTGAACGTGTATGTGTCCTTCATACGGGCGCGTGAAGCGTAGTCGGAGGAGGTGCCGGCTCCAAAATCCAGGCTTGGACGGTCTTCTTAGGTTCGACAAGCCCTTCAGGCCGATCCTCAGTAAGTCATTCAACTGTTTGGCTAGAAGTGAACTCTCCTTCAGTTGGAATAATCATCATTAGGTTGCGTTACGATTTCTTCGAAAACATAGGAGTTGTATCATGGTGCAATAGAAGTGCATGCGGGTTCAGGTCCCATCTGAAGCTGCTGCTTTGCTCATTTCTGAGCTCGAATACGACGACACACATCTGGTTACAGCTCTATCTCCGAATCTCTCATCTTCATCGTCTTGGGTGTGATGTTGGTTAACGAGCAGGAGTGGTTTTGGAGTGATTGGCATCCACTTTTCTCACTCTATTCGGTGGTATTGTGTACTGGTGTACGGTTTCTAGGTGAGAATTTCTTCTTATTTGGGAATACCCGTACTGTGCGTGCTACGTCATTATTCGCAGAAGATTATAATTTTTCTGCTTCAGTCGTATTCTTCCTCACCTACATAGTGAACCGCTTCACTGGCGGCGTTCGTTATATCTCTTTCCAGGAACAGTTCATAATGGTGAGAGAACTTGTTATTTTTCTCACAAGGATTTCTCTGCATAACTTAAAGTTACCGAGTACACATCGGTAAATGTTTAGGCGTACGGAGGTCTTCGAGGTGCAGTTTCGTTCTCACTGGCATTTATGATTAGTAACAAAGTGCCTGTCAAGAATACTATTTTGTCCGCCACCTATATGGTCATACTATTCACAGTGTTTCTACAGGTGAGTTTTTAAGCTTGTGTTTCTTGGGCTTCCACTTTTGGCCCTACAGTTGTAGCCCTTACAATCCGCAATGGTCTAGTATTCAGTTTTCAATTTTGGCTTGACGTGAGGCCCTATCCTAGCTTGAGAAATGCAATTCGTTTCCCCAAAGCGTTCATCCTTCTCGAGGGCTGGAAAGGCTTTTTATATGTAGGGCTGACAGGAGCTCAATTGACAGCTCACGGGAGTCGAAAAGCTATCCCTATCTATGAAAAGACCGCTCACTAAAGTAGCAGCGATCTTGCGTGTGGCTGTTGTAGTTCATTCCTGAAACGTTTCCACGACATGTATACAGGCAGGGTGTCACAAAAAATGTGTACCCTGTTTGAAAGGTGATAACTCTTCTCACAGTTAAGATACTGAAGAAGCTAAGAGCTCATATGAAAGCTTAAGAAAATTAAAATTTCATGGAGTATGCGCGGTTTGGAATGCGCCATGCACTCGTCTGGCATTTCGCGTTTTACACTCGATTGATTGTGTCTTGCTTGAATGTACTCCGTTGTAATTTTTCCACAAAGTGGCCATATTGATTGATTTGCGCTTTTTCAGTGGTTTCAAAATTAAAAACACACTACGGCTTGCGAAAAATGCAAGGTATGCTAAAAAATGGAAATACTATTATGCAAATACTATAGGGTATGCTAAGGTTCTAACATTGCTGCAATAAAGTTTTTGAAGATGTTTGAAATTGATATGGAAGCGCAGGGTAACGAGATTACTGTAACGTGCAAATAGATTGCACCATGCTCCCGCCCGAATCCTTGCATTTCAGACCTAATTGATTGTGCATGGGCTGAATGCATGTTACAATCTTGTTAGTACTTGGTCAGATTCACCTGTGCTATACTTCCTTTAACGTTTAGAACTTTACAGTCACGCGAAAGACATGTGACATTCGAATTTTTTCCATGCACAATTTAATTGTGAGCAGGAACCCCTTTTTCCAAGACGGGTTCTGTGTGACTGATGAAGCAACATTCAAGCTGAATGGAGAGGTTAATAGGCATAACTAGAGCTACTGGGCGGCGGAAAGCGTTAAAAAAGCACACAGGTTAGTCCGGCCAAGTGTAACAAGATTGTAACAAGCATTCAGCCCATGCACAATCAATTAGGTCTGAAATGCAAGGCTTCGGGCGGGAGCATGGCGCAGTCTAGCCTATTTGCACGCCACAGTAATATCGTTACCTTGCGCTTCCACATTCCACGGTCTCGAACATCTTCAAAAACTTCCCTATCTGCATTTTTTTAGCATATCCTGCATTTTTCACTAGCCGTAGTGAGTTTTTAAGTTTTAAACAATAAAAGGAGCACAAGTCAATCGAAACGGCTACTTTGAAAATAAATTATAACAAGTATTTCGGCGAGACACATTCAATCGAGTGTAAAATGCGAAATTTCAGACGAGTACATGGGGTATTCCATGCCGCTCGTATGTCAAAAAATTTCTATTTTCTCAAGCTATTCATATGAGCCCTTAACTTCTTCAGTGCCTTTATTGTGAGAAAAGCTATCACCCTTCAAACAATGCATACGTTTTTTTAGACACCCTGTATAGCGATCATAATTCTTCTACAGGGTGGCCCATAAGTCCTGCAACAAAATTAGGAGACCTTGTTGGTTGTCTTTTTCCACCTACAAAAAAACCGCATACCAACAGTTATGTAACATATACTTAATGCTATACTTCTGGAAAGTATCATGGTTGTAGCTGCTCTTATTACAAGGCAATGCGCTCTCACGTAAAGCTACCGAAAATTCTTCTCTGGCCCGTGGTGGGGCGCTTCCGTTCCGATGTGACTAAATTTCGGAAGATTGGTTGTTGAACATGCAGTATGATGGTATTGTGTAGGGCAGTGCAAAGGCTTCTCAAGAGTGAACATTGGATGAGCGGATCTGAACTATAGTAGAAGAACGCTATTAATTTTCTGATCATACACGATGCAGCAACCAGCTGGAACAAATTCAATATTCAGTCGTGTGCGTAACCTATTACTAAGCAGTATGCAGTTTCTAGGAAACTACAAGGAAAGCTCTACAAGCCCACAAGTGAGGCGAAGACTCAGCTATAAGGAGAAGAGAGTAGAAGAAAAAATTTGTAAGCGCAGTTGGAGGGCGTCGTTCGAAATGGGTATTCAGCCTCTTCCTCATTTGATGAAAAATTTCTCAAAGTTGAGCGATCCCAGAAAGGTCAAAATAATAGTGCGTTTAATGCTACCTTTGCGGGAACCTGATGGTATAAAAGCAACGGCCACGCATGGCAAGTTTTTGTCATACACGATTTTCCAAAATGTCTCTCCGCACTCCATAGGTTTTTGTGTAAAAATAGTGAAAATCAATAAAAATGTTCGTTTGATAGGAACGAAAACCTAACACCATATATGAGAGACTCAATCGCGCTGTTTAAAAACAAAATGCACATTCTGGTAAAGCGATTCCTGTAATAGCAAAACAAAAGGACGTGGTAGCGGTTCTCAGTCCATCTGCAAAATATTGCACCTGCGAAAGACTAGCTGTGAAATTCCTAAATCTTTAGATTTTCAATCTTTGTTTGTTAACCATCTTAAAGAAAATGTCTTGCTCTATAAAGCCTAGGAAAACTATTGTTCAATATCTTCTTTGGAACGAATAAGAAGTAAAACTCCGTAAGAGGGGCTGCGACGTGAGCTGCAAAGCAACCCACACGATCTGAAGGCTCTTATCAATCCAGGAGTGGTCCCTTATGAGTAATACCGCTCCACCATAATCTACAAACCATGGGCAAACACGGTTTTAAAATGTACCAAATTTAGTGCATTCTTAGCCTTTTTATACGCCTATGTTCTTGTTGCAGGACTTATGGGCCACCCTGTACATCTTACGCTAAGCACCTGAACCAAGTGTTAGCTGCCTCTCGAACATATACTACGCATATCGAATTTTGTAAAAAAAAGATGTTCCACTACGAAAAGATTTTGGAAGGCAAAAATGAACACGTTCCCTGTGTCCAGTCCATAATCGATTGGTGCATAGGCCCTTTCGGGAAACGCGAACTCTACGGAATACTATGTACATAGTGGACCAGTTCCCCCAACTTAGAAGCCAGATCAAGAATGACCCTATAAATCTTCGGGGTCTGAATTTTTAAATGCTTTTTTTGAAAGGAATTAAGATAAGAAGATAAAGACGGAAGGAAAGTAAACAGACTGATTAGTCTCTGTGTGGGAGCTGATGGAGAAATCGCCTTTTATTTAAATATTCCCAGACACAGCTGGTAGAAATGCGTTGACAATGGCATGGGCTAGAGCGAACCTTAATGCTTGAATGAAGATGTGTGGGCTTCCGTTGCCTCTGACACAAAATTATTTAATAATCCGTTTATTCGTAATTGTACAACTAAAGGCGAGCTAGCAGGGTGGAGGAACTCAACAAGACTGAGACCGCGAGGGCGGTCCTTCTAGAATACAAAGGAGACGTCTTGTACTTTCTGTTTTCAGGGAAGAAGACACTGTAGGCGAACTGTGAATGCACTATTTTTTGTCCGTCTGAGGTCCCGCGGGTGAGAACTCATGAAAAAGTAGCGGCAGCTGGTGCTTGCCGCGACAGAAGATGCATGAGTGAGAGAGTGACTCCTCCGATTGAGCAACGCGCAGCCATGAAGACATTGCAGCGCAACAGAAAGCGGCAGACTTTGATTTTGAAGAGGACATGAAATAACGTCATATAGCAACGAATAGCCGCGGATTCTGACGCTATCGTTGATGGTAAGAAGGGACATGGAGAAAAAGCAGATAGGTAGTGGTTTCAACACGTTTGTTTAAGCCTGGACCAGCTGGAGAGGCTATATGCTGATGTTTTGTTGTGATCAAAACTCCAGCTCCAGGCGGAACTCGAACCCGCACCTCTTGCTTTCCCGGCAGTGATGCAACCGCTTACACTTTTGGTATTGTTCGACCACATGTAACGTCCGCGATATCTCTCGAGGCCTGTTAACATCCACACCCGTGACATGGGGATGAGCATGCCGCTGGTGAGGGTCAAGTCCGCCTGGCGCTGAAGTTCTGAGCGCAACAAAACATCCTGTGACAACGTATAGCCCCTCTACCAGCCTCTCCAGGTTTAAGCAAATCTGTTAAAACATTGTTACTAGTGAGGTGTTGAACTTAACCGGTTCCATGAAGATATCAGTGGCCGGCAAATCCCGATATCACAGGTAGGTGCTGGAGGCCTCAAAGATGTTACGTGCGTCAAACAGCGCCGATGGTGTAAGGCGTCGCATTGCTGCCCGGAAAGCAGATGGTGCGGGTTTGAATCCTGCCTGGAGCAGCAGATCCAATCATAACAAAACATCCTCTAATCACAAATTGGTAGTGGGTTCCTTCCGAATTAAATACAAGCCTGATATCAGGTTGTCCCATAAGTCCTTGCAGTTTTTTTCAACGATTCACTGCTGATTTCGCCGGCGATCTCTTGCATAGCGCTGCACAGCCTTCGAAAGAGAATGATTTGTTCTATCAAAACGTTTATTGCATTTCTCTTTTCATCATGAAGTTTGTCAATTTTTAGGTCGTTGAAGTGAAAAGTGAAAAAGTAAAAAAGAAGCCATTTGCGCACTGTTCTCTCCGCTTAGGTTTGTAATTTTTGCGCAGTTTTTTATAGCACTTTGAAGACAACGTTCTGTACTACAAGAATATGTGTTACTGCTATTTGCTCATTTGTCCTTTATTGATTTTTATGTCATCAAATTGGGACATCCGAAGGAGGATGGTTATTTTTGCCGACAGCTCCTGCTTGTTGGACTTTTTGGGTTGGTGTTATAGGTCATTCGAAAGAGAATGTCTTGCTCTATATGAATGTGTGTCGCGCTTATTGATTTCTATTGAATAGCGACAAAATGCCAAAAAGAGATCAATCGTCCTCACCAACAACTCCCTCTCCTTCTTCAGTTGTTGATATTCGACAGAAATCAGCGTGAGCCAATAAACGCGACACAAATTCTTACTGAGCAAGACATCCTCTTCCAAACGACATATAACACCAAGCAAAAAAGTCCAACCACAGAACCGGAATTTTGGTAAAAATTCGGACGGAAAAGTCGGAATTGCCAATTTGATGACCTAAAAATCAATAAAGGGCAAGTGAGAAAATAGGACCAACACATATTCTTTTAGTACAGAACATTGTCTTCAAAGTACTATAAAAAAACTGCGCAAAAAATTACAAACCTAAGCGGAGAGAACAAGTGCGCAAATGGCTACTTTTTCACTTTTTCACTTTTCATTTCAACGACCTAAAAATTGGCAAAATTCATGGTGTAAAAAGAAATGCAATATACAACCTGATAGGGCAAATCATTCTCTTTCGAAAGCTATGCAGCGCTGTGCAAGAGGCCGCCCGCGAAATCTGCAGTGAATCGTTGAAGAAAACTGCAAGGACTTATGGGACAACCTAATATTTACTCTTGATGTGCTGGCTGTTGTATAAATGGCTGTTAATCTAGCCAAGACACACTATTCATGTTGCGCCGATATAATTAGTCATTTCCGATTATATTTGAACAAAACAATAGAAGGTTCGAACTCTTGTTCCAGGGAGGAACTATCAAGCTTCTCGTGCGATATCTGAACATTCGGCTCGCTAGGAAAGAGGATCGATTTCGGCTTTTTATGGAGTTTAATCGTGGAATGATCGTACACATGACACAAGGGATTGAGGATCTTTGCGGATACAAAGACCGTAGTGTCGCGGTAAAACTGCACAGTATTTGATGAACTATGTGACCCTGATAACTACATATTTCTGCAGCATCAAATGAGCGTGTTCTCGAAAGCTTATCTGAGGCCTCTGCTCCAAAGTGGATATAAGCGCGAGCAGAAGGAGACCGACCGATTGGTAGAGATGAATCGATTTGAGACAATGAAGTATGGACCTCTTGCTAGTGGTTTTGCTGTAGAATTTGAGGTGATTTTTCTCATTAAGGGAAATGCGCGCAAGTCCTTCTCAGGGTTCATTCAAGCGGCAGCAGGCCGTAGACGAAATGGCAGAGAGGTCAGCATTTCATTTGAATTTCTGAACAGTGAAGCTAATTTTACCACAGATCCCTTAATTGGAATGAATACTAAATAGTGGAGCTATGGTGAGCCATGCTCATTGTTTCCCCATGAAATTCGGGAGTCACTAGCGGCGAAGGTGTAGGCGTGCTTAGGGTGTTCGACCAGTATATAATTGAATGTTTTCTCATTCTTAAATTATGCTGCATTTGTTCCACAACGCCGAACTGATTGAAGTCATCGTTGTAAGAGGTGTAGCTAGTGCAGTTGGACGAAGCTTTGGCTATCGCGCGAATCGTGAATTGATCCTGGTCCCCCGAGGCTAACAAAGTGATCTATCCCTCTTGAGTCGATTAAATGATATCAGACGCTCGTCACTAATTTTCCGCTACGTCTCCTTAACAGATCCATTCCTGAGACACACTGCGCTGTGTTCCTTGACGTATCTGTGGCAGACACGCCTTACTTCTACAAGGGAAGTGTCCTAATTTTAATTTAGAGGGGCTCGCTTTGTCTTCAAAAGGCCAGCTTACTCGTCATGAAAATGGTATATATGTAGGCTCTATTTTTCCTTATCTCTTGATGTGATTTTCGCTGAATTTAAATTTAATGGTCAACATTTTCCAAATTATGCTTGTTGTTTCAACTCTAAAATAGTGATTCCCTTCGAATGCTTCAGTGGCGAGATTCCTCGAGACGTTTTGGAAGAAGAAGAATTCTTCATAAACAAGAAGAAGGAAGACATAGAGAAAGAGACGATGATGCTCACTAAAGACATTTCAAACATTCGACACCTGCTGCACAATCCATTCGAGGAGGTATGTACATAGTGTATCAAGTTTTTTCTAAGAAAATTAGCGAGTTTATGAGAAGAACATTAACGAACTGCTTGGAAGCGTATGCTGACTGCTTTTTTGCCTAATCTAGTAAGTAGCACGTAACTATCACATTGCAGCGTCGCTTTCTATGTAGGTTCCCATTCAATAGGACCGATCACCCTTCTGTATTCCAACTCGAATACTCAGAAAAATCTCTTTTTCCCAATATATTCGAATTCGAATAATCGAAAAAATTGAAAGCACAACTACATATATTTGTGACACGCTGGGTGTTTTGTGTAGCATTTCTAATGACCCATAGGTGAAACCAATAAGCAAATCATGTCTTCCCCTCCAAAAGCCGTGCTACCAATTTATATACCCAAAAAGGACGAAGCACCTACGAATCTCCCGCCTTGTTACGATTTGCTGTTTACGATTTACGATTCATGAATTTTCGGATGTCATTTGCGCTCACCCCAGAACGCCCAAACCTGAAGATCTTGTCACTGCAGTACTGGTGCTTGTGCTCAGCGGTATCATCCCTATGGAATTCCTCTTTCACTGTTTTGCCCTACAATAATACGGATAATACGGACAAGGTGGTTGAATCAACTTCCCTTTGACTTAACTGGTTAGTATCGTGGAAAGCTCTAGCGTATTAGACCCAAGCTGAAAAGGCTCGATGTTTTAGACGGTTTTCAGATCGAGGATATCGGTTAGTAGTATTTTTCTTATATTTGTGGACTCACGGTCTGAAGGGTGGAACCCTTCAAACCGTGAGTCCACAAACATAGCTTGGTTAATGGCTGGTCATTTATTGTCATACTTTTCAGCGATTGTTTTTAATGTTTGGTATTGGCGCACTTTTACGTGCTTTGAAGAAATAAATAAATAAACAAATAAATAATCGAGTCAGTTAGACACAAGGACAGCTTCATCAATGCGCGTTTCCCGAATCTTTCCCGATTCCAGTACTACGCTAACCGCAATTTGGTCGGTGAAGAAGAAGTGGAGATGCGTCGCGCCTCGGTGATCAATCATATGAGAATGCTTCAATATCGAGCGCAGGGAATGATGGACACCGATGGGTCAGCTACCAGTTACTTTATGCATCTTCTCTGGGCATCTGTGTACCGACTATTATAGGAAACCTAAGCGGAACATATTTGGCAGACGTCAGCAGAAGAAATCCACACATCAGGGCTTGATCTTGGCCTCACTGGGATCACTCGGAGTGCACGCCGTCGAGGCTGGCCTGGGGGATCCAGGTGATATTGAATTAACAACCCCGATAACATTTTTTGCTTAAAGGATCATGAGTCTGCTTTAGCAACTGTCTGTCTGCATCGGATTTTGCTGTATTTTCAGTTCATCGGTAGTTTCACTTTTAGTATCACCCATTGACGAGGGTCTCAAGATGGAGGAAGGTGAAGCTGAACAGCATGCTCTGTACACTATTCGGGAGCGAGCAGAAACTGGATCATAAGTCTCCCATTGTCTCGAGTCGGCTCGATTGCACGCCACCCTCACGCAAGAAATCGAGGACTCCGGAAGTCGCTCTCTATTCGCTAATAATTTTTGATAGCCTTTCAGGCAACATCTACCTCGGCCCAAGTCTGACTTGCTCATTAGTAATATTATTGTTGTTACACTGATATAGATTCTTCCTAGCCTGTACAGAAATGACGTTCTTTCGTTACCTACCTCTCGCTAGTCATGCACATTTCCTTCAAGACTGTGATGTTGTAATTTCCGCTGATTGATAGATGTGTTTTAAGTTAACCGCATTACCGCGTACGGCTTTCCCTACACTTGCACGTTTTGTAACAAGGGTTGACATACCACATACTGCTACTTCAAGAGGGTTCGCAGCGGAGTAATGCCAACGACGACAACCAGTAAGCGTAGAAGCGAAGATACCCACACAAATTCGGTCGCATTCAGCGCGGGGAGCAGGTTGTTTCTCTTGTGTGCAAGAGGAAGCTAGGGCGTTTATGAACACAATCTAGAACAGCCTTTTTTGGGATTCAGGTGGATTTTCTTAGAATTAACCTCAATTTAAATGTTGAACGGGCTCGTAGTAGCGCTGTTGGACGAGGCGCCTACCGCTGCGTGTGCACAAAATTCAAAGTTCTGGTTAGGATTTTCCGCCCAGAAGAATATTTGTCCACTGATTGACCATCACAAGTCATTGATTATTCAAAAGACGATTTCAAGTCGCCTATCCCGTGTAACAGAATACGTGTCGGTTTCCGCAAAACGATTGATTGCCGCCGTCTTCTTCTATCCTTGACAGAGTACTGTCGCTTTAAAATATAATGTCAAAATAAAGGTTTCCTTGAAGATAAGATATACTTGGAGCAACCCTTTAAAATATAGAGTAATAAAGCCTGGGCTAAAGAGAGCGCTCCGCAATGAACCTTTTAAAATAGCAGGCCTTGCTGAGTTTTGCGGAACTATTTCTCGGTGATGAGGTCAGCATTAAAAAGGAAACACAGACATAGACAGCCTGATGGAGACGAACTCTCGAGCGAAGCTAACTGGCTGAACGCCTCTTCACATGTATCACCTGTCATCCCGTTGATCACCGAGTTGCTCGTGCGGGCGCCAGCAAGTTCCCATCGTCCCTGTCGCGTGCCGGAGTGCTCCAACGGATCCTCCTCGCTCGAGGGACACAAAGACCACAACACTGTTCGTTCAGAGCTTCCGCGAGAAAGTCCAACCATAGCGATGGTGTGCACCAGGGATCCTACTATATATAAAAGAGTAAGCGGTTGTCCGTCCGTCTGTCCGTCCGTCTGCCTATCCGTCTGGCCTTTCCTATCCTAGACGTCGAGTAACAGGCGTCCGGGTTCAGACCATGTGTCACCCATGTCAGGTCGAGAGGGTCAGAAGGCGTGTCACCGATGTCGCGCAAAGGGCTTTCGTACTCACCATCAGAAGACATGTCACCGACGTCGTTCTACAGGCGTCCGAATTCAGAAAAGGTGTCACCGACGTCGTTCAACAGACGTCCGGGTTCATAAGAGGTGCCACCGACGTCGTGCAACAGGCGAACGGGTTCGGAAGAGCTGTCGCCGAAGTCGCGCAAAGGGGGAAGGGGGAGGGGGCAGGTACAGAAGACATGTCAGCGATGTCCTTCAAAAGACGTCCGGCTTTAGAAGACGAGTCAACGATGTCGATTAAACGATGTCCGGGTTCAGAAGGCATGTCACCGATGTCACGCCGTGAGCGTGGGAGGACAAGTTTGGGGGGGGGGGAATATCTTGAAAAGTGAAATTCTTGAAATTCGTGAAAGTGACCTGGAAGGGGGAGGGGGGCTGGAGGTGACACGGAGACGGGGAACCAGTAATACGGGATCTCTAAAATGGGGTCAGTAGACGGGACCAAGGGAATGGGGAAACCAATAATGGTGTTCAGTAGACGGTTACCAATAAGGGAACAAGAAAGGAGGAGTTAATTAAGGATGGTTACCTATAAGGGCAATCAAAAAGAAGGGGTCCAGCAGCTGAAGCGGGCAGGAGGGGACCACTAAAGGATGACCTGTTCGAGAGAACCAGTAAGGTGGGGTGGGGAGGGGGGGGGGGGGGGGTGGCGTCCGGATTCAAAAGATGTGTCAGTGTTGTGGGGCAACGGGCTTCCGCGTTCAGAAGACGTGTCTCCGATGTCGGTCAAAGGCCGCTTGGGATTGCAAGACGTGTCACCGACGTACAGAGGCAGGCGCGTTCGCTATATGTATATTAGAATTAGAATGTATTAGAAGATATTAGAAGTTCCATATATTAGAAGTTCCATATATTAGAAGTTCCAATTTCAGGGTTTGGGGGCGAAGCCCCCAACCAGACGTTTGGCGGCCGGCAGGCCGTTGAACGTCTGGTGAGCGGATAATTAAGTTTTGAAAACCGGATAACGGATAACGGATAATTTTGCCCGAAAATGGCCGGATAACGGAAAAACGGATAACGAACAAACAACAAAAATTAAAGCTCGTTTAAAATTGCACTAATTTCAACAGCAGATCAAGACTTGAAGCACTGCTAATTAACAAGCCATTTCTATACATTTTAGTAGTGTTTTTTTAATGTCGCCACATTAACGACGCTCTATGGTGTTTTCCGCCCATCCGCAGGAAGACAAACGCACAGCAACATACCCGCCTTTCACCAGTTTCCAAGGGGTCGGTTGGATTGCCTTATTTGTCAGCCTTACTCTGCGCTTAACTCTTTTTTTCAATTAAAGGATATGAAAAACAGAATAGTCGTTGGAAGAGCAATTTTTTCCGCTGTCTCTGGAAAGAAGAAGGCAGGAGACATCCAGCCAAACAAACTTCACATAACGATCTTGTCCTACACATGCTATGAATCGCTATTGTTGTTGCTGCTCAAAAGCATCCCATAATCCAAGGTTCGTGGAATTATCTGGGATGGATAAAAAACCAACTTTTGAGTAGTAGCTGCAAGCAGTTGTGTACGGCAAACACAGACTCTAAGAGTTATGACATCCAGACCTTCAGGATCTGAGGAGAAGAATATCCGACCCATCCCTTCTGGAGCAGAGGAAGAATATCCGACCCAGCCCCAAAACGGAGGTTTCCCTATGTTGCAGATAAGTTTCACAAAAATACTCACAAACGAAAACAAATCTACATGTCTTCAACACCCACGATGATAAGTTTGTTTAGTAGTTTACTGCTCCTCTAAAATTTTTAATAGAGAAGTAGCTTACTCTATATATTTGTATTAATCCTATTTCTTTTGCTAGTATTCACTGCTATACTGCAGTATTTTTTGATAATTCACGACAGCATATGGCTAAAAAGGTACCGTTACCGCCTGCAATCAAATCGAGCATACGGCAATCGTGTAACTACAAATGATACGATGGAAAGATCGGCGGTAAAAATTCTTCCCAGGATGCGGCTCTCCACTTTTGACGATTGCTAGTTGCAGTTTGTTTGCCTTCCTGGTCAGCACATGACTTGAGATGAATGAACAATGCTGTGCTATGTTGGTCTCATATAAGTATGGTACAGGCTTAGCGAGCCTTCTGCAAGGCTGGAAGTTAGATATCATTAAAACTATGTAGCCAGTTCCCAAGTGAGGAAACCTCAATTAACCCTTCTAGATTTGAAATTTTCTGTTGTTCCTGACGACCACTCTTACGATCGTAAAGGATCCTGTACATAGTTCACCACGTCCAAAGCTAAGATTCAGCTAATTGTAGTTCGTTATCCGGTCCAAAATCGCCGGGTAACGAACAACAAAACGGATAGGCCAAAACCCCTGGAAACCGGATAACGGATAACGGTTAATCCGCTCTTCCCTGGTGTGCACCCTGATATTTTCTTGAAATTCCGTGAAATCCAGACGGGTGACGGCTCTCTTCCATCGGGTCTCTTCGAAACGTATTATCTTTTCCTTCTTAATTTTCCTGCCCTAGACTTTTTGAATACTTACTGGTTTTCGGCTCTGAATCACACCTGTTCAATACTGATTGAGTTTAAGTTTTTAATAGGCACTCATCTATGGCTAAAATATATAGCCGATGCTGTGCTGTTTTTTTTCGTAATGCACTTGTCAAACTTGTACTGTTTAAATTTTCCAAGCGTTATTCTCAATTATCCTTCTCTAATAACAAATGAATAATAGCAATGTCATGAGTAAAAAATAGCAATGTCGGAGATTGTGCAATCTTCTCTCCAGTTCCTGCTATAAAGAAGTGCGACCGGATCTGAAATCCACCTGTCGCCCTACTGCGAAGTCCTCAGTCAAACACCTTCACCAACACTTGCGGATTAACATGACGGGGTTTCTACCGAACTTATTTGAGGAGTAAGGATATCGATACACTAGTGACAAAGACAAAGCAAATCAAATGCTACTATTTTCCATTTTGCAAGCGTACATAGTGACGATTGTCCTCAAAACAATGAAAAACTTGAAGCCGTTGGCATATAAAGTCCCTTAGAGAGTTTTACTTCTTTTCTGATGACCTGTATGCCAGAAGAAGACTCGATCCCTCTTAAACTGAAATCTAGATGGAATTCCATGAATGCTCTGCGTTTTCTCCCTCTGTGTGAGCCACTTGTTTACATTTTCAACTCTTTTTAACTAGGAAAAGGATCCGCTTTTATGGTGATTCATGCCATTGTGAGGACTAACCCTAAATCGTCCAAAAGAAGAATATTGTTAACTAGCGACCAATAAGCCTTACGCCTGCTCCTGTAAAGTTGATGGAAAATTAATGAGGGGAAAAGCTAGTAAAAAGTGACTGGTCTTACCCCTCACGAACAACTCTGTTTTCTTCTTGGCGCTTTCACCACCTTCTTAGACCTGCTTGCCTCGACTGGTGTAATGCAATGAACAGTGGGAAATTAGTAGATATATCTCGATTTTTCTAAGGCCTTCGACAAGATTTATTACATCAAGCTAATTATTGAGCTCTGGATCCGATCTATAAACGTCTGCTTAGGGTTAGTGTTGCCACCATTGGGCGAATATGGCCGGTGGACAAACTTGACAACAAGTAAACGGTATCGGTCCAACAGTTATTAGTTACTTACAGTCATCATCGAACGATCTTACCGGCTTTTGTTGAGAATTGACGGCTTGAATTAAGAATCGAGTGCTTATTCATATGTTCGGCGATGGGTGGACTTAACAGCAGTAAATACTACCGCTTCGACAGCCATTGTTTATAGGCATTGCCAATTTTTATCCAAAACTGTGATGGGAATCGCATTAACATTGAACTCGATAGATAGGTTGGGTGGACTTCACAACAACTAGGCATTTTCGCGCCTGCCCATCGATAACGATCAATTTCATCTATTTTAAGCCCCAACCAGCGGCCAAACCTATTGTTCGGCTGGCTGACTGCTGGTTAGAAGTACTGTAAGAAAGGTGGAAAAGGGCAAAATTCCAGAGCGTTGAATGTTAGTGCTGCCTTATTGCTCCCTACCATCTACACCTGCATCTCGCATGATCCAGTAGAGAATTCCTGCTCACGAACGCACTTCTATTTCTTGAAGCCAAGAAGGAAAAGACCTTTCGCGCTAAGGACAGCAGTGGTCTACCCCCCCCCCCCTCAGTGGGTTGCGATCATTCCATCGGCTGCAAAGCAAACGATGTTGATTTTCGGTCTCTCAGACATCACCGTTACTTATGTCTGTCTGACTCAGGACGACCAGATGTTTCGCGTCGATGAGTCTGCCTTTGAAAACAAAAACGCATGTGCTGCACAAAATTGCGCCATTTCTCACCGCGTCAGAGCTAACGAATGTGCTCCGCCCCCGAACACCCCCGCTCGCTCCGGAAGTTGCAGTGTTGGAAACGACCAGGTCAGATGAGCTGCTTACAGGATTACAGCCTCACCATCAAAATGCGAAGCTGATCAGACTACTTTGAGTTTGTTTCGAGGCAGCGGGTTCGTCGAACAGAGGAGGCCTTGTACGGATTTGGCATTGGCTGTTGTCATCTCTTGGTTTTCACACCGAGTAGTGGGCTACTGGTGCGGAACGTTTCAAAAGTTTAGAGAACTCAACCACTCGTCCCTTTCAGCTCGGAAGTGCAGCTGATCTATGGCTCACCATCAGGATGGTAAGAGCTGCGTATCCATATGGTATACATATCCTGCGGTATCGAGATACATGGGTGCGTAGTAATGCTGTCGGAGGCGTAGATGCAGAAATGTATTTACTTACGTCTCCTAATGAAGGATGACAAACATTTTCTGTATTGTTGCACGAGAAGACTGAGCGATGCACTCGACAGGGATGTCGCCCCTCATCTGGAAATCAAGTCAATTGCGCAAGTGCTGCTTATGTGAAGTTACGGGGGATTGGTACTCTTTACGACTGCTCCTTGCTGCACCGTTGTTTTCTGCGCAGCTTCACGCGAATATATCTTTTCGCTAGCAATCAAAAAGTAATCGCAACCCTCTTCATCTCTGCTAGACACCGTTATTCGTATAGAATTCTGCAATGTTTTAGGCATTCCATATAGGCGATTAACATTGATGCATGCATTTATAGAGAAAGTCAACATAAGCTTTCAAACGTAAGCTTTTGATAAAAAATAATTTCGAAGGTGTTCACCTTAATTTGGGAACTGTCAAGTTTCATCCTAAAATTATTCATTTTGGTGCAGTCTTCTTCTATAATAACGTTTATTATGTTTATTCAGGCTGATCTGTTTACATCACTTATATAATAATTATTTTTATTTGACAAACAAAAATATGGGTGTTTTGAATACAAATTCAAGAGCAATTTTTGTTTGGATAACTTTTGTTTCGAGATCATCTGTAGGTGTGTGGCTTTTTTCTCTTCGTAAGCAAAACCCGCTTCAGTTTGTGTGAGATACAACTGATTTGTCACAAACCCGAAAGCAAGATTATCTATTGGGTCCAGGGTCAAGCGTGGGGTTCGATTTCTGCTGAAAATTTACGACCCCCCCCCCCCTCCCCTCCGAATCGGAATTCTTCCGACCCCCTCCCTCCTTTTTCCACTGTTTTATTCTTTATACAACTTGATCTCTTCAAGGTTTTATGTGCATTTTGAACCCTTTAATAGGTTCTTATTTTCAGGAGCGACTTCGCCACAATAGAACAATGAAAAGAGGTCACTGAGCAATGCATACTTTGGTAGCACAATAAGGTTCTTTAAACTTTTGAATACTATTTTTCGACACTTTAAAATAAAGATTTTCTGGTAGCAGTCTTCCAATCATCACTGTTCAATTTGTGCAGGTGTTTTTTAGGACATCATGGATACGACACATTTTTCTTCCTGAAGGAGCAACGTCTGCATCTGAAATTGTGCTCTGAAATAGTATTAGATAAAATTTTGAGTGTTACCTTCTGATGACGAATTAAGTGCTTCTCCTGGATTTGTTTGAAGCGCTCATCGAATCGACTACGGAGCGGCAAACGAATGGTGGACGATGGAATTCCCATGGAAATAATGTTCTGCCATCCTAAGGAAACATCATAAAAAATTAAAATGAAGCCTACAAAAATCCAACCCCCGTGTATCGTCCAACAAAAAAAAGCTTTTCCGCAGGGACGACGGAGCTGCGATGAGGATGTGACAATGATGGATCGTATACAAAATCCTCGTTTTTCAGAAGAAATTATTTTTCTAAATGTCAACACACTAATCACAATGGAAGATGCTACTTTTAGAACAAGTATTTTTAAAACATAGAAAACACATCTACTAAAGCTTTATGAATTTTCCAGGAGCCCCAAAAAACCCCGAGTTACGACAGTTTGCGTGCGGCTACTGCGTTCTCTGACATGATCGATCGCAATTGAAATATGGATGGACTCCTCGGTGGAAAATTTTTTCTGCCTTCTGAAGGACAGGACGACAGAGAGTGGAATTGTACCATACAAAATTTTAAGTCGTGCTTAATATACAGTAAAAACTAAGCTTCTTCGCTGATTAGGATGGATTGCATACAAAATTCTCGTTTTTTATGAAAAAAAACTATTTTTATTGGAAGCAGATCGAATACAAATACGAATAAGACTTAGCCACAAGAACTTCGACGTCATGAGCAATTCACTGTTAAAAAAAATCATGGTTTTATGGATATAACAGGTTGAATCGACCTCTGGTCAACTTTGCACCAACATCATCGGAGCCTAATACTGAACGTTCACAAAAAGGTTCATAACTCGATAAGTTTTTCGAATTTTAAAAGTTCTTTAAGCTTTTCAAAAAGCAGAAACGCTCTTTCTCACCGTGTAAAAAAACGTTTTCCAAAAAGGAGTCGTCACGCGTGGCTGTTGGTTGGATTTTTGAGCGAAAAAAATTGAAGTGGCTGCACCTAGCTTTTCAAAAACTATCTAGCTATTTAAAAATCAGTTTCCAAAAATTAGGTTTTCATGTGCGGGAGGGGAGCCCGATTTCACGTCCAGTTCGCAAAAATACGTATCGAAAATCGAACCCCCGCCCCGCCCGGTATGAAGACCCCTTTCTTGGAAATCAATTGTTACATGGTTAGAAAGCATATTTACTCTATTTTTTGATGGCCTTTTCGATGACCGAGCAGGATTTTTGATTTTCAGAAAGTTAGCTGAGTTGTGAAAATTTTTGTGAAATCACTCCGATGACGACGGTGAAGGATTCAGTTCACGACTTCTGAAAATTGATCATATCTCGACTAATTTTCCGAAAATCAAAATTTTTTAACTGCCAAAAAATAAAGCAAATATGCTTTCTAACCATGTAACAGTCGATTTCCAAGAAAGGGGTCTTCATGCGGGGCGGAGAAGGGTTCGATTTTCGGTACCTATTTTTGCGAGCTGGACGTGAAATCGAACCCCCTACCGCGCATGAATACCGAATTTTTGGAAACAGATTTCTGTATAGCTTGAAAGGACTCTTTCTCTAGTTTCTGAAAAACTAGAGAAACTTCGAAGAAATGGTCGAGTTATGAATATTTTTCTGAAGCCACTTCAATTTTTTTCGCACAAAAATCGAAGGCCTCCGCCTTGTATGAAGACTTAGCTTTTGAAAACAGATTTTTACACCTTATGAAAGCTCTTTTTTTTAGTCTTGAAAAAGAAAACGGCTTTTTCAAATTTTGAAAATCTTACCGAGTTATAGTCATTTTTGTGAACGTCGAATTTCGTCGCTCCTATGATGCCGGGCCACATTGAGGAGGGGTCGATCCAATCTATTCGCTTTAGAAAACCATGATTTTTGCGCTGTGTATTAAACAAGAATTGAAGCTTTTTGTAGCAAGATTTTGCTGTGTGCGTGTTCTGCTTCGGGTAAAAATTAATTAATTTTTCTTGAGAAACGAAAAATTTAAATACGATCCGCCCTAATCAACGGAAATCGCTGCGAAGAAGCTTAGCTCTTTACTGTATAATGTTCATGGCTTAAAATTCCATGAAGCACAATTTCACTCCCGTATGTTCATTCCTTCGGAAGATAGAAAATTTTTCCGCGAGAAGACCATCCTCAGTGGCGATTGATGATATCGGAGAACGCAAGGCTCCACGTAACCTACCATGTCTCGGAGTTTGTTCGACATCTCTGAGAAATTCACAGAGCTTTTGAAACTATAAGAAGTGTGGATCCTACGCTTTATGAAGCAGGTTGTAAAAATAGCAGCTTCCATGTGATTAACGGTGTCGAAAATTTTCGGCAAAGGATACAAATCGGAGCGCCTGTTCATACAGAGGATCGTTTCAGAAAAACAGGTTATATTACCGTGTGTCAAACTGTGACTACTAAAATTTTAAAAAACTAACTAAAATTTTATTGGGTACAACTCCACTTTCTGATGCTGAGAAGAGAGAAAATTAGTTCCGTGACAAGCACATCCTCCGGTTGCCATTCCGTCATCGCTTCAAAGAGCGCTTCCAAAAATTTTGTAGGAAAAGCACTTAATTTTCTTTAGCAATTGACACACAAATTTTGTAGACTGCAATTTAGGACGCAGATGTCGCTCGTTCAGGCAGAAAACTGTCTCGTCCATGACTTCCTGAGAAAAATCTGAAAAATGGAGACTTCTGATTGACTTTAAATCTGGTGCAGGAATTCTTTATTTTTAACAAGTAATACAACCATTATTTGAGACGTTTTTATATTAATTTTTACGACTTCGGAGGACAAAGGAGAGACTCCACCCCTTCGTTAACATTCCTAGAAAAAACAACTTACTAAGAATTAAAAACGGAAGAGTACGACGCTCTCCCCTCCAGGCGAGGCCACAGTACGACCCCCCCCCTTCGATTCCCGAACCTCAAGCTTGATCCTGATTGGGTCGTTACCAACGAAATGACAAAACTTTTACAGATCATAGTCTTGCTTGTTAGCCATTTTATTAATCGAAATAAGCACCATTATAATTATTACAGTTTTCTTAACGCAACAATGGCTTATACATTCGATCTTTATGAAAATCTGAACTACTTGAATTAGTAGATCATAGAAAGTCATTTTAGACATCATATTGGTTGCTGAATTTTTTATCCTTCAATGACGGTGTAAATGTGTGAAAAATAATAGCCTGTACAGATCTGTTAAATATGCTGAATGTGGCAGGGCTTGTATCACAATTTATCCAGCTTCTGGAGAACAATTTTTGAAATGTGCAGACGCGCGGCCTCTTCGATTGATTAAATCCGGATGCTTTTAAATCGACTCTTCAATCAAATACAATTTCGGCGAGAACTTCTTCGCTGTGATAGTCTCTGCAGTATTCAGGAATTTGTAATGGACTACACTAGCTATTGCTCATCATACCGTCAACATGGTCTTCTTTGGATGAAGACCTGGTTTCGGCATCTTCTTGGAACTCTCACGCTTGTCCAGCCATTTTGCGGTTGCGACGACGGTTGTCATACATAAAAGATCCGTTTTTCGTCGCATCTCACGATCCTCTCCAAAAAAGCTCCCTTAGACTGCGCAGCCTTAACGAAACACAGGTGTCTTCGCGCTTCACCATCTGCCCAGCCAGCTGTCAGTTGGTGCGGGATCCATTCATCCAATTTCTTTACTTTTCCGATCGCATTTATGTGGCAACTGATAGCGCTGCCGTCAACGGCGAAGAGCTACGCCAGCTCTTACGGTTTGACGCGGATCCGCTTCCACCATGGCTTTGAGTTGGTCGTCGTTAAGGAGTGATGGCGGCCTACCTCCGTCTTCATCTTCGAGGCTTTCATCTCCAGATTGAAACTTTCGAACCAGTGGCGAATTGTGCGTTCCTTAGCGAAATCCTCCCCAAATGCAGCGTTGATGTTACGAGCTGCGGCCGCGGCGTTGTGTCCACTTTTCCATTCATATAACTAGAACAACCGAATATCACGTTGATTCATACTGTAAAAACGATGTGAAAACTCGGCAAGAGGCAACGTGTAGAGTTTCTTCGATGCTGGATCCATGAATCGTTCCCCGTCAGCTGCAAATGAAACGGCAACTTTCTAGGTCAAAACAAAGGCGGTGTTTGTTCTGTAACACAAGGTGTAACACAAAATAGAAAAATGCCCATGACCAATGACAGTCATGACGTCCGTCCAAGCGTCATCTGTCAACTGCCGTGCAGATCCAGCGGCGACCCCGAACCCCGAACATTCCATTCGATCCTCTAGAACGCGATGCTATCGGTACGAAAGTTAATTCAAGTAGACAAGCCACTGTCTCGAGCTGAGATCTCACTTGCTCTTGCAGTCTTTGGAGATGTATTTCCTTCCCATCATCTTGACAACATTGCCTGTTCCAGCTGCGGCGTTAGTGTCTTTATTGATGCACCAATAAGTCTCCATATGCCGCTTCCTTAAAATAGCTTTTGATGCTTGTGAAGCGTTTACATTTGGGAAGGCAGCAGATAACATTTGAAGAATCATGTACTTACCAGCGACTGCATGGAGTACTCGGGCGTGCTGCTACGTTAACCATAGGGAACGTTGTGCACTTCTTAGTTGATTGCCTCAAGGACTTGGCAATAGCAAAACATGTTTCATGGCTTTTTAGTGAACCAGTCTTCTCTCTGTGCTATTCTCTTCTGCCGTTCAGGCGTATCGTTTAGATGGTTCCCTGTTAGTGCTCCCGATTTTTATGTGACTGACAGCGAAAATTGCAACTACCTAGGGCTGCGGTAAATGAATAACGCTGCAGATACAGGGACAAAAAAACACACACACGCAATGCTCCTGTGCGCAGCACCCATGAGTATCAAATGTCAGTCATAAATCACGTCGTAGCGACGAGTTTGTTTTAGGACGAGCAAGAATTTTTTTCTGGATACATTATAAACCTAAAATTCATTATGTAGTTAAAATGATGAGGTTTTTGTAGTCATTTGTGTGAGACCTTATTTAGACGACTAAAAGAAAAATAAATATTCTTTTCACTATGCAAAAGGATTTTTATCTTTGGAAGCGAGGTGTGCTTAATTGAAAGGCGTAATTTTGAATTGGAAATGTTAAATTTGGGCTGATAAATGAACAGCATTGATTGAAAGTGCCCAGTTTCACATGAAATTTGTGGTTTCCAATTCAAAATTTTACAGGAAAAATTAGGCTTATGAAAATAATGAAGACGGAATCGTTTATGTAAAACGGATCGCCCGAAACTATTCCTCCACGGCTTTTCAGAATTATTTCTTACCATCCGTTGGCAGGGTTTCGTACTTGATTACCGATTGATAGCTAGGCACGTCAGCATGTCATCAACATGTTTTCTGCCTTCCTGCGATGCCACCCGATGAACCTTTGCTTGCGAAAAATACGCCATTTATCAATTTCAAAAACTATTCCTGGAGCAGTTTTGCCGTGATTGAGTCCAGCCCCTGAACATTGACGGAACAGTTTTTTCGTTGATTTATTCCGTCCAATTCTGAACTGATGATCACATCGTGATCAACCCCAGTGTCGAGGAATTCTCGAATTCGTGGCGGTATTTCAATGCGTCTGGCCAGGTGTCGTTGAAGAGTGCAGGAGCGTCGCATACATCAACGAGTTTAACGGAATTAAATCGCATTTGACGAATATAATCGCGTTTTAATGAATCCTCGTCGCTCTGAATAGGGTACACTCAACCACCTGCGCCATTTGTGAAACACGTGTGCACATCGGGAGAAGTGCAGAGTTCGAGCAAATTCTGGGGTACCACCTCTATGCGCCCTTCAGTATGTGCCAGCTTGACTGCCACACAGGCACTACCTGACGTCTGTGGCATCTCCAACCCATCCTCGCTATTACTTCGGAAAATGCTTCTCGAAAGAGAAACTGAAACCCACTTCGATAGATAGATTTTCTTTCTCAAAGAACGGAAGCTTGGTTCCGTTCTTTGACGTTCTAGAACGGATCTCACTCGCTCTACATAGTGTGTCAATGTTCATTTACATTTCGGGTCAATCCGTTCGCGGCAAATTTGAACTCTGCATTTGAGAGTATTCAACAATCTTTATTCATTACCTAATATGAACCAAAATATCTTTTCGGATATGCTTCACAGTTAAACTGAATTCTAGGAAAGCAGTTATTATATGGAGCTATCCTAGCAAGATAGCCTAGTCTTGTTGAAATACTCTTCGGCCATCCTGACTATTCGAAAGCCCTGCACGTCACAGCAATCGCCAACCAACTAGCGGCTGCCAACCAACTAGCGGCTACGGCATGCCTCGTAGAAGCATCGCTGCTCACAGCGGTCACCCATTCGACACCTTTACTCGTTGTACAAGACTTTGGAGAAGCGTCAAGCAAGGCAGCAGCAGTCACAAGCTTCACTTTGAGCGCGCATATCGGAAGCTGCTGGAAGCGCTACGGGTAAACGCTTCATCCGAAGCATTGTAATGCTTGATGAAAAGCGGCTATATTTTTCAACACCTCATCGCAGAAACCAATGGCTGTACCGTGAATAGATCCGACATCAATCGCAAGAAATGATGTGCACAAAAGAAAGGCGATGGTGTTGGTAAATCAAAATATTTAGAATCTGTCTGTAGAAGAAGTTGACAGATCGTGGTGGTATCGAAACTACACCTTGTTCTTGTTGTTGTAAAGATTTGTTCTGTTTGACTCGAGCAATGGTGTACTTTTAAAAGAACTAACCTATGCAGAACTGGGATGTGTCGAAGCAATATGCCGTGGGTTTTCGATTTCTGAAGACAGGACGAGGTATCGAATAATCCGCCGAAGGGGTCTGCAATGCTTGCCAAATGATGTTTGATTCTTAGGATTTAATGTACAGGTAAAACTGCGGTCGACAATACACATTTAAGAATTGTCTCGGTAGAACATTCGCTTGCTGTTGCGCTCTTACAGTTAGACACAGGTGATCTATCGCTTGAATTTTATTGATCGTGGAGAAGGCAGCATCAATTCATCAATGTGTGCAACCCCAAATTGTCCTCGCTTCATTCTGTGAAAACTATCTGTCCTATCGTTGCGCCGTTGAGGCGAAAACACTCAACAAGACGATGTCTAGTGATCGCCTGACAGCGCTAGGAATCCTTTCAATTACGAGGTCCCCACATCAAGCCGAGTTACTTAATGACTATTAACGATTTGACAAAGGGCGGTGTCTTTGAATATAGAACATCGATGTTTCTCAGCAGAGTCGACTAATTCTTAGAGTTCCAGAAGTCCTAATATATTCTCCCACCTGCCCTCCTTGAAAACTTTGCCAGCTTCTCTTCAGCTTCTGTTCACTGGAAGTGCGTTTGAGCGTAAATGAGCCATCAGAAGCACTACATAATGAAGATCATCTTTGTAAGAGGATGTAGTCCGACGCTTCCACATACGATATAGGACGATCAACATAATGCAAAATCTGCTTGGCTAATGCATGGTGTAACGATCGTCATATCGTCAGCGATCGCTTCAACCCTTCGAGTAGAAGAGGAATTCTTTTCACTTTTTCCCGAACTGCAATGTACTCGGTAGCTTGCACTCTTGCTAACCTTCGCTTGCTTTTAGCGCATGTAGTATCACCACAGATCAACCACCGCCGGAACTCTTTGGAGTAGTGTCTGTTTGCGTTGATACCATTTATGTACGTCACTGTTGCGATTGTCTAACGAAGGCTGAGCTGAATAAATGGCCCGCAGAAAATGCATGGAATGCATGTGGACGACAACGTGCGAAGTGTTCAGAAGTTATCAAGTACAACCGTGAAAGCGCATGTAGCGCATGTGACAGGGTCAAGCGTGGAGTTCGATTTTTACTGGAAATTTACGACACCCCCCTCAGAAGCGGAATTCGTACAACTCCTACCTCTCTCTTCCACTGTTCTATTTCTTGTATTTCTTGATTTTTTCAAGGTTTCAGGTGCATTTTGAACTCTTTAATAGATTCTTCTTTTCAGATGCGGCTTCGGCACTGAAGAGAACAATGAAACGAGTTCCCTGAACAATACATGTTTTCAAAACACAATAAAATTCTTTAAAATTTTGAATGCTATTTTCGACACCTTAAAATAAAGATTTTCTGGTAGCAGTCCTCCAATCATCACTGTTCAATTTATGCAGTTTTTTTTTTCAGGAGGTCACGGACACGGAACATTCTTCTACTTGAAGGAGCGACATTTGTATCTGAAATTGTGCTCTGAAATTGTGTTATATAAAATGTTGATTATTACTTCCTGATGACGACTTAAGTGCTTTCCTTATGAATTTTTTGAAGCGTTTATCGAATCGATTATGGAGCGGAAAAACGAAGGATGGACGATGGACTTCGCTATGGAAATAATGTTTTCTAAAGAAACGTCATAAAAAAACGAAAATAAAGCTACATAAACCCGAGCTCTGTGCACGATACAGCGAAAAAACATAGTTCTCCGCAGCGATGACGGAACTGCGATGACGATATGATTAGGATGGGTCGTGAGCAAAATTCTCGTTTTTCATGAAAAATTTTTTTTTTGGCCGAAGCAGACCACCCATACTTATAAAATTCTGAGACAAAAACTTTCCAGTCTTGGTCAATGCACAGTAAAAAAATCATGATTTTCTGGATCGAGCAGGATAAATCGACCTCCGGTCGACTTTGCACCAACGTCATCGGAGCATAAACTTGAGCGTTCACAAAAAGGTACTCGGTAAGTTTTTTTGAATTTCGGGGACTATTCTAGCTTTTTGAAAACAGGAAGAAAAACGCTTTACCACCATGTAAAAACCATTTTCGAAAAGAGTGTTCTTCATGCGGGGCGGACGGTTCAATTTTTGAGCGAAAAAATTGAAGTGACTTTACAAAAATGCTCATAACTCGATAAGTTTTCCGAAGTTTCAAAATTCCGTTAACTTATCAAGAACTAAAAAAAAGTTTTTTTTGCTATATAAGAATCAATTTCCAAAAGAAGGAGTCTTCACGCGCAGCAAGAGGGGTCTAATTTCTGGTCCATTTCGCAAAAAATACGTACCGAAAACCGAACCCCCTCGCCACGCATGAAGATCCATTTCTTGGAAATGAATTCCTGTACAGTTAGAGAGCATATTTGCTCTATTTTTTGATGGTTACGCGGGATTTTTAATTTTTGGAAAATTAGCCAAGATATGATCAATTTTCGGAATTCGTGAACTGAATCCTTCACCAACGTCATCGAGATGATTTCACAAAAATGTTCATAACTCAGCCAATTTTTGAAAATCGAAAATCTCGCTCAGCCATCAAAAAATAGAAAAAATTTGCTTTCTTACCATATGATAATCAGTTTCCAAAAAAGGGACATGGGGGTTCGATTTCTGGTCGATTTTCGGCAAAAATCGAAAACAAACCGAATCCCCTGCGCCCCGCATGAAGATCGCTTTTATATAAACTTTTTTTGCAACCATACAGAAGGGTTTTTTCTCTTTTTTTTTCTCTGGTGGCGATGTCCGTTCCTCCGCATGGTGCCACTGGAAACTGCCCGCTCTGCGAGTTAAGCCGAACACGGACATTCGATTGCAGGCGACAGACCCTTGTGACAGGCCGGCCTACGAACACCCATGTCACATCACATGGTTCATGACATTGCAAGTTTTTCGTGATAGTGTTACGGCGTCCGCGGGAGCCGACGCGCACTCGCAGAGCCTGGCGAGTGTGAGAAGTATGCGAGGGTCCCTGATGCGAGGACGGCATCGGGGGCAACTGAGCTAGTCCGAAAGTCCCGTAACGTAAGCAGGACCCGCGTGGCTACGCTGAATGTGGGTACGTTGACGGGCCGCTCGTGCGAGTTGGTTGAAGCACTGGAGCGTAGAAGAGTTGATTTCTGTGCGGTGCAGGAGACGAGGTGGTCCTGCCGCAAGTCAAAGGACATAGGACGTGGCTTCAAGGTCGTCGTTCTATGTGGAAGTCCCAGGACCACCAGTGGTGTCGGAATAATCGTCTCCGAACGATTTCGTGACTCGATTGTAAGCGTCGAGCGCTTTGACGATCGATTGATGAAGATCGTTGTCGCCGCGAAGGAGCGACTCTATCACTTCTTCTCTGCGTATGCTCCGCAGACTGGCTGCTCGGATCAGACCAAGGAAGAGTTTTGGAGCCTGCTTGATGGGAAGACAGCAGAGGTACCGTCGAAAGATGTCATCATAGTCGCTGGTGACCTCAACGGGCACGTCGGCGCGACGAAAGACGGGTACGGCTGTCATGGTGGGTTCGGTTACGGATCGCGTCACGCAGATGATGAGCGTATCCTTGAATATGCGGAATCGCACAACCTCACCATAGTGAACACCGTATTTCGCAAACGCGATTCCCACCTCATCTCGTTCTATAGCGGAAACACCAGGACTCAGATAGACTTTGTCCTTGTGAAGGATCGAGACCGAAGTCTTGTCACAGACGCGAAGGTCGTGCCGTATGAGTCGGTCGCCCCACAGCATCGACCGCTGATCTGTACTTTAAAGATCGCCCCTCCGAGGCTGAAGCAGATAGAGCGATGCTGTGCAGCTAGAATCAAGTGGTGGCGAATGAGAGAGAAGGAAGCAGTTGTGATTTCTCGCGTGCGGTTACCGACAGTCACGACTGTCGACGAAACTTGGAAGAAAACGACCGGCGCGATTCGTCAAGCTGCAAGATTGGAACTCGGCACTACGAAGCCTGGACGACGCAAAGTCGGCAAGCAGACATGGCTGTGGACAGATGACGTGAAAGCCAAAGTTCGAGAAAAGAAGACGCTATATCACGTGTTTCTCGGCGAAAAGACAGCCGATAACTGGCGGAAGTACCAAGAAGCGAAGAAAGCTGCAAAGAAGGCCGTGGCTGTTGCGAAGGCCACTCATTATGGAGATGTCAACGAGAAGCTCGAGTCACGCGATGGTGAGCGGTATCTGTACCGACTCGCAAAGAATCGCCATCGCCAGACCGAGGACATCGAGAAGTTCTTCGGCATCAATGATGAAAACGGCCGTCTTCTTATGGACCGCAAGAAGGCATTGAAGCGATGGCGTGACTACTTTGAGGAAATCTCCACAGCAGAATTTCCTCATCCAGCCATCCCTTCTACGGCTCCAACCCACGGCCCCGTTCAGAAGATCACCGTGGAGGAGATTGAGGCGGCTTTGAAGAAGATGAGGCCACGCAAAGCGACTGGGCCCGATGATGTGGCAGCTGATTTATGGAAGTCCAAGTACGGTACCCTGCTGAGTGGTTGGCGAAGTTCTTTCATCAGGTTGTGGCGGAGAAGAAATTACCTGAGTGCTGGCGCCAAAGTACGACGATTCCGATTTGGAAAAAGAAGGGCAGTCCTGCAAACTGCTCCAGCTACCATCCAATTCGTTTGCTTTCGCACAGCTTGAAGATCTTTGAGCGAATTGTCGACGGGCGAATCCGTGACATCGTCCAGTTTTCCAGCAATCAGTGCGGCTTCGTAGCTGGCTGTGGCACCATCCATGCCATACACGCCACCGGCCTCCTGTTAGAGAAGCACCATGAGAAACAGAAGCCGGTGCATATAGCCTTCCTCAACTTGGAGAAGGCCTTTGACCACGTACCGCGTGAAGTGATATGGTACGCCTTGCGGCAGAACTGTGGAAGTCGAAGTTTTGGTACCCTGCTGAGTGGTTGGCGAAGTTCTTTAATCAGGTTGTGGCGGAGAAAAAAGTGCCTGAATGTTGGCGCCAAAGTACGACGATCCCGATTTGGAAGAAGAAGGGCAGTCCTGCAGACTGCTCCAATTACCGTCCGATTCACTTGCTTTCGCACAGCATGAAGATCTTTGAGCGAACTGTCGATGGACGAATTCGGGACATCGTCCAGCTGTCCAGCAATCAGTGCGGCTTCGTGGCTGGCTGTGGCACCATTGATGCCATACACGCCGCTCGCCTTCTGATAGAGAAGCATCGCGAGAAACAGAAGGTAGTGCATATCGCCTCCCTCGACTTGGAGAAGGCCTTTGACCGCGTACCGCGTGAAGTGATATGGTACGCCTTGCGACATCATGGAGTTCCCGAAGAGCTCATAGAGTGGGTGCGAATTCTCTACTCTTGTCCAAAGAGTCGAGTGCAAGCTGCAGCTGGAACCTCGATGGAGTTCCCCATCTCTGTCGGGGTACAGCAGGGTTCTGCGCTTTCCCCACTCCTCTTTGTTGTCGTCATGGATGCCATCACACGAGATCTTCAGAAGCCCGTCCCTTGGACGTTGCTTTATCCCGATGACGTGATGCTCGCTAGCGAAGATAAAGGTGAACTCGAGCGAGAGGTGCAAGCTTGGTGTGATCGCTTGGAGCGGTTTGGACTCGGATTGAACGTGAAGAAGACCGAGTATTTAACGACGGACGTTACCGAGTCCAGCTCCATCAAGGTTAACGGCATCGAGCTTCCACGCACTGCGGTCTTTAAGTACCTGGGATCAGCAGTCGCGTCTGATGGCAAACTGATGGTCGAAGTGAATTCACGCGTGAGTGCAGCTTGGTCCAAGTGGCGCTCGTTGACTGGGGTGCTCTGCGATAGGAAGATACCGGAGCGCTTTAAGTCAAAGATCTACAGGGCAGTTATCCGGCCAGTAGCGATGTACGGCGCTGGGTGTTGGCCTGCGACCAAGGAAGTTGAAACGCGCCTCAGCGTCATGGAGACGAAGATGCTGCGCTGGACGGCAGGAGTCACGCGCATGGACCGCATCCGAAACGATGCTATTCGGCAGAAGTTCGGTGTCGCGCCGATAACTGACAAGATGCGCGAAGCTCGCTTACGATGGTACGGCCACGTTCTGCGTGGAAAGGAAGATAGCGTCCGCAAGATATGCCTTAAGTTCGAGGTGGTAGGAAAGCGGCCTAGAGGGCGCCCGAAGCAGCGCTGGGCTGATACGTTACATACGGACTTGAAAGCGGCTGGCGTCCACCCTGATCTAGCGCTGGATCGGGAAAGGTGGCGTCATGATACCAGAATAGCGGACCCCGCTACGAAGCGGGACAGACGCTGAAGAAGAAGAAGAAGAAGAAGAAGACAGAAGACAGAAGGGTTTTTTTCTCTACTTTTTGACAACTTAGAGGAATTTTTGAATTTCAAAAGACTAGCTGAGTTATGTGTGTTTTTGTGAGATCACTCCGATGATGACGGTGAAGGTCCAACCGAAATTCAGTTCACGACTTCCGAAAATTGATCGTATCTCGGCTAATTTTCCGAAAATCAAAAATCCCGCTCGACCCTCAAAAAATTGAGCAAATGCGCTCTCTAACTGTATAGGTATTCATTTCCAATAAATGGATCTTCATGCGGGGCGAGGGGGTTCGATTTTCGGTACGTACTTTTTGTGAAATGGACCAGAAATTAGACCCCTCTTGCTGCGCATGAAGACTCCTTCTTTTGGAAATTGATTTTTATATAGCAAAAAAACTTTCTTCTAGTTTTTGATAAGTTAACGGAATTTTGAAACTTCGAAAAACCTACCGAGTTATGAGCATTTTTGTAAAGTCACTTCAATTTTTTCGCTCAAAAATTGAACCGTCCGCCGCGCATGAAGAACACTCTTTTCGAAAATGGTTTTTACATGGTAGGAAAGCGTTTTTCTTCCTGTTCTCAAAAAGCTAAAATGATCTCAGAAATTCAAAAAAACCTACCGAGTTATGAACCTTTTTGTGAACGCTCAAGTTTATGCCCCGATGACGTTGGTGCAAAGTCGACCGGAGGTCGATTTATCCTGTTCGATCCAGAAAATCATAATTTTTTCACTGTGCATTGACCAAAACTGGGAAGTCTTTGTGGCAGAATTTTATTCGTATGGGTGGTCTGCTTCGGCTAAAAAAATTTTTTCATGAAAAACGAGAACTTTGCTTACGATTCATCCTAATCATATCGTCATCACAGCGGAGAAGCTTAGTTTTTTTTATGTATAGTAAACACGATTTAAAATTTTATGTGTCACAATTCCACTCTCTGTCGTTTTTTCCTTCAGAAGGCAGAAAAGTTTTTTCCGCAAAGAGTCCATTCATACTTCAATTGCGGTCGATCATGTTAGAATTCGCAGTAGCCGCAAGCAAACTGCTATAACTCGGAGATCTTTGGGGCTTCTTAAAAATTCACATAACTTCAATAAATGTGGGTTCTGTGGCAAAACGAAGGTTTTAAAATTAACATCTTCCATGTGATTAGAATGTGTGTATTATTCCACTGTGATTTGAGTCTACATTTTTTCGGCAAATGACGCTAAATCAAGATCATATAGAAAATCGTTTCAAAAAAACATAGTTTTATTACTGTGGGTCAAACGGGATTGAAATTCTATAGGGTACGATTTCACTTTCAGGCGCTGTTTCCTGCAGAAGAGAGAAAATTCTTCTCAAGGCAATTCCGTCTTTCGGTTGCCATTCTTTCATCGATTCGAAGAGAGCTTCAAAAATCTTGTAAAGAAAGTTCTTAGGTTGTCCTTAGTAATTAGGATTTAATATTAAATAGAATGCAATTTTGGAAGTAGATGTCGTTCCTTCAGGTAGAAAACTCCATGTTTATGACCTCCTGGCAAAATCTGAAAAAACGAAAGCCTCTCATTGACTGTAAATCTGCGAACAGGCAACCTCTATTTTTCACTGTACAATATTTTTTTATTGAATCCTATTTTTTTACTCCAGGAAACGTGATGCTTGTATGTATCCGCATAGTCATAGCTACACCTGGAAAAAATAACTTATTAAAGGATGCAATCATCTAAAAACCTGAAATTAGAGAGAATCCTCTGCCAAAACCGAGAGAGTACAACCCCCCCCCCCCCTCCAGACGACGTAACACTATGACCCCCCTTCGATTCCCGAACCTCAAGCTTGACCCTGACTCTGCATCTGCTAGGTGAAATTCGCGAGCCCGTTAATATTCCACTATTCAGTATTGTACAGCATTCATCCTATGTTAGACCTTTTGCGTACGAGGCCTTCTTCAAATCTTGCTATTAGCAATTTGGCTAACGCTCAGCACGTTAATTTTTTATTTAGAAAATTGCCTCGCAGACCAGGGGTGTGCACAAATGAAATTTCAAATTTCGTAAATCGTAAACTGCAGTTACGAAAAAACCGCCGCAAATCGTAAATAATAAACCGTAAATCGTAAGGGTTATCTAATGTATAGTGCAGTACGTCTAAATTTTCAGAGGCGTTTTCTGCTAATGTTAATCAGATGTGATTCAATATTTATTTATTTGTCGCTTTATCCTCGGCTCAAACAAAACAGTTTTCCTTCCAAACTATTTCCCTTTTTTCACGTCTTCTTGCTGGTAATACACCTTTCTAATTGGTGTTCACACGGTTCAAGAAAGGTCGATTCAAAAACTTTACTTGGGTATTTCAACAAAAAGCCTGCACTGCTGAATATTCATTAAAATACACCGAATTTTAGCTTGCTCAAAAATTTTGCAGAAACAGCAGTGAAAAGGCCGCTGCCAAAACTTACACTTAAAAACCCATTTCAACACTGACCAATGCGGCGAAAACAGCAACTGTAGTAATACAACAAGCCTACTGTCATACGATGCGAATGTGTGCTGAGTGAATGCGTGGCTCAATCCCATCGTCTGACGCACCGAAAAATCTCCGCTTTCTGCATTTTGAAATAAGTCCAAAAACATTCCCATATAAGATGGATAAAAAACTTTTGGTCGCCGAAACTGTGTGATCAGATTTCTTGGACATCTTTTGTAGTCACTTCAAGATAGGAAGGCCAACGTATAACTTTAGGCATCTTCAGTTTTATTCCATAAACGAGACATTGATTTACAGGGTGCCTGGCTTAGATTGAAAGTAACCATATTTGAGTTATGGATTGCGAAGAACTCGGTATAAGCTGAAACTGGTTCAGTTTTAGTTTTTAGAAGTCCATTTTAAACGCAGCAGGTGAAAACGGTATGTAGACCGCTGCAGGGGCGTAGACACACATTTATTGCTTGATGGGAGAGTACTGAGCCATAGCCACAGCGCGACTCTCGAACTCAGAACTCTGTTAATTGTAAAGAGTTTGCAATGGAGACGCTTCCTAACTTTAAAAGTGCTCCCACGTTCTGAACCGATCGACAACCTCAGCGATCGCGGTAACCTAAACCTACTTAGAGCGCCGGTTTTTTACGCAATTTTGGCTGCACCATTTAATTTTGAGCTTTCTTAAAAATATGGCACTAGTATTTAATAATTCTCCGCACTCGCTCAAGCTACCTTTCGCCAGTTCTGTAACGAACATTTGCTCTCCCGGTGTCTGCAGCATCCTGAGCGAATCAAGTAAATGCACTAGCCTCAATCACACCACTGAAAAGGGAGAGCAAACGTACAAGAACCAGTTAACCTTTTCTTTAACAGTTCGCTTCTACTGGACTTTGTATATCAGTTTGCTCCGCCCTACGAAGTGCAGTGTAAACCGATAGAAACTGTTGTATCCTGAGGATACACTTGCTAGACCTCTGGGGTCTCTTCTTGTTGCTCTCTGCGTCAACAGAGAGCTCCACGTCCGCGTGCGTAGAGGCAGTAGAAATAGTACAGATTTATTAGCAGAATACCACGGCCACACGAACGACGACGACTGGAGGCGGTGGAGGTAGGCTGGCGGCGGCTGGAACTCCTTGGCGACGGCCCTCGGCGACGACCTGCGACGACGACCCCTGAGGGTCTCGGCAGCGGCCTTATATGCGTCCCGTTTTCCCGTCGGTCGTTACTTTGACCTGCCTCGGCGGATTACCACCGCGCCTACGTGGGTGGTCATCGCCTTTCTACTAGCCGGCTACGGGCGCGCTATACACGATCACCACTGTGATCGTCCAGCCATAACACCTCCCCTAGTAGGAAAATAATTACAGCAAATATTTTTCTACTACTTAACGGAAACCTAATTTACAACCGAAACCTAAGGAAAACTACAGCAGTCAACAATTAACTAAGAAAAGTCGTCTACTCCATAGCGTCGGACTGGTCTTCTGGTCCTTGTAGAACGTCGTAGCTGTGGTGGTTGATCTCGGTCAGCATCGCGTCGTTGATTGGTTGAACCCGCGGTCGTTGAGCAAGCAGGTTCCGTTCTCCATGGTCGTCTAATTCAAGAACATGGAGCAACGTTCTGAGCGCACGCTTTCTTCCTGACAAGTTCGCTCTTCGGCGCAACGTCGCATCTGATTCGCGTGCTTGCGAATCGCTCTTCCGTCAACTTCGACCTCATAGTTGACGGCACCAAGGCGTTTCACTACCTTGCCTTTCGTCCACACAAATCGTGGTGCCTTCCATCTCTGCACGTATACGTATACCTACAGTGAGCTCTTTGGGCAGCACACCATGCCTCTTGTCGAACTGCCGCTTCTTCTTTGCTCGTCTTTCCCTCGCGAGCGGGTCTTCTGATTCCTCTTCCATCGGAATCAGCAAGCTCAAACGCGTCCTTACCTTTCTCTCCAGAAACACTTCCGCCGGAGTTTTCTCATTCAGGCACGCGTTTGGCGTGGATCTGTACGCCTGAAGCATCACGTTGAGCGTCTCTTCTGTTGGTCTCTCCTCCCCTTTAAGCTTTTTGATACCTCGCTTAAGCGTATCAACAAAGCGTTCCGCCTGTCCTTTAGACTGGGGATGATAGGGGCAGTCTTGATGTGCTCAATTCCTCCTTCCTCGCTCATCCTTTTAAACTGTTCCGTCACAAACTGTTGGCCACTATCACTAACTATTGCTTGCGGCAATCCATACCTCGCAAACAGATTTTTCATGGCCTTTACGGTTTGTCTTGCAGAGATATTTGCCATCTCGAACATCTCTGGCCATTTGCTGAACGCATCTACCACCACCATGTATTAGGAACCATGAACTAGTCCAGCAAAATCTATATGGACACTCTGCCAAACACGGGTAGGCGCTTGCCATGTCTCTAGTGGTACCTTCACAGGATTCTTTGCACTTTTCTGACACTTACTACACTTGCGTATCACGTCTTCACAGTCCTTGTCAACCTTGGGCCAGTACACATAACTTCGGGCCAACTTCTTCATTCGCACGATCCCAGGATGCCCAACGTGCAGTTTCTTCAAAACGTCTTCTTGCAACTTCAAAGGAATCACCACTCTTTCTCCAGTCATGAGACACTTCCCAACCACGGACAATGTCTCTCTTCTGTTGTGAAAAGGTGCCAACTTCGCATCTCCTTCAACAGCTGCGATCCCCACGTCTTCGTCAGCAGCTCGATTGGTCTGCATCAGCCTTGACAAGCCATCTTCCTCTCCAAACATCATCGTGTTGACATATTCGATGTCAAAGTCATAACCAAGCAGTATCGCAGCCCATCTTATGAGACGATTAGCGGAGTACACTGGAACTCATTTCTTGTCACCAAAGATGGCTAACAACGGTTTATGATCTGTCAGCAACAGAAACTTCCTGCCATACACATACTTGTAGAACGTCTTCACTGCGAATACTAGTCCCAGCACTTCCTTCTCAATCTGGGAATAGTTCTTCTCTGCGCTTCACAGCGACCTTGAAGCATGTGCTATTGGCTTTTCTGAACCGTCCGGGTATCTATGCGAAATAACACATCCGATACCATAGTCGCACGCATCAGCTGCAACTACTATCTTCTGCTTGGGATCATAGTGAGCCAAATTCATTACACTATGCAATGCTGCCTTCAACTTTTCGAATGCCTTAGCTTGCTGGGACTTCCATTCCCACTTCACATCTTTCTTCATCAAGGCATCTAATGGTCCTCGAAGCTCTTTGATCGTTGGCATAAAGGATGAGTAGTACTTTACCATGCCGAGAAATGCACTCAGTTGAGAAACATTCTTTGGCTTAGCCATACTCTTGATCGCTTGGATCTTTTCCGGATTCGGTCTTCTGCCATCCTTGTCTACTATAAAACCAAAGTACCGAATCTCTGGCTTCGAGAATACACATTTCTCCAGTCGAACCTTAAAACCGTACTCAGCTATTCTCTCAAACAACGCTAACAGGTTTTCTTTGTGTTCCTGCACCGTTCTTCCACAGACCAAGATGTCATCCAGGTATGACGTCACATCTCTCAAACCAGAGACCATCTTGCTCATTATCTGCTGGAAAACTCCAGGTGCAGTCTTTATCCCAAAGGTAACCGATTGTACTAAAACAATCCTCTGTGCGTGTTTAAACACGTGTTCCGTTGTGGTCTAGTGGTCTAGTAAGAGTTGTATCCTCAGGAATACAACAGGAACAGCAGTGGTTTGTCGTTTCCACATGAGTGTAGCAACTTTCTAAACCTTGCTTCCAGTCACGATTGATCATGGACTTGCGTCAATTCTAATCGGTAGGATTAGCACGAATCTATTACAAACGAATTAACTAGGCGTTATTACCAAACAGGACATGAATCTCTCTAAGGAACTTCCTCCAAAGTCGTTCTGTGGGCTTGAATGGAACGACCTTCACCGACTTCTATATAATGTTATATCTTGTCGTTACATTTATAAAGGATAAATAAAGGATAAAGGATGGCGTTACTCAATCCCTTTTGGGATGCGCCAGCGCATTCTACTTCTACGGGATGTCGTGGAGGCGATAGGAATGCGTATTTGGCTATACAATGACTTGCGGTGGCCAGCCGCTGGACAAATCAGCGCTTTATCCTTCTCAGACACGTCTGGTACCAATTCACCGACCCTGGAGGGATGGAAGGCTTGGTTGGCCTGGGCGGGAAATCCGAACCAGAAACCTGGTATCGGGTGCAGGCGACAGCCGGCGCCTCCTCCGACTGCTCTTGGGAATCTCAGGTGTCGTTACACTTAGTTTAGATAAATTTATAATTTTCAAGGTCTAATATCTAAGCCCATGAGGTGGTCTGCCAAACTATCGGTGTCAAATCAAAGGTCATGAAAGCGTCGTAAGTGGAGGGATCGCCGGGGGTCGGGGGGAGCTCCGACCAAAGGCGATCCCTCCCGGAGAAAGTCGGGCAGTCGCTGAGACGCTACAGTGTTGGGTTATGAAGTCGCATGGAAAGGGCACATGGCAGTCAAAGATCCGCTAAGGGCCTTCGGGTAAAAATAACCGCGTGGCATCGTCGAGTCCACTGGAGTCTTGCACTGCGGTCTTTAAGTACCCGGGATAAGCAGTAGCGTCTGACGGCAAACTGATGGTTGACGTGAATTCACGCGTGACGTGAGTGCAGCTTGGTCCAAGTGGCGTTCGCTAACTGGCGTGCTCTGCGACAAGAAGACACCAGAGCGCTTTAAGTCGAAGATCTACAGAGCAGTCGTCAGGTTAGTAGCAGTGTACGGCGCTGAGTGTTGGCCAGCGACCAAAGAAGTTAAAACGCGCCTCAGCGTCATGGAGACGAAGAAGCTGCGCTGCACGGCTGGAGTCACCCGCATAGACCGCATCCGAAACGATGTCATTCGGCAGAAGTTCGGTATCGCGCCGATAGCTGGCAAGATGGACGAAGCTCGCTTGCGATGGTACGGCCACGTTCTGCGTGGAAAGGAAGACAGCGTCTTCAAGATAGGCCTTAACTTCGAGGCAATAGTAAATCGGCCAAGAGGGCGCCCGACGCAGCGCTGGGCTGATACGTTACATACGGACTTGAAAGTAGCTGGTGTCCACCCAGATCTAGCGCTGGATCGGGAAAGGTGGCGTCATGACACCAGAATAGAGGACCCCGCCACGAAGCGGGACAAACGCTGAAGAAGAGGAAGAAATGGAACGACCTTCTGCAGTAGGAATGCCATGTGCCTTGCTAGCTCTGGACCGGAAGCGGAAGAGGCCAGCGTCCTAGAGAAGAGCTTATTTTTTAAATAATGTATTGCATTAGCTTCTCCTCTTGAACTGGTCCAAGCGGCAGCAATTGCAATGGTAGAGAAATGGAAAAGATGGATAATCGAAGAGATAAGCCGTATTCGAGAAACCTGTGCACAGGACGGTGACTTCTGTCTCAGTAACACATTAGAGCATCAAAAAACAAATCTAAAGGGAAGTGAAAATAACTATAAGAGGAGACCATTAGAGTGGGCACTTCCTTATAACCCGTTCCACATAGATTTAGACGCCAGTTGGTTGTTGATCAGAGATCGAAATTACAAAAATTTACGATTTACGACCCAAAATGTCCTAGATCGTAAATCGTAGAAAATTGCCAAAAATCGCCATAAATCGTAATTACGCACACCTCTGTCGCAAACTAGCATAAAGAAGGTGCCCCAAAAGCAGTTACAGTGATTGATTTTTCACAAATTTCTCAGCCTGTTGTATGAGAAGCGTTTTTTTTTTCGTTTTTGCGTTTCCAAAACAGCAGAAACGTGTAAAATCCGACGCGTAGCGGAGAACGGCCTTCTCTGTGACTGTTTTGATTCAAACTTAGATTTGTACACAAATTCCGGTAAACAGCACTGACACTCTTACTTGAAAAATACAGTAAGCCATATGAAGGGGAGGGAGCAATTACTTCGTTTGAAGTTACAGAACACCTTCAGCTTTCTGCATTTTAAAATAAGCACAAAAACATTCTCGTGCAGTCTAATCATACATCTCTTTGGACAATCTGGATAGGCGAGTTTGTAGGATTTTTTACATCAAATATTTATTATGTCCTTTTTAGAACCTGAGCATGAGTTGGATGGCATCCAGTTACGGAGATGATGTCATTGAACTGAACAGCTCACTGCAGAATTCAACACTGACATCTAAACACCTAGTCGAACAGTCGTTGAACATGCATCATTGCATGGACCACGGCCCTATCACAAGCGGGAAGATTTGGACGCGCTGTTCTGCAACTCTGGAGCATTTCGCTGTCTGCTTCAGGCTTCAGGCCAACGCTCACGCGTCGCTCCGCACGACGGCACCATTTTCTCAGCTTCATTCCAAGAGCCCAGTATTCCGCCCGCATCCAAGCTCCCCATTCAAAGCAACCGCTTGCTAGCACACCACCCCTCTTGGATTCGGCGGAAAAGTGCACACGCTTGGCATCGATTGTTTCCTTGAAACAGAACTCCATCTGCTCCAGCCGGAGCTCCTCTACGGTGCGTGACATCATCACCGCGACAGCCGTTCCGAGACCAGCATGCCGTCCGCTTCTAGCGGCGGCCTCCACGATGATGTGGTGTCGACAGCCCGATCAATGTGCATCCATTCTGCTCGACTTTCAACACGAAACCGCTTCACTGATCGTGCACGCCCAACCCTTCGCCTGACCATTTTGCTGCTGTCGATTTTTCGACGCTTCATTCCTCCTTTTAAATAGATTGTGACATCTTTCGAAGTCGCCTGGTAGCTAGTGGGAATCGATTGTCAATTCAGCGAAGAAGAACCGCTCGTCTGATTCATTTTCACCAGTCGATGGACCGTTCAATGTTTTGTCTGCTCTAGTATGTTTACCCTTTTTGTTGAGAGGACTCGTCAGGCGATGACATGTTGGCTTTTGAGTCATCGTTTCGAGCTTCTGCGTTCTGCGACGATGGGACGCGCTTTCGCTGTTTGAATTTTCTCGAGCTTCCGTTCCTAGCCAGCCTTGCTGCAGTTCGCGTTCTTCAACCCAAGCCTGTAGAGGCCCTCCAGCGTGTATTACTTCGACATTGAGTGTATGTGAATGTTAGGCAGGGGCAGGAGGTACATACCTGTATGTGCAGGGGTTTAGGTTTGATACCTTGTCGAGATCAACCATGCGCTTAATCCTGCTTTGGCAAGAAATTTACCATTGGAATTGTAAGAGATGAGTGAAGCATGAAGTTCTTTGTTCTGGCATTCAGAATTCATTATAAAGAGCAGACAGTCACTCAATTTGTTAGTTCCCTTACTCAAGAGCTGACTAATACGCTCTATTAGATCGCAAAGTTTGGCAAGGCTGTGGTACATGAACGATAAGTAGAAGCATAAAAGACGGTGACGTGTCAGCATTCTATTTTTCTCGGACAAGTTATTTGCAGACCCGGAGGGATGGAAGGATTGATTGGCCTGGGCGTGACCAAGAACCTCGATTCGGGGAAGACGCGACAGTCGGCGCCTCTTTCCACTGCACTACCACATGACGTAGTGCAGGTGCTGTTATGTGCTTCAATAATTTATACAAAAGGGGTGGTGTTCTTCTCTACCGGTTGGGAGTTCTACTAAATTCTGTCTAACAAGAGCGTCAAAATGTTTAGCCAGAAGACTATCCGGGCGATTGACCTGAACGGCAGCACATCTTATATATGGATAGAAGCGCACCTCCATCAGAAATAAGAAAATGTGAGTATTTTGCACCGAGTTCTGAGCAAAGCATTGTTACAGCATGTTAAAGATCGAGGACATTAAACTTCGCGGTTAACGGTAGGCTTCTCACTTCCCTGGTGGCGGTCTCGCAGGCACGAGGTCGAGCGTACCCGCTCGTCGCCGTTATGTGCTTAGGGTAGTACAGATAAACTGATTCAGACGCATTTTGTTATTGGATGGGGGCTGCTGTGTACAACTCGAGTCTAGTGTTCTTCGTTCCGATCCAACTCAGCCCAACCAAACCTTCCATCTCTTTGGGGCCGATTGAATGGTACTAGACTTGTCTGGAAAGAGCACTTGGTCATCGGCTGCCCACCACAACTCATTGTAGAGCAAAATACGCATTCTACTGTCTCCTCAATAGCCCTAGATGTAGATCTGCACCCGGAAGGGATTGAGTAACACCGTTCCTCATCCTTGTTTGGCCTAACCAAACCTTCCATCTCTCTGGGGCCGGTTAAATGGTACTAGACTTGTCTGGAAAAGTACTTGTTCATCGGCTGCCCAATACAACTGATTATAGAGCAAAATACGCATTCTACTGCCTCCTCGATAGCCTTAGATGTAGATCTGCACCCGGAAGGGATTGAGTAACACCGTCCCCATCCTTGCTTGGCCTACAAGGGATCTGTCCATGTACTCCTCTCCAACACTCATTGCATGACAAGAAGTACGAAGTTGGTCGCATCCGGTCGTTGATACAGTTCCAGTCCGTTGCGGCTTCAAGAGGGCAGAATGAACATCAACAACCCCCTTGCAACATCTTGGGAATCCACACTGCATATGCACCTACATATCTCTGCACTTATTTCGTCGGTGGTAAATGGCAAGCAGAAAGGTATCCCTAGCAGAATGGGCTCTCTTTATCCTTCTCAACGGACCAAGTATCATTGCTTTTGAATGTCAACCACCGAATTCAACCCTTCGGCCTCGCGCCTGTAAGCGGTACCCTACTCACACGTCCACGCGTCGCCAGCATCGACTGCAAAGACAGACTCTACTCCATCTTTAACCGGCTGTAACTCTGTACTATGCAGGATCTGGGTAGCACGTGCACTGCCCTATCTCTGACGCAGAGGAGCATCCGTTCATTTGTAGCACTTCCATTCAGACCTACCGTCGGGTTGTCTCCTGGTAAGACGTAGCTATAAATTTACCACATGCGGCGTATGCAGTGCGCTGGCTATGGGCGCCGTTAGCGAGTACGCGGTCGCGATTCAACGCTGTGATCAGGCAGACTCTTGGGGTGTTTCACCAGAGTTTCTAAGTTGGTTGACCTTATGTTTAGGTGCTACATGTTGCGAATACTACCTGTTGAACACCTGTCTCACCAACAAATAGCGGCAGTAAACAGGTGTAGACTAATCAATCAGGTATTTATGTCTAATGGGGAGAATTCAGGAACAGTGGCTCTTAGCTGGATCGCTGGGTTCACCCCCGCAGTCTCAGTATTGGTCACACAGCTTGACTCGAATCAGACGGTATTAGGTTGGTCTAAAAGTCTTGCAACACTTTACGCTAAGGCCTGTTAAATTTGTTAAAGCTCTTACAGTGTTGATCTTGTGTGTGAGTTCACAGCACATTCTCGAAGTTTCCTCAGGCATACTACATAAGGCCTCGTCGAGTATGAATACAGCAACAATGTCAACGATAAGCAGCAGCATCCTATTACCTATCGTCTACTACGAATTTCTGCAAGGCCATTCCGCAAAGACTGCAGTCTCCAACATCTGCGCTGCATTCAAGGAGGAAGTCATTCACTATTCCGCAGTGGCTCGTTGGTATCGGCGCTTCAAGGCTGAGATATGTCTTTCGAAGATCGACCTCGTTCCGGACGTCCTTCTGTTGTGGAAGAAGACAGCTTGCGCTAAGCCTTCAAGGTGAAGCCAAACTCAACCACTCGCGAATTGGCGGCGACATTTGGATGCGCGCAAAGCACCGTCGTGAGGCAGCTGGAGATCCTTGGTTACCGCAAAGTTTTGCCGTCTTCGGTACCACATGAGCTGCAGGACTCTGGCAAGGCATGCCGAATCAGTGTTGCTGAGTCGCTGCTTCTTCGCCCCCAATCAGTGTTGCTGAGTAGCTGCTTCTTCGCCCGCACAGAAAGGACTTTCTGAAGGACATTGTTACTGGTGATGAAAGCTGGGTTCTTTATGTTAACCACACCCGCAAGAGCCAATGGCTTCCACGCGGAGAACCGGCTCCAAGACAACCGGAACGTGGACAGCACGAAAAAAGGTTCTTCTGTGTTGCTGGTGGGACTCAGAAGGCGTTCTTCACGGGGAGTTGCTGGATAGTGAGACCACAGTCACTGCATCTGTCTGCACTACCCAGCTCCACAGCTTGGCCGACGCCATGCACCAAAAGCGTCCAAAATGGGAAAATGTCTACCAGCTGCACGACAACGCCTGTCCTCATGTGGCAAAAGTGAAAGTGAGTAGTGAGGTTCTACCCCATGCGCCGTACTCTCCAAACCTCGATCCTTCTGACTATCACCTGTTCAGAGCTTTGAAGCAGCATCTTCGAGGTAGAGAGTTCGATGATCGACGTCCACTGGAGATGGAGATTTCTGAACTCTTTTCCTCACAGCCCTCGGAATTCTGGCGAAAAGCAATTGAAAGGCAGCCTGATAGATGGGGCAGGATCATAGACTCGGATTGGGAATATATCGAGGACTGACCTGAGTTTTTGTATACAGTATTATATTGTATTGTATTGTAATATTGTTGTGCTAGTGTCGCAAGACAACCCAATATTTGCGGGAATAGGCAGGAGATGCGCCACACATTCTATTAGTGTGTCCAGAAAGTATTTGCCGAAATACGACAATTTTTCAAATTAACACAATTTTTTATCAACATTTTATTATTCATCCAAATAATTTCCTTCAACATCGACTACTCTCCGCCAACGTTCCACAAGATTTCGAATTCCTCTGGCATAGAAATCCGGCGACTTGGAGGCGAAGAAAGCTCGGAGGTCATTTTCGAGTTGGTCACGATCTTCATAATGCCATCTTTCCAGGTAATGCTGAAGTTATCGAAAAAGATGGTAGTCACCTGGGGCCAGATCTGGGTTGTACGGTGGTTGCGGCAGAACCTCCCATCCGAGTTCCAGAATTCTCTGGGAAGTCGTCTTCGCGATGTGTGGGCGCGCGTTATCGTGCAGCAAGCGAATTTTGTCGAGCCTGGGTTGTTCCTTGCGCATCTTGTCGGCCAGTCTCTGCATTTGGGTAGCGTAGACCTCGGCAGTGACAGTCGTGCTGTCAGGAAGCAGCTCGAAGTGGTAGATTCCATAAACTCCCCACCAGACGCTCAGCATGACTTTCCTCGCATGAATTTCACCCTTTACGAAAGATTTCGGCACTTCATCGCGTTGGCACCACGCACGTTTACGACAACGGTTGACGTAGAGGACCCATTTTTCGTCTCCTGTGACGACAGTGTCCTGCCAGTAGAAGGTGCGACTTCGGGAGAGCAGCTGAGTGCATATGTCCAGACGTCTTCGCCGGTTGTCGTCGGTGAGTTCGGTGGGAGTCACTGACTGAGCTTTGTAACCTTTCCAAGAGATCGCAGTCCATTGTCCACGGTGGATCGGAAACAGCCAAGAGCAGCAGCAAAATAACGCACACCTCCATGTGGATATGCCAGTTTCCTCAGTTCATCCAGAGATATCGTTGTCGGTCGACCAGAGCGAGGCTCATCTTCGAGACTCCTTTTGCCGCTTCTGAAGCGTTGGAACCAGCTATACACTGATCGTACAGAAGGAGCTTCAGAGCCGAATACACGACACAGTTAGGAGAACTACAGGAGCTCTTAAATATGGAAAAACTTATATGAAGAATGTGTATGCTGAACTATCAAGATACTGAGTTTGTGCAGAAATAATGTCGGATTTTGTTATTGTATTCCACGTTGAGATTTTAAAAATTTCTGAAATTACGTTATATATTTTGGAGGGTGCAGGATTGGATATACGTCAGTGCTTCATAGAATAGACAAGTCTAGCACCAATTCACCTACCCCGGAAGGATGTAAGGCTTGATTGGCCAGAGCGAGAAATCCCAACCAAGAAGCTGGTATCGGGTACCTGGACAGCCAGCACCTTCTCAGACTGCGCTCCATATTCTTAACCGAACAAGTTCAGTAAATAAAACTGGAGTTGCCTTCATGAGCGGGCAGAGCATTTGCCAGCTGATGATTCGCGCGCAACTACACAAATTTCCCGTCATCCTGTGCCGTGACACTAAGCCATCATCCGTCCCACAGGTATGGTCCTTCTTGCTGCTCGAGTGCAAAACACCTTGATGAACATACCTTGCCTACGTTCACTAAGTGGTCTGGCTGATCTAACGTACCCTTCTTAGATGCCTTGCCGGTGTGCATCGTGCACCAGCCCGCTTAGTACCACTGATTCTCTACTGGTCAGAAATCGTAAAAATGAAACGGTTGCTTTGGCTTTGTGGACGAGATGATAGAAATTAACACACCTTCAAAAGACGTACTGGCTGTACTGAGGATGGCGTGAAGCGCGACCGCAGTCACTCAGGATGCTAGGCCTTCAGGACGCCTTTTTGCGTTTTGCGACTCGAAAACTGAAAGTGTATTGTTTATCCCTAATTTGGTAGTCATGGAAGTCTATATGGAAGCGTAACCCTTGGAAATGTATCGCGCTGCCAGGCATTCAGTTTCCAGCTAAACCTCGTGATATTTCTTTCGACAGCAATTCCATAAACTATTTGCCTATTTTTTCCAAGGTATTTCTTCTATGCACACTATTTGGAGAATCATAAAAGGTTGTAAAATCACAAATCACTTGAAATTCTGTATCGGAAAGCGCCTCGAATTTCCAGTGAGGTTGTTAAAGGTTGAAACCGTAAAGGACAAATCATCTCCGATATGATTGTTGGGAGACGGGCGCCTCTTGTTCGCGATAACCTGTTTTATATCGTAAGAAACGCCAAAGAGCGGCCGTTTTTTGTTTTTTTTGGTCAACTCGAGTCTGCGGAAGATAGGGGCTGCAAGACCGTTGCGGTTCTTCTATAATAGCAAACGAGCGCAGATAGCTAGTGCACATTCATCTACCTTTATGGAACATTTTTCCTGACTTGTTATTCGGGAATTATTTCCTTGAATTCTTCATTTTCTGTAGCGCACGCTAGCAGTAATGGACACCACTTCAGTACAGCAATCGGATTGAGACGGTAAACAGTAAATCGTCTCGATTTGGTGTTCGCAGGAATCAAGCTCTATAGCCTGACGTAGTTGGCCCATTGGTATGGTATCGTTCGAGAGGTGCAGTGCACTTACTTAACCATTGGCAGGTTGCATTGTAGTTGTGAGGTATATGAGGACGAATGCCCGGCGCATCCCAAGGCTGCTGGGTCCGGATTCATCAACGAAGGTGTCGCTAAATCGCTACCACAAATTTACCTAACCCTCTTCTTGCTAGAAACTCACGGGCCCTTGTGACTCGCGAGCGACGCGGTGAAGGATGGAGCGCATGCGTCCGACTACACTTGGCAGCGCACCAAACGCGCTGCAACTGGTCAGACATCAGCAGTAGAGCGTTACCGGTACTTCACCGCGTCGTTCACCGGACGCTCTAGCTCTAGCCTGGTAACCGTTGCAACGGTTTTTACCGGAAACCTACCACGCCGCGTGTTGATGAATCGCGGTTTGTGGCGGTCTCGCGGTAAGCTCAATCGTTGCCGGCCGCTAAATCGTTGATGAGTCCGGGCCGTGGTGGTGCAGACGCTTACCTTTATTATTCACCAGTCGTCCGCCACATCGTCGCCTGATACCTGGTATATACACTGAAACTTGCAAATACCTGAGTAGCGCACCAGTATCATTTCAACACATTTTTTTTGTGTATGAACCCTTCTTCGTGCACACGGCTAAAAGGCTATGTAGTGCCTTATAAATTAAGCAACAAACTGCTTTCTGAACAACTGTTTCCGCTTATCAAACCCCTACCCTGCTATTAGGTTGTAGCGAATTAAATGGCACTGGCTCGCGCCATTTTTTGGCGCGTCTTTACGCGTTTGATCAAGAACGAACTGTAACATGTGGCATATCATTTAGAAGCGCAAACTTTGGTCTACCGGTGAGCACCAAATTTTCTATGTAAAGTGGGAAAACTTTAGAGTTTTATTGACTTTTTTGCAGATGGACAAAAGGGTAATCCGAGGCATTTACTTGTATGAATTCAAGCTGGGCACTACAGCTAAGGAGGCGGACGAGAAGATCAACGCCGCATCCGATCAAGGATGTTCCACAATTCAGACGGCGTATCGTTGGTATCAGAAGTTCCGGAATGGAGATGAAAGCTTGGAATAACATGAAGGTTGTGGGAGGCATAGTGATGTTGATGAGGACGAGCTGAGAGATGTGGTAGAGGAGGATCCACACAAAGGTACCAGGGAGATAGCGAAGGTTCTTGGCGTCAGTCACAACACAGCTGCCCGGCATCTGAAGGAAATTGGAAAGACCAAAAAGCTGGAAAGATGGGTGCCTCACGAGCTGTCTGAGGAGCAAAGAAACCGACGATATGAGATCTCGTCCGCACTGCTTCTACGGAACGAAACAGACCCATTCCTTGATCGCATCGTAACCTGTGACGAGAAGTGGATAATGTACGACAACAGGCGACGATCGGCACAGGGGGTGGACAGCGATGAGAGCCCCAAGGTTTTTGCGAAGCCGGAATTGCCCCAAAAGAAAGTAATGGTGACAGTATGGTGGTGTTCGCTGGGAATTATTCACCACAGCTTCCTCCCTCCCGGTGAATCCATCACGGCAGAGAAGTACTGCATTGAAATTGAAGAAATGATGAAAAAGTTGAAGGATATCCTTGGTAAACCGAAGGCGAGTTCTCCTTCTGCACGACAATGCTCGCCCACATGTAGCACGAATGACGTTGCAGAAATTGAATGAGCTGAGCATTGAAACTCTACCACATCCTCCGCTTTCTTCCGACCTCTCCCCAACAGACTACCATTTCTTCAAGCATCTTGGCGACTTCTTGGTAGGGAAAATATTCAAATACCAACAGGATGCCGAAAGTGCCTTCGAAGATTTTGTCAATTCCAGAACTTCTGATTTTTATGCTACTGGGATAAGAAAGCTTGTGTCAGGTTGGCAAAGATATGTAGAATCAGAAGGTTTTTATTTCGATTAATAAACTTGCCTACAAGCCGAGATATTAACTGTTTAAATTTACAGTGGTTCAGTGCCATTTATTTCGTTACAACCTAATATATGGCCGTCTTACAGTCGGAACTAAGCCCTACCTTCTGGGCGATTGTGACGAAAGTATGGACAGGTATGTAGGCAAGACAACCGACCGCTTCTCTCACTTTAACAATGAGGCCCTGTAGTGCAATTTTACGGAGAAAATTATAACATAAGATACGCAAAGGATTAAAGTGCTGAAGAAAGTACAAAAGGATGAAGAAGGTGGACGCCAGCTAATCCTTTCTGGGCTGTTGGGTTTAGCAGATTTTCAGTGACTTTAGAAAAACAGATGATCAAGTTGTTCTGAACTCGAACCGTATCTGGAATCGATATGGGGTTCGCTCTAGAACCGGTGCCTCTTCTATCTGCGTCAAATTGGCTGTAAGAAGTGAATTAACGGGAAATAGTTATTCTTCAAGGCAAATGTAGGGGAAATTATGCAGCTTGAAAGAAGGGCAAGGTGTACATATATTACATTATAATGAACGGTAAATGCAAATGGACATATGGTTTCCTTGGTAAAGCATACGTTTCTTTAAGATCTCCCGTTAAATTTCTTATGTTCTGATATGCAACTACAGCTAGTGTGGCTAGCGTGTTGGATAAACTGTTACACAAGATTTAGATCTATGTAGTCTATAACACGTTAAAAGTGCTATAGAAACTCTACACATATGTATTGTTTTACGTGTGAGTGTATGTACCGTATGTCTGTTACCTTCCGTGAAGACCTGTAGAACATTCATATAGCTTAAGCCATGTATGTTCTCTGTATGTTAGCCATGTATGTATGAGGAGAATTAGGCTGAATAGGACAGCTAGGAAAAGAAAGGGCTTCTACACGTTTGCTTCCTGTTGCTAACGCGTGTCTCTAGCAAGCTACATTTGCCTAACTCTATATTTTCCCGACTTTCCCGACGTGAATTTCATCTGTAACTTTGCAAACTTACGTCAAACTACAATCGTAGTCCTTCAGTTTTTTCTTCAGGAATCTACATCCGGAGTCCCTGTAATCGCAGGAATTTTTTGCCACTTGGCGGAACACTTGTCTTTGTGGTGGCAGCGACATGAGTTTTCGCAGACCTTTCTCGCAAAGAGGACGGGGGCGAGGTCATTTCTTTTGTCGACACGGTGCCCCGATGTTATCGTTCTTTCAACAGCTAATGTTGAAAATCTTGGTACAGCATCTGCCGCTCCTTGCCTCTACATCGAAATCGCGATAAACGGTGATTAATGTGTTGCGTTTTACTGAATAAGTCAGGGAGCGCTTTATCTTTCACGGAATTCAAACATATTAGTTATCTCTGCAGCAGACTAGGTCAGCCGAAGGTCGAATTTTCCAAAATTTGGAAATGCATGCTGTAGAAGTACCTTTGTCAACTGCGCGTGAGGTGTTCTAGTTTTCAGCCGATCCTTTCGACATCTTAACCCGCTAACAGCGCAGTCGTGCATCACAAAGAACGGCCATGTTTTGAGTAAAATAAACGTACGAATGCACGTGGTCACTATCCATTCCTTCTTGGACACATCCACGCGTTCTATTTCTAAGTCTATCGTGGAGGTAGATGGAGTGTGCACTCATCGTGTGCAACGACTGGTGGTCGCAGCCTTCGAACAGTTGATTTATCCTTCTCATACAACCCTATTGACAGTGAAAGAACAAAATCGGTTGGTGCTCCGACCGAGATCTGCCGGCTGCGACGCATGTGTCCATATCAGATGCTGATAATATCTAGAACTGATTATGAGGAGTGAAAACCAGGCAATATGACAGTTTTCCAATCATTGAAGAGCTTCGTTGTGTAGGATAAAGTGTTATATCTCGCTCTTCATTAGCCTTTCCTCAACAAACTACTTGTCGTTGCCAGTGTAGTGACTAACAGTTTCAATTATGATGAATTCCTTAGATTCTTCCGTGAATCACCATCGCCTTTATGTATTTTCTGATGAAACAACTCCGCGTCGGCGTCCACGCATTTGTTCCGGAGGCCGCAGCACCATTGTTTTAGCCGATCGTTGGTAAAAACAGCTATTTCGTATAGTTGCGGAATTTTTCGAAAAACTGGAGACAGAAATCTAGGCAATGCATCTTATTGGAGAAAACACATAGTGGAATGCACGGCCCAACCTGTTGCATACTGAATGGAATACTCTTGCGATGGATAGTTTCTGACACAAGTTGCTCTCCAGTGGCTATACGTTCACCGAACCGTCTGGATGGTAATGAAGGAGGCAATCCAATCAGCTTGTGTCGCATCACGCACTGTGGTTTTCCCTTTACGGCGCTAGTAGCGCTTCTGAAAATGGGATGTCGGTTAACCTAACGTAACGCGTAGAAGGTACAGCATGTGTCACGCCTTCCCTCACTGCGTTGAACATTTTATGTAGTATCAGTCCTACGTGTCCTTTTCTAACATAATTGGTGATTGGTGATTTCAATCTAAAGGATAAAGAATAAAGGACGGCGTTACTCAATCCCTTCTGGGATGCGCCAGCGCATTCTACTTCTACGGGATGTCGTGGAGGCGACATGAATGCGTATTTGGCCATACAATGACTTGCGGTGGCCAGCCGATGAACAAGTCAGCGCTTTATCCTTCTCAGACAAGTCTGGTACCAATTCACCGACCCCGAAGGGATGGAAGGCTTGGTTGGCCTGGGCGGGAAATCCGAACCAGGAACCTGGTATCGGGTGCACGCGACAGTCGCGCCTCCTCCGACTGCGCTACACGCGCCCGATTTCAATCTGCTGCTAGGTAAATACGAAGACATGACAAGGTTATCTGTACAGGCGAGAAGAAATGAAATGCCTTATGGCTTATTTTGATGAAACAAAAAGTGAAGACTTGCGATACGTTTTTTTTTTGAGGCTGTGTCATACGCTTGTCAAGGATTTCGCTATGATTGTAGTGATGATACTTTGATTTCCGATTACATGGAGCTCCTCAATAAAGGAGCGCAAGGAATTTTGCGTATGTGTTTTCTGAACGGCTCGTATTACCGAATAAGTACTCACAACACCTTCTGCTACTCTCACAAAAATCAGAAGTTGAGATCAATCCAGAAATGAGAGTGGGTCAATGCCCGTTCAAGAACGAAATGAAATGGCCTGCGGTACCGCAGTTCTTCACTCCCCACTCCTACAGAAATACGGAGTTTTTCTCATCTTCAACTAAAAAGCTTCATTTTGAGTTTCAGCTGCTATCGTGAGGGTGTACTAGGGTACGGCTTACAACATTACTCGTTGGGCTCCTATAGATCGATATTGTTCTTTTGTGCTCAGAGAGTTCTTATGCCTGCTACACGGACAGATCTGAAGGGAAAGAAGGACTAGCTAGCGTACATATGTGCCAAACCGAACCTAAGAATGATCAACATCGATCAAACAATCGGTTCGTGCAAGCAACGGCGCGTACTGCCGGCTGCGCTTCGTGCAGATAGCGTTTCAGTTGTGCTTCATCGGTTCAATGTAGTCAAGTTGAGGGATTGTTTTCCAATGCGTACTTCACTGAAAGACCTTGCTGGTGTACAAGTTTTTCCAAAACTCTACCACTAGCACTGCCGTCTGTTTGAGCGGAATTTTAAACATAATTGGAGGCTAATAATGTTCGACAAGAGAGGGGACATCCCTACCCGCAGAAAAACGAGTTTCGGAAACGAGTCCTGTTTCACAGTTCACGCCGTTTGGCTGAACTTCAAGACTTTTTGCATCAATGGCAGCGTCTCTAATGGAGCGCATATGCACGTCGCTCGAGTCATTTGCGTGACCTTCGCCGGAGTAGCTAGACGCGCACACATAATTGATAGCTGCGTCAAGTACAACAAATCGCTTATCATCAGGTCCAATTAGCAGCGTACTGTCTCACTCCGGCTGCGTTGCCACTCTCGCCGACAGTCACTCACTTCTGATGCCTCGCCTCGGCCAACCCTTCCTTGGACTGCGCTCACTGGGAGCTGCGTGAAAGGCGCTGACTAGGCGCCTGTGAATAGAACGTGCCGGTACGAACCACTCTATTCTTAGCGCTGACTTCGCTCATGCCACAAGAGCGTCATCGTTCGACTTCAGCTCCGCACGGATCTCCACCACTAAGCAAGGGCTCCTTGGAGAACAGGGAAGCTGAGATCGCTCGGGATGGTTCCTGCGTTTCAATGAGTATTCGCTTCCAGAAAAAGTGAAGCGCTAATTGAATCTTTGCAGTACTCCCGGAACTTGTCCGGCATGCACATTCTGCCAGATTCGTCCTTACATTTACTGAGGGTCGCCCTTGCAAGAACGCTTTCCACTTCCTTTTCACAAGGCTCGAGCAGAACACGGCTATGCATTGCCACGCGCTCTCCATGATTTTCCGACTTTCTTGGCCTTTGAATTGTGAATTGACAAGTTATGTAGCATCAAACTCTCTGGTTAGGACAAAACTCTGACTCGTTCATGGGCTGGCCACCGCAAGTCACTGTCTTGGCCAAATACGCATTCAGATCGCCTCCACGACATCCCAAAGAAGTAAAATGTATGGCGCGTCCCAAAGAGGGATCGATTAACGCGCTCTTTATGCATTATCCTTTTATGAGCTTATTTTTGCATCAGTACACAAAAGAGCCTCCATCAATGTTTTTGTTCATACTGTGGACAAAAGTATGGGTGCATGTGGTCTTACTTCAAGCTTTCAGCGATGCAATAGTTTCGGTGTATTGTCTCCTTTTATCTCACCTCCCTTTTTCAACAGAGAATGAATCGTAAGACCTTTTAGCTATGTTGCTATCATATTGCTCCACAGATATACACAGTGACTGGAAACACGCTCCATTATGAGTACCAGCATACCCTAAAGAAATGTGACGCTGATGCTCCTTGTGGATCAAATAGTGCGTTTATCCTTCTCCTCATGGCGTTCTTTCCGAACCGCCTGAGTAGTGAAGAAGTTTGGAGACGTAGAGTGGGATTGTAAATCTTGTATTACGAGCACGACGACCATGTCGAAACCTTCGGACAGTAATTATCAGGTCCACCGCAATAGCCTCGTTTTGCATAACACCTCCGCAGAAACTAGATCGTATTACTGATGGAAAAGTGACAGCAAAATTTGACTTTGAGTACGAGACTCTAGAGTTAAGACTATTAAAGGGTTTAATTCCTGCTCTTCGTATTATAGTTGTCCAGTGAGACTACCAGCTGAAGCGTTCAACGGCATCTCTCGACACCTCATGTGGGCTGCATCTATGCTCCAGGACGCATAGCATATCGTGTGTCAATTTAGTGTCGGCGAACTTTATTCCTTATTGCTGATTGTTGATTCTACACCTCGTTGCCCGCACTTGAGTATCACCTTCCTCGTAGGGCGCACCATCAAGTTGACTTGAACTGCTTAATCTGGAGTCCATTTCTGATCACTTCGTACGTATTAGGTTCGATCAGTAGCAGTCGACGCCAAAGTAGGAAATATAGATGCTTACATAGTATTGATGTTGATTCTGGAAGCAGTTTATGTTGGATAGTGTACATATGTGGCTGTTGAAGTGGGGATCTTCAAACGTATCTCGACTGCTTCACGTGCATGATGTGACGTTCACGATTGTGCTCTTTCTCCTTAGTTACACATTTCCTCAATCAGTCTAAACTGAGAGTCCGCTTGATTTGCAGTCCACCTTCTCCTGTGTCGATTGCCATTTTTCTTGAGTGCAGCGATGTCGAGAGAGCGTTGCTATCTCCATCCTTTAAGTCGTTAAACTCCAAAACAGCCAAAATATGTAAGTTTTTAGTTTAGCATCGATCGGTAATAGCTGTTGCTATTTGTTTGTTATCAGACAGTTTTGCTGAACATTTCTTAACGATAAAGGAGCAATGACAGCCGAGCATTTCCTTGCTGGCTAAGGCAGAGAAACGGTTGAATAGGAAAGGATCTCCCTTCAGGTACTTCTGTGTTTCAAGTTGTGGAACCCCATAACAGCTAATGTTTGAGCCCAGTAGAGTGAAGAATAAGATAGAGATATGTATTTATCACTCAGTTTGAGATCCCTCTGGGATCGCATCCCTTTCTGTGCCAGGGGGTATTGAAGGGACCACTGCAGTGATCGTAAGTCGTATTTGGACCTTCTCAGGCAAGTTTCCTGCTTCCAGTTCACCAACGCGACCTGTATGCGCTTTGGTGAACTGGATGCAACCTGAAGTCGTTTCGTCCTGCAAAAAGCTGTCTCCGCTTAACTTCGTCAGAAGGGTGCGGCGTGAAAAAGGAAGAGCTGAGCTGCGGCGTCCTTTTCCTCATCAAAAAATCTGATGTCACCACCCCAGTACGTTCCGACTGAGCGTGCAAGGAAAAGCACAAATTGATTCGTTTTTTTTCGACTGTCTTACAAACCCTCCGCTCATTTCTGCTCCACAATAGCTTGCTGGTTTTTGTAGATTCCTTTGTGTCTTGTTCTGTTTAGAATGTGAGTTAAGCGCGATCGGATCTAGCCTAGTGGGGGGCGGGGGGGGGGGGGGGTGGAGTGAAGCAGCGCTTGGGTCACAGTTGCTTCCAGCATCCCACCACATGACACCGCATTTTCTGAGTTCGCATGAGTGCCATCGCATCATTCCGCGGAAGCTGAAGCTCTGGGACAAATTAAGGGAGGGGATGAAGGGGAAGAACACTCATCTCCTCTCCGATTAGGATCGATCCATCCGATCTCCTGTTTCATAGCGGTGGTTTTGGATTAAGTTTAGTTTCTCCAGTTCACCTTAGAAAAAATTGGTCACCGGTTGGAATTGAACTCGGTCGATTCGAGAACACGAGGGTGGCAACTACATGCGTATCTACCACGACCCACATCGGAAGACTCAACGCATTTGCCTAGTTCACAGCGGACAAATCGCGCTCACGCACCATACATATGAAGTGCGCTAGCTTGCATCATTTATGCGTTCTGACTGTATTATACATGACAAACTCGTACAGAAAGTATTAAGCAAGAGCCAAGATTTACGACACGGCATGTCTCCAAGTGAACACTTTCCTATTGCCAGAATTCGTTACCTCCTACAAGTTTTAAAGTGCTTGCAACACAGCAACCCAAACGTGCGCGTAACAAGTGACACCACATTAATCTAATTCATTGTCACCCCTCAATATATTGATGGCAGTAACAGCTTCAAAGGTGACGGAAATGGAGCCCAGCGGTGTTTCCACTGCCGATTGAATGGAATGCTCCTCAGTAATCCTATCGTGGCCGTGTGAACTCTATCGTATGATACTCTTTTTCTAGCCTATTTCTCTTTTTTCAATTTGCTTTCTAGATGGAATTATTACGCACTCTACTCAGAGCTCCTGTTCTCATAGGAACCTCTCCTTAACATTGTAGGCACGATCCTTTTCGTCTCGTTTGCCCGTCCTAAGGTTTTATGCCGGTGCAGTGCATTCTCTAGACATGCGTATAAAATGAATTTTCTTTTACATAACGGCCTTCGAAGACCATAAAGCTGCATATCGATTGTCGACAGAGCGGTGCAGTTACGTGGAGCGATAGAGCAGGTTTGTAATGGATGGGAATAATGAAGTTGAGCACGCTCGATCCTAGCGCAACAGTAGCTTCGTTCTACGTCATCTGTGTTCTGCCTTGACCAATAGCAAGGAAATAGCTATAATAGCATAGCTAGGAATAGAAGTTCACTAATACAGATTCATTGTAATTGTTTTGAAGGTAAAGCGACCTCTACCTTCAGAACGCACAACGCGATGAAAGCCACGGTGCACAGAGAGATTCTTCAACAGCACCTTATACGCGTGAGAAGTCTGTGTTGTTGGCTTATTTGTGCAAAAAAAATGGCGGCTCAAACAACTGTCTCTCCACGTTCAAAAGAGGTTTCCATAGAAATATGAGCTCTGAATGGAGTGACTAAGTAAATAATGGAAAGCGATGAGAACGACTGTAGCACAACATAACTGGTTGCAGGGTCTTTAGTGTCCAACTGATAGCGAGGAGATAATATTACTGCCTTGGAGGGATGATCCTTCAGACGAATGAGAAAGCAGTATAGGACTCAACTCTCTCTCGCATCCATTATAAGGACACAACTGGTTGGCGAAGCTGTTCAAGTGATTGAGTACCATTTATTGCACAATTTTGTTTTGTTGGGTTGAACGCATTCTAAAATTACTGGAAATCGATGACGGATCCGACTGTGTAAGAAGCTTTCATATAAATTCGTCCGCTGTCGCAAATTTTGCACCTTGTTTGATAGGAGCATTCAAGTTTCTGCAGAATCGTTAGCATCAAAACATCCCAAAATTCACCAACCTTCATGATGCTTTGTAATAGCTGTCTTCAAAAATGAAAAGATCGATTTTTGTCCAGTGCTGTCGCATCGTTGTTTTAGGTATCTCCGTAACCTTCTTCATGTTATGTTTTCAAATGACGTCAGAAATCAGTTTGAGCTTGATATAACTTTCTAGAAGAAGAATTTATTTCAAACTTTGTATTGATGCTGTGTTTTAGCGATCCTCCTTCAGGCTCCACCACTAAAGCCCTTTAGTCAAGGAACAAGCAGATGCAGTCGAAAACGCTCGGAACAACAAAAAGAGCAGTACTGGCGAGCATGCCAATGACGACGTTTCTTAGCAGCCGCTAACAACGAAGAGATGAGGGGCGTCGAAAGCTGAGCAGAGAGCGTTCAGCCGTTTTCCTTCAGCACGTTTCAAAATCGTCCCTTCTCGTCGAAGTTTCGGCTGCGTTCGTGCGTCACGCCATTGCTGCATCTAACGAGTGAACTTGTGCGGCGGTACCAATGTCTTAGGCGTTTGCTGAAGTGCGAGGGCCAAGAAACAAACGAGGTGGAGAGAGTGGTGGTCTCACTCTGAGGTCTTCCTCTTAGAGTCTGCCTTGGCGCAGTATTCGGTTTCAGGGCAGAAAACTGTTTCCAGATAAATTTGGTAACAACAGACCTACCAGTCATTATTATGAACTGCGGCAGAGCTCAGAAGAGACATTATATAAGCGTTTTCGGCCACAATTTTATGTGGAAGGTAGTGATGTCAAGGCCTGCTGAATTGCTTCAGGGAAATTCAACGAAAATCTCTGATTATGAACTGGTTAGATGAGTGCTTCAATTTTTGTTCTGGCTTCGGCGTTAACTCTCATTCCTCTTCGTATCGGACCACTCTTTGTTGAACCAGGGCTTGGTATGGGCGAGCGGCATCATATGATCCTTTACTTACAATTTCACGGAGGAAGTCTTGCCCGTTGGAAACTATAAAGCTATAAGGCAATGTGACGGATGAATAGGTTTTAAAAAAAGTTTGTGCGATAGACAAAGTTGGCTAGAGCGGACTACAAATTCTCTCATACTCCCAAACATATGCGCTCTAAGTGTTGCCATAAAAAACAGCTCTCCCATTACACGCGAAACTTAGTGGGACACATAAATCTCGTTCTAGAAATGCTAAAAGGACCGCCTGTAGTCTCCTCAAAAGAATTGGTGTTGCTGATATCTTATCTGAGGCCTTTTGAATAGATATTTTGGCCCACCATATAACTGCCATGTTTAGATTCCGGGCAATTGATGTTCTTTCTTTCATCGACCTGATAGCGTTCGAAGACGTGGTTGTCTCGGTGCGTGGAATGTGTGTGCGCGATATCAGCGCCTTCTGCTGCTGCGTCTCCCGTAATAGAGCTCCAATTCCAATGGACTAATTGAGCGGATGGAGTTATCGTTTCCTACAGCAAGACTGTTGAATCTATATTGCAAGACTTCTGCTTCTGAATGTGTAGCTGTGATTCGCCTTGGGAGAGGGTGGCTGAGCACATTGCTGCGAAACCATTTTGGCTAACAAATCTCGAGCAATGCGCTCTGACGGCGTCCAATCTAACGAATTCTGTTTACTTTTTCTAGTCGTTGGCACTGCAGCGGAAACGACTGCATAGATTGCTTCGCTTGAGAAGCGGTCTGTTGAAAAAGGCGTTCCCATCTCAGTTCACGGTAATGATCGCGACGACATCCGAGAAGTTCGTCTCTTTATCCAACTTGCTGAACCAGCTGGAATCTACCATGTGCGGTTCAGTAGAGTAGAACCTTTCCTCACATGGACACTTTCCTTGGGATTTTATATATTTAGCTATTTTGAAATTCCCTTTAAAATTTCCATCATTGGAGCTTTCACTTGTAGGTATTAGGGAAATTCAGGTTTCGGTGATTTATTCCCTTTTATGGAGAGGTTTCTCGCAGTTCTTTCAAAGGGTTGCAGCAAAGAGTTTTTCGTCTTCTGGCTTCTTGCAGCAACGTTGCTCCTCATTCTGTGTTTCCCACCATATTCAACAAACCTCTTGACTTCAAGAGAAGGGTAGTGGTCGAAGTTGACCAATCCCTTTTTTGTGAGCCCACTAATTCAGTACAATGTTGTGACGACAAATTTAATTCGTTTTTCAATGACCTCCGGCGGTAGTCGATGGACAAAGTCAGTGCTTTGTTCTTTCTAGACAAGTAGGAAAAAAATAGCCAACCCAATACGGCTGAAAGACTTGGCTAGCTCCTGCAAGTACTGAACCAAGGACCTCGATTCAGAGTGAACGCGGCAGCTGGTGCCTCTTCCGACTGTGCTGCCTCGCTGTTACCAGTTGCCCCTTGTTACTTAGGGGGCATCTAAACTGTGCGAGTTCTTGGCCGATACTCGAGGAGCGTGCAGTCGCAAAAAATTCAGCCAACAACTCTTTCGAAAGTTTGGCAAAGCAAATGGAAATTTTTGTGAAGTGTGCCGTGCATTTGTGCCAAATGAGGTAATAAGCTTGAGCAGCTTAGTGCATATGCTGACGGCATGTTCTCGGTCTTCGGAAAACCGTGGCCAAATTCGGTCGTGAGATGAGCAGCGCATAGACTCATCTTTGGGCCCAATTCCGCTATCATAAGTATTTCTTGTTAGGCTAAAAGCGAATGAAAAGTATATTCATGAAACCTGTATAGGTAGAATACACGGCACATTTCTCTAATGAATTTCTTCATTGCTCATTTTTCATTTCATTGAATGTTGTCGCTTCTCTTTTAGTACACAATGAAGGGCCATACACCGCAGTTAGTGGGTCGTGGGTAATACCCTTTAAGACTATAAGATATTAGCTTATTTACTGAATAGAACCCCCTCTACCAGCTGTATCAGTAGGAGCGTTCTCTGAGAGAGGATGAATGGCTTGGTTCAGTGTGAATGCATTTTTTGCCGATTTGAAAGATGGTCATTTCAATCTTCGCTAAAGGGTCGACAACGTCCTAAGGGCAATCTTCCTATCTCTTCATCAGTTAATCTAGTCAAATGCCTCTACCTGCTGGCTTCCAGAAGCTTCCCTGACTAAGAGCTACGCAGTGAATCTCCAAATGTGAGCAAGTTGACGGGCCGCACGCGAGGAGGTGCGAATAAGTACTGTTCGATGCCGCCTTCTGCATGGAGCAGCGCAGGCTTCTGCGGGGAGACGCGTTGGTCCTCAGAAGTCCGCTGTCCTCGCCGATGCTAGCAGGCGTGCACATCTTCTTCTGCAGAGTCTGTGTGCGTGTGTGCATGCGCCCGTGTTCCGTCCGTGGACGCGTGTGCGTGAAGTCTCAGCGCCGCCCACCTCGCGACGCATTCTCGCGTGGTGTTGTCGTCGTGCAACTGTTGCCCCGGCTATCATCTGCGGCCCGCGAGCTCGAACTCTCCACATCGATCATATCTGCTCCGGTAGGCCATCGTCCAGACATTCTCCGCTCATGTTCACAGATTCTACGTGCCATTTCGGCCTGTTTTCGTCGGTGATGATCCGATTACGTCGGCGCGGCCATTGCCGTCGTCGAGATCACTGCCCCTGACAACTGCTGCTCACTCTCTCGCGCTTTCGTTCGTTTTCAGAATTTTTCTGCTCCGACAGGCCCTGTTCGGCGTTTCTGCACCGCAGCAATCCTCTTCGAAACCACACCATCCATCGTCCAGAACAACGAGCCTTGTTCTGATTCCGCTGTGCCTTCTTCAAGTAGTTTAACTTGCGCGATTTTTCCGAGATGCACTGAGAACTTTGTTTCAGTCGAAAGCCGCTTTTGTAGGGGTACTGCTTGTGCTACAAAGACAGGGATCACAACTAGGCACTTTAAACGAAAGCGCGTCATTTGGAAGTTTCCCTGAAAAGATCGCTCAATCTCAGCTCACAGATGTTATAGATGATAGAGTCAGAATAACTAGCAATCCCACAGCTGCAAGAGGGTCAAATCGGATTATTTTAATCGCGAGTGAAACTGAGGATGGCTAGGAAGCTTAGAGAGTCTTCGGTTTTGTCATTGAATCTTGCTGTTATTACTTAGTTTTGGCTAGTGTGTAGCACAACTGTCATGATATGTTTCATGTCTATATGAGGAATGTTAGAGTGGAATGGTGGAATGGACGTTGAGCAATTTCAATATCCTTCCTATTTCTGGCATTACCACGATTGAGATGCATTACACTCCTGCGCAACATCGTAAAGACAATTTGAGTTACTATTTCGCCCCTGTTATACCATTCATTGACTGACGCGTGGCAAGCACTAGTTAATTCAGTACTCCGAGTTCCTGAGGATGGAAAAGTTGGTTGGCCTAGATGCAAACCGAGCCTTCGTGGTGCGCACAAGGTCGGCGCCCCTTGCCCTTGCCGACTGTTCCACGTGCACTCAGTTATAGCTACGGTGGCTCAGTAGTGATATGACCGATTTTGGTTTACCTGAATAGGGAAGGATGTCAATTTTGGTAAGTTTATGGGAACATTTAGAAGAAATCGAAACTGTTTAAGATTTCGGTGCTTTCAGATTTTCAGAATGAGAATTCCGTGGGTTACCTGTGGCCGAAATTGCCTGGAAGAACTGGACGGATCACTAACTATCCATCATATGTCAGCGTTGGTTGTCAGCGTTATGTCTACCAGCTCACGTCTCTCAGCAGCTTAACGAAGAGCTTACTTCTGTTCTTAAGATGAAGTTCGTCGGGTATCAAAAGTCGTCGTGGCACGTGCTTCGACATTCGGCGGTCGTGTTACAGAAGTTGTGACATGGTGGTGGGGTCAGAAATACTGCCTAAACACTGTATTAATCAAAAGAGGTCACCTGCGAAGGAAGTATTGACAGCACTATTAGCGGGTCAGTTTGGCGCCGCTTCGCTCCGCATTTACACGCACTTGGTGTTTTGCCTAAAGTTTTAAAAATAAACCTGCTGTTTACGATTACCGTCTGCTCGATACGGTACGATATTAATAGGCGAAGAGAAAGCTCTGCCCTATCCTCATTTGTTATCGGCGATCATGTGCCAGTGATCGCTCGATGGTGGTCGCACCACGGTGTCGCTTGTCGCGCACGCAGAGTCGAAGCACGGTTTACCCGCCGCCAGACGAAGGAACATCGAAATCTTCCGATCGAAGCGCACAGCCAGAGCGTGCGCTTCAGGAGGCAGATGCCTCGCGTTCGCTGTGCAGGCTCTGCGGTGTTTTCCTCCGACTCGCGCTTTTTCTTCCGTTTCTTTCCGTTTCGCTGACTGTTACAACGTTGTGCATCCTCACGCAAAGCGCACTCACTCTGCTTCCGCACGGAACGCCTTGCGGTGGCGGCTGGTGTCTGAGCTTCCGTTCTTGTTGGTCGCCACATGTTCCTGGCGAACATATCAGCCCTTTAGAGAAGCCTGTTCCCAAAACCGCTCCCTCCATCGTTTCGTGCTATGATTGTCCCGGCGTTCATGAACATAGTTTATTTAGAATTTGCTGCCACACTCAAAATTCAGTAGTCATTTCTGTTTATCTATTTATTTACTTACTTACTTACCTGTGTATTTGATTTGCTGCCCAGAATTACTGCAGCATTTCTGTTTGCAATTTTCTTACGAGGTTTGTTAGTTGAGCGGCTTCGCTCCGACGTGTACCATTTTCGGATTAACCTGGACAACGCTCAAGCCGCAAAACGTGCTTTCCAAATGGCACTGGACGCTTTTCAGTTCAAGAAAGCATCTTTCAGAAGTAGCTGGTCAGAAACTTTCAGACCCCTGCGACACTTTTCATTTAAAGTTCTCCTTTCGGACTGGACTAGACAGTTTTCAAATGAAGGCGGATGTGTTTCAGTCAGAATAGGGCAAATTTCAGAAATGAATTTCAGAAATGCGAAGGCAAGTCTGAAAATGTTAGAGATGTGCTGATACTTTCGATAGGCTCTGTGTCATGAGATGCATGAGAAATAGCTGAATTCAACCAGTCAGTAAAATTGAATGAGTGAATAAAACTGACCTTGCACAGTTTTGCTTGAAATTTTCCCTAGGTGGTACGAGGATTAGAATAATCAGTTTCAGTGAAAAGTTTTCAGCTTAAAAGGAAAATGGCAGAGTATTACAGTAAGGGGAAGTATGCTGTAAAAATATTTAATTATAATATCATTCTTATAACAATACTTAATGATTATATTTTATTTTTTATAATTTTACTTTTACATATTTATAAGTCATGTTCATTAAAAAAACAGTCCTACGCTGTATATAGTACATCACTAACAAAGGTTGAGGCCTCGGCGATTTTGACGATCATCGGTCAATCTGATTCTGGTAGTAACGTTTCCGCAGACTGTCTTGCTCTTCAATCAAGCTGGGCAGTTGTGAAATGAAAAAGGCTGAAAATGGGAGAGATGTGCTACAAAAACAAGACTGCCAGATGCACGACTCAGCGCCTGTGCCGCCTGTTCAAAGAAGATCCCAAGAAATTGCGAGCGCGATTTCTCTCGAAAGAACTCAGCTGTACTCGTCAGCGTCGTGCGACAACATGCCCCACAAGCGACGCAGTACACGTTAAACAAACCTGAATATGATGCTCTGGCTTAGCTGTCATACTCCACAGCCTTCTACCATGTCAGCTGACACACTTCGAAGTTCTTCGATAGTCTACCGGACGACGAGAGGAGGCGCCCGCTGTGGACGAGATGCTAGATGGGGGGCGATGCGGAACGCCCTGGCTGTGCTTGTGGAGACAGAGCGAAGGGGGGAATACTCATGTAACCGAAACAGTCTCCTTGGGAGACTGCAGGCAGGCGAAGAAGTGTGTACATATCACAGGCAAGCATTAGCCTTTCAGGGGAGGAATGACCCTTTGGTGGACACTACGAGAGGAATAGGAATGTGTTCTGATGAATTCGTCACAATACATAGTTCTCACCTACTTGGGGAAAAGCTCGAACTGAGCTTCAACTATCCCAGACCGTTCCCAGGCAACGGCCTTGCTCGTCGAGTTGGATTAAAATTTGTTAAACTCAATCTAATATGAAGTAAATGAAATGAGGACTTTCATCAAGATTTAGCAGCTCCAAGAAACGTGCCCGTCACTACTGCACTAATAGTGTAATGGCTCCCAGTTGAGAGTTGTTCATTCTCGTCTCCTTAGGCGGGGCAGCGCTCGGAATGAAGTGGGAGGGGAAGAACGCCTGACCCTCTTCTATAGCAGCCCGTCTCTGTTGATAATGAGAAAGGCATCTAGCTGACAAGCTTACTGTGGCAGGAACTGCCGTGGCCAGTCGGTGGACAAGTCAGTGATTCATTCTTCTCAGACAGGTCTGGGTCTGGTACCTGTTCGACGACCCCGGGGGTTAATAGGCATCGTTGGCCGGGACGAGACCAGCCAGATCCAGGGAACTGCATTCGGGGTGCAGCCGAAAGTTGACACCTCCTCCGACTGTATAACGCACTTCTCAGTAATATTACGATTTCTATAAACTTTGTTGGTTCAGAGCAGTAACATGTCATTTTAGTGAATCTGCCGAAAAGCTCGCGCTAATTTTGGGAAACTTACTATTTCCGTGAGCCGTATAAATTTCATAGTTGCTCCAGTAAGTGAGCCAGTAAGTCGAACACACAAAAATAGAAACAACGTCAAGTGACGCGTAGTTGCATGGAAATGTAACAGCAAAGTTTTGTGTTGGCCAGAAAGTCTTGAGTCGACGAGTACTACAGAACTTTCCATTCTTGGTCGGTATACGAAGACGCATCACTTCCTTCCAGGCTGCTTCGAGGGGAAGACCTGCAGAGGGCAAACCGGGCCCCACAACAAGAAGTGCCTCCGTTGCACCCTCTGAGATTCGTGACGAATGTTCTATTACGAACTGATCCCGCAAGGACACATCTTAATCGGTAGCATTTCTACGCCATCAACCTCAAAAACTGACGAGCGCTTGTCGAGAAAAACGGCTGAGACATGATTCTACCCATTTCATTCGCGACAACGTTAGGTCGGACAAAACAAGCAGTATGATTCATAATTCTGCTTGTATACGAGCAGTTGTTCCCCTCAAATGTAAACCTTTGCATCTAAGTGAGCAGGGAGTTCGTGAATTAGCTGGTCAGATTCACCAGACAGTATACAACGGATGTTAGGATAACGGAGACTGTATTACGTTATAACGTTAGCTACATGCTCCAAATACTATCGTCGATCTTCAAGCTGATATGCTCTCCTTCATTACAATCATTCGCAGTGAGTGTCACGACTAATCACCACGTTGGGATACTAGCCTGTCTCTAGCGATCACTGATGGATCCCTTGTATTCTTGTTGAGGTGGTCGCTGCCGGATTTCTGCTGCAGTGTGGACAACTTCTTTTCGAGGGTTCATTCACGATTTCAATCTGCGAATCTCGTCTCTGCAGCAGTGTGGTGTTGTCATGTATTCTGTGCCTGAACTCTTCCTCATCTACTGCCCGAAACCGTTCAAACGCTCCTACAAACAATTGCTCGATCGATCTGCACAAGAACGACATTCGTTCTGGCCTCGCCAAATTCATTATTCAACCACGCAACACGTATTTTTCGCCGTTCGACGGCCGCTCATTGTAGGATTGGTACGACTTCCGTCAGGTCTCCGTGCACCGGATGGTTCAGCCATTTCACACGTACATGGATCGAGGTTTATCCGAATATTGTGAAGAGCCCTAATTTCTTTTCTTTGAGAATGTCGGAAGTTTTTAAAAGGTGCCGCTCAATGCCTTAGTAAAGCCGAATTAGATTTGGAATTTTTCATGAATGAATCTGTTTGCTACTTACAACGCCTACGCCTTCCGTAGTTACATACGATGTGAGATTTTTTAAATCACCATTTGATATTAGGTTTCATATATATATATATATATATATATATATATATATATATATATATATATATTTATTCATATATTCCATATTCATATTTTCGGTAGGCATTCATTGGCAACGTTGTCCAGTCCCTCGGGATGAACCAGGGGTGCAACATATATTTTCATATTTAATACAGGAAATTGTTTGTGTCAAGGTTAAGTAAACACGACCAGGGTCGTCTTCAGTCAACCACTTTGGTATGCACCCTGCGCTGGGTTTCATTTCGAACCTGCCTCATCTACGGACTACGAGTTATCGTCCTAGCGCCTCGTGGCGCGCAGTTGCTTCGCTCCATCCTCTTTGTTTCGTTCACATATCTGTTTCTGTTTCCATGTAGAGGAAGGGAATGAATTCCGGGGTGTGGCCTGTCCTAACATCGGTACCTTAGGCGGACGCATCTCGGTGTTCGTTTTCTTGTCCAGCTGTGTATCTTCATCCTATGACTGGGGTCTGCGCACTTTTCCACGTCTGCGAAGGAAGGCACAGTACCCCGTTATGTCATTGTTGGTTCGGTTTCGTAAGCAGCAGAGTGTCTCGTCTGTCTCATTTTTCGCGTTGTTGGAATCCCACGAGGTGACCCCCAAGTCCAACCAGTACCGTCTATAATACATAGTATTGCGCGGTACATGTATACTGGTATATCACTGGTACATATATGTAGACGGCCTTGCAACTGGTAGCATACCTTGTTCACGAAAAGAAGAAAAATGTCATTACACCTTGAAAAGGCTGGGTAGTGAAAAACCGTTACTTGTGCTCATCTTTCTTTTTAATTTTCGAAGAATCGGGTTGGAAATATGGTTTCTTTGTATGAGGTGTACCATAAGTACAGGCGCACCCACATCCACTTTTGGTTAGATGAATTCTTAACCGCAAATACTGCTGGCTGAGACGCTGATAATTTGTCATTGTGTGTAACGAATACCAGCCATCTATCCACGCCAAAATCTGTTAGCAATCACCGGCGCAAAAGTGAATATAGGTGAGAAATACAACAAATCTCTCAGTAGTCGTTATTTCCACCTGCTGTACAAAATATCAAAACCCAAACCCTCCAGTTTGTTCGAGGATGGACTGCACTATCTTTTCTGCGCCAGGTTCACATCAATTCGTTTTGTATCCCAAAGTGGCGTTTCGTTAGGCATATTCTGCTCTAAGTCAGTGCTAAATGTGGGCTATATGCGTTTCATGGGGACTGAAACATTAAAAAGGCAGTTCTTTTTGGTTGCGTTGTGAGCTTCCTCATGTTTGACTTTGACACCACTCAAGTCAGTAGTGTTACTGTCTTTTCTCTTACAACAGTGATACAAAACCGAACAAGGCTAATTTGATGAAGCCATTTCTATTGCGTGTTCGTCATGGAAACATATTTGTAGTTCGTTTAGCATTTTTTATTCAATTCACACTTATCTAAACGCTGTGCTGGTTCATTACTTATTTGTTTAAATTTTTCTTTTTTCCTTTGTTGCATTGAAAATGCTCCCGATTCGTAAAGAATTCTACTACATAACGGAATCTTGTGGCAGAGTTTTTCCTGTTTTTGTTCTCCTTCCAGTTTTACATTTATTTTTGGACGATTATCATTGTATGTTCTGCCTTGTTCCCCTCCTTTCGTCTGGCACGTGAGCCAATTTTATTATGGTTTTCGGTTGTACAGTTCTTGATTATATTGCTTTTAACGTTGACATTTAGCATAATAAATAGTGTAATAAAGAAAGTAATAGTGAAATTTTCTAAAGCAAAAATTTGTTTTGGCCTTTATAGAAAATGTTTGTTTTGATCTAAAAGATGTCCTTCGATTCGGAAGACGTTCTGTTTGGCTTCAGGAGTGTCCAGCTTGCGTTGGATCCAGTACAGGACGCGTTTTTTGAATAAATGCCGCATAAACCGCGATTTTGCTGTTTCTTGCGCATTTTTGATAAAACTAGCCCAAAAGTCACCAATTTGGAAAACCAAGAGCATATTTGAGCTCAGGAGCTTGAGCTCAAATACCTGTTTCGTATGGAGCCATGAAAACTTGCGCTCCATTGCGAAGGGAGGTCGCAGACGAGTTGCCGGTCGCAAGCCGTCGAAAACCATTGAATGCTCACGATTTCTCTAAATTGATAGTTTTTTTTGACAAACGGATGATACTTGATACTTTGATGGTCCTTTTGTCGACTGGAGGTCTTCTCAGCGGGGACCAGAACTCTGGTTGCTTGCATCCAGTGAGGCAGACACCGCTGTCTGAAAGATCTTAAGAATGAGTCTGCCCATCGCGTTGGCGGTCGTCCCAGTGGTCTCTTATGGTCTCTCGGGAGCCATTCTCTGACACGGAGACTCTATCTATCGTCCTTTCGTCGAAGCAGATGCCTTGCCCAGCGATATTTGGACTTCTTCATGTAATGCAGCGGGTCTGCTAATTGCGACTTCTCCCGTAGCTCCGAGCTTCGTAAGCCTTCTTGCCGTCGCTGACGAAGGCTTGTCCTTAGAAGACATCTCTCCAGTGCACGATGCGTAGTTTGCATTGCTCTGGCGATTGTCTTGTTGTCGGGCCAGGTTTCCGTCGCGTATCACATCGCAGGCAGTACAGAGGCGTTGAATAGCGAGGTCCTGAGGCCGGCATACTTGACCTGAGAGGTGACTTCACGAATCGAACTGAAGGCTGCCCATGCTGCGCGTCTCCTGCGGGCGATTTCAGGAGCGAAGTCGTTATCCATGTTCAGCTCTCTTCCCAGATAGACGTAGGAGTCGGCCTGTTGTAGAGCGACTCCATTTAACTTTACGAGTCCCGTGTCACACCACTGGTTGACCATAAATTGCGTATTGGACAAATTCATGTCGAATCCAATCTTCATACCTGCCACATTGAGCTCGTTCAGCATTTCCTCGACATCTGCCGTGCTGGTAGGGATGAGAACAATATCGCCGGCGAAGCGAAGGTTGCTGATCCGTTTACCGTCGACAATGTAGCCTTTATCGTTCCAGTTCAAGTCCTTCATGGCATCCTGGAGTGCTGCTGTGAGTAGCTTAGGCGAAATCTTGTCTCCCTGCCGTACTCCTTTCCCGATAGGAATTTTAAGCTTTCGATCGAACAACTGGGTGGTGGTCGATGTATTCAAGTCAGAACGGCGTTGATTTCTACAAAGTCGAACGCTTTCCGATAATCCACGAAGACAAGTACAAGTGGGATGTGGTATTCGCAGCTCCTTTCGTTGAGTTGTGAGACAGTCTGAATATGGTCCATGCAGGAGAAATCCTTGCGAAACCCTGCTTGCTCCACTGGCTGATATTCATCCAAGCAACGCTCCATGCGGTTAAGCAGTATCTTGGTGAAGATCTTGTACACAACCGAGTGAAGACTGATGGGTCGATAGTTGTTGATATCCTCCTGCTGAGCTTTTTTGAAGATTAGAACTGTTTTCGACTCCTTCCATGAGTCCGGAATCCTACCAAGTCGAAGGTAGTGGTTGAGGTGCTTGGCAAGAAGTGAGCAGAGGGCACTGCCACCCGCACGAAGGAGGTCAGCAGAAATGTCGTCCGGTCCGGGAGCAGTGCCTGGCTTCATCCTTCTGATGGCATTCCGATCGAACCTATCCATTCCAATCCAGCGGGCGCGACAGCTTGTAGAGTGAGCGTTTGAGTTTTATCAGAACTTCTCCGCTGGCTCACTCAGGAATTGCTGAACTCTGTCCCAGCGAGGCTTTGGAGTGCGCCGTTAACAATGTATGTAGGATCGAATCTATCATTCGAGTGGACACGACCGCCCGTAAATTGCACCATCGCGGGCGTGTTCTGAGCGCAATAGCTCTGTCAGGTTCAAATCTTTTCGGCTGTAACTTGTGGTTTTTGTATACAGTAGAAAGTTCAAGAAGCGCGCTGAAACACAGCGACGTAGCTTATGACTGGACAGAGTTACAGCGGTGCGAAAATGCAGATTAGGCTTGTGCGACACGATTTCTTCCGAGTTCAGTCGACCACTGTGGGAAGACGCGATGAGCTAACAGCCTGCGAATGCGTAGGCAAGCAAATCAGTGACGGTATTTTACGATGAAGTGCCCACAGCTCCACAGCTGCCCAATCTGCCTTAAGGCCCCCACACACATCTCGGCAGCACCGCTCGCCGCAATGGTTAAGATAGGACAGGGACGATGCCGGCGGCGAACTCTGCGTCCCTGTCCTATGGTTTAGGATAGGAATGCGGCGTTGCCGCAGAAGTGTGCGGGGCCTTTAGTCCCAGCTGCCATTTTAGAGCGGCGGAGAGCAGTGGTGAAGCTTCTTCCGCCCTTACTCACCCACATTTGAGTTTTCGACACTCGCAATAATATCATACTGTTCAACACAAAAAGCTCTATCGAAGAGTGTTACTCTCGATCAGTTTCAGAAAAATCGATTTTTTGACGATTTCCCATGGAGGACGTGGCCAACCTAGGCCGAGCCTGCGCGGACGATGACGGCACTGAATGTCGATGTTTTCGAAATTGGGCAAATTTCCTCGTGCAAAGCCATCTCGGGGCTATTTGGCGCGCTGATTGCGAATCCGACGTCCATTTTTGAAAAAGTTTTGGATTTTATCCTGGATGGCAGAGGTGTTCGAATCAGGATTCGATAGAGCTTTTTTGAACAGAGTAGTTCTATTGCAGGCGGAAGAAACTTCACCGCTGAATTCCGCCGCTCTAGAATGACAGTTGGGATTAAGGCCGGTTAGGTAGCTGGGAGTTATGGGCACTTCATTGTAAAGTACCTTACCTTGCTCGCCTACGCAATCGTAGGCCGTTAGATTATCGCGTCTGCCTACAGCGGTCGACTGAACTCGAAAAAAAAATCCTGTCACAGAAGGCCAACCTGCATTTTCGCATCGCTGTAACCTTGTACAGTCATAAGCTACGTTGCTGTGTTTCAGCACCTCTTGAACTTTTTACTCCCTACAAAATGCCTAAGCTGCAGCCGGAAAGGTTCACATTTGACAGAGTTATTCGGCTCAGAACACTAACGCGGGTCCAATTTAGCACAGCAACGGTCGATGTTCTCCGCGTTCTTACCGCCCAGACTACAGTTTTTGCTACTCTCAGCAACACCATTCAATTCTCCTCGAAGCGCTCTATCGAGCTGCACCAAACTTGGTCGGGTTCGAAAACATCGATTTTCGATGACGCCATCGTCCATCTGCCGCGGCCTAAAGCGCCCTCGTCTTTGGTGCGAAATTGTCAAAAAATCGATACTTCCAGAATTGGTAGAGATTAACGCCGTTCGATAGAACTTTTCGAGCTCAACAGAATGGTACCATTGAGTGCGTCGGGAACTCAAATATGGACAAGTAAATGCGGAAGAAGCTTCACCCCTGCACTTCGCCGTTCTGAAATGGCAGATGGGGCTAAAGCAGTTTAAGCATTTGGGGAATCGCGGGCATGTCATCGTAAAGTGCTTTCAGTCTTGTGCTCACCCACGTATTTGCATGCCGTTAGCTCGCCTCATCTTCAGCGAATAGTGAACTGAACTGGGAAAAAAATCGTATCACACCAAACTAACCTGTATTTTCGCACCGCTGCAACTTTGTCTAATCATAAGCTACGTCGCTGTGTTCGGCGCGCTACTTAAACTTGCTACTGGCTATAAAACTCATAAGTTGCAGTCTTAAAGATTCGAACTTGACAGAGTTATTGCGCTCAGAACACACCCGCGGGTGCAATTTGCGAGCGGTCGCGCACACCCCATTGATAGGTTCGATCCTATATACGTTGTGCACGGCGCACTCTCGAAGCATTCCTGGCATAGCAGAGCACTGGTGACGTGCGCCATCCTTGAGATACTCCGAAAACATGCAAGTCTTGGGAAATAAGCTGCTCCAATCGCAGAGAGCCTGCTTTAGTCATTCGTTTTGACCACCCACTGAAAATGCAGTGGTCTGGTAGAGTTGTATAAATTTTTGTGTAGATCTCGAAGAGACGAATCGAACGGTATCAACCTTTTCTAAAAAACCTCAAATTGGAGGAATTGTGAGCATGCAACGGTTTTCGACGGTTTGCGACCGACAACTCGTCCGCGACCGCCGTTCGCAATGGAGCGCAATTCAATTTCGAATATTTTCATGGTCTATATGATCTATGTGTACCAAACCATAGAGCTCATGCTCCTGAGCTCAAACGTGCTCTTGATTTTTTCAAATGGGTAAGTTTTAGGCCAGTTTTATCAAAAAGATGCAAAAACCGCAAAATCGCGCTTTTTGCGGCGTCTATTCAAAAGACGCGTCCGGCACTGTGTGTAGTGTCCACTCGGGTTTCGGAAGCATCCAATTTTGTTTTAAAAGGGTCCAGTTTTACTTGAAAATGGTATGGAATGGACAGCCTACAGAGGGCGAAACTAGCAAGATTAATGTTATAGAAGACTGTTTACATCTGGATTTGGTGCATTGTGTCGTACTGACGAAACAAAATGCTGTTCCTTTGTGTTCGCAGCGTTTACGGTTGCTTTTTATCAGAATCTTCGTCCTGTTCTCCGTTGTCCGATCCAAGCTGACCTCGTTTAAGAATCGCTCCCGTTTATTGTTTTTTCTGCAGCCGTACTTACTGCTACGCAACAAGGTCATCTAACTAATGAATTCGCCAAGCAGTCACCTCCATGATGTTTTCCCTTTATTTAGATTGCCCTTCCTAAATTTTCGCATCACTCAGCATTGTGACCTAAAGAAATCAATATTGAACGATGTAGCGCGTAGTACCAGTCGATTATATCCTGGCGAGGACCTTGAAATCGCCCCTAATCCGGAAATTTGCGCCGTTCAGCCGCCAGCGCTTTCGTCTCCATATCTCTTAATTGGAACGCTTTCAGGATACGCGATGGCCAGCGACGTGATAAATCCGCTGTCCAAAAGTGAGTTCTTCAACTGTTCCCATCCTAGTCTATCTATGACTGCTGGTTTACTGGCCGGAACATTCCAAGCGCTCAGTTTTTCCTCCACATCTGCGGGCGCAACTGTTCTGAGCGTAAGAGCGGAAGCAGGGCGAAAAAATGGCTCCGTTGTCCTGGAAAAGCAGACGGGGTGCGATTAATGCGCTTGTTGTAGCCACCAAAGACACTAGCAGGCTTCCTTTGTTTTATAATCTGCGATTCGTTTTGTTGTTGGCTTCGACCCTCCATCTCTACAATGAGTGGTGCATCTGATGAGTGTTTCTGTCTGGTCCCTTGGAGTGAGCCTATTGTGACAGCCTTTCACAATACTACTACGTACGTACGTAACGCATAGAGAACTCACTACAGGAAGTCTTCGTAGTTGAATTTTGTGCAGTAACACGAGTTCTGTTTAGCCGCCACTCACAATCTCTGTCGCATAACGGTGTTCACGAAGTAGATCTTGTCAGAATAACACCAACAGCTAACTGAAGGAACCCGTCGCAGTCGTGTCGAATACCGTGATTCGCAAACCGAGGCGCGACTGCGACGCGGAGCCACTCCAACGGATGCTGAGCGATTGGAAGCCACTCCGCATCCGATGTGTATGTGGCACCGGCCGCGAATTTGCTATTTTTATTCCAGCATGGGTACGACTCCAAATTGAACCAGTCGAGGTGGCCATCGATGATAGCGGCATGGCCTTTGCTTCGGTGCAGTCCGTAGTTCCAGGAGCTCATGGCTTGTACTACCGTGAAAACGGACAACGACGACCGCTTGAGTGAGCAACAGTTCGTCTTCTATTTGGGTTGCCTTTTTGATTTGCCAGTGGTCCAACAGACAGCAGTGGCTGTCCAATTAGACATGTGTACTTCGGACCTCTATTAAATAGCAGTTTTCAACTCCTACTGCGGGTTCTAACCTCATGGAAATGATAATACCATTGCAGCTACGACACCAGCACGGGTAAAATTCTGGCGCCAGTCAACGGTTGGACAGCGCAGAACATCTACATTCATCTTGGTGCGTATTTTCTGTTTTCGTCTTTCTTTTCTTTGGAGGAGGAAGGAGCCAGCGTTTGCGATTGCTCTCAACATGTCGAGGGGCAGCAGCGGTCATCCGACTCCCCACAACAATCGGCGGAGGGAATCTCCAGCCTATAAGAACCGAAACAGCCGTCCTTGGAACGAAATGGGCTCCGTCGGCGCATGTATTAGCGTTTTTGTCCTCTCGTCGAAAGGGGTAGTCCCTCTCGAGAGATGGAAATTCTTAACCAGGGATCGATTTCTGCTGGTCTTTGATGGAGACTGAGAGAGACCTGAGGCCAGCGTGTTCGTGGGAGCAGCCACAATGCACCAGCACCGCTTGACGGCTCATCAAGCTTTTCGCCACCTCCTCAGTGGGCAGTTTAATGCCTAGTACGTAAAGGTAGGGAGGAAGTTCCACTTGGAATCGAGGAGACTCGGTCTGGTTCAGAAGTTTATGTGTCTGAAACAATCATTAAATCATTTGTATTGCGCGCCATAAATGCGGTTTTGAAGGAAGTTTAAATGTGTCTATTCATTAAAAGAGCTTCATAAAAGCCGCTCAGGTGACACTTCGATAGACCTTAAGAATCATGTAAAAAGAAGAAACCTAGTGATTTCTATTTGAGGTTAAAAACTATATATGTACATATATGTTGGTGATTGTAAATGTCGTAATCAATTTTTTTTACATATTCTTTAAAACCAAAATCGAGTTCCTGTTTCATGTTCATTTGACCCACAATAAAAAACTCACACAATTTACCCTTCATTGTTGGATTTTTGGTAATGCAACTAACTGGGAATTGCTCTAAGTGGGAAATCCGGATTCTCTGATTTAATTGGTCGATGAGTGCGCCGCATGCCCTCATGTTCCTGTTAGTCGGTACCAAGCACAGGATAAGCACTGTTACCTATTTTGTTGTTGCTCCTGCAGCCCATTTTTCAGCGAAGTGCTTCTCGACATTGTATTCTGGACTGCGGGCACCTTTTGACGTTCAGGAGTAATACATTTGAAGTCTTCAACTTTGATCAAAGATTTGCCGTCTCCTCTTAACATAGAACTTATATCTGAATACTCGCGATCCATATAAGAATGTCCGTGACTCATCTGCAGAGATACCGCTTGCGCGCGTCCACCGCGTCCGTCGGGTTTGATTTCTCATTTAGCAAGTCCTCCGTGCAATGCTCCTAGGGGGCGTAAATTGGCACCATTCTTTCCTCGATAAGAGGAAGCACTGAGATGTCCGCGGTTGGTCCCCGCAAAGTATTCGGCAAGCTTCAGCGCCACCACTCAGAAACTGAATACGCGGTGCAGGCAAAGAGTAGATTCAGTGGAGGCGATTTTGTGTGCAATGAGTATATCAAGACACTGAGTTAGCAACTATTGGCAGAGCCAGTTCTTTACGTATTTTACCCTTCCAAGGCGGAGACACCGAAATGAGTGGTCTGACTGGTGCTGCTAGCGCCTTCTTCCGTAATATTACAGGAACACAGTACCGTATTACATGCACATGCCGTCATGCATTGCTTTGCGTAACGATTCTTATCGGTCACACCTGACCTGAGGACTAATGTTAATGAGCTAGGTGTGCCAGCGAGAATTGTGCTTTGTATTCCGCCTGTGCAAAAGCTAGTAGTAGCCTTTGCTACTCCTTCGGGCTTAGAATTTCTCGCCTTATTTCAGGCATTCCTTGTGACGGTTCTCTCCTATTCCTTCGGTAAAGAGAGGCTCACCAGTTTTTTAACGGTGATGAAGGCCTCCATTTCATTCTGTTTACCTTGCGTATCTATTGACCCATCAGAGTTCTGAAGCACATATCTGTCGTGAGTCGCCTCCAAAAAAGAAAGTTTGTCGCCAGTCACTTGATTCCGAGCTGATAAGGGCGTGTTGTTTAAGCGTTAGAGTTAATTACCGTTGGCGAAGCAGTCGGCTCATAAATACGAAGGTCGCGTGACCACACCCGACACCAGGACCTTGGCAAATCGCGGTGCCAGAACTCGCAAAAAGGCCAGTGTGCCTACTAAGTACTATGCAGCAGACACGTCCAGGGATCTACCGAGACGGCGACGATTTGTAGCAGTCCTGTTCGCTTCCAGTTTTTCCGACCGCCAATACCATAAATTCTCTTCGGCGCAGTGTTTAAAGGCGGCTGCGAGTGTGCCCGCCGTATGAGCTCTATGGGAGCGTCTTTTTTGACAGACTTGTGGCAAAACAGTGCTGGTCAGCGCTAACAAGAATAGAACGCGAACACGGAAAAGGGCAAGATTAATGATGTACAGCCAGGCAGAACGCACTAAATTGATTCCTCGAGAAGGCCAAGGACACTGTGGGTAAGTACGGCCAAAAACACTGTTGTTGACGCCAAACGCCAAACGTGCAATGGAGAATCGAGCCAATTGTCAGGTCATGCTAAGGCAGTAAGGTTTATTTAAATGACGGCTGTGTGGTAGTAATGCACTAATTCGTCGAGCTCGGCTGCGTCTTCATGTCAGTCAAGACATACACCAACCATTTCCCACAGTTTCAGTTTCAGATATGTTTGGGAGTAATGGAACCCCTTATTTGCTTTTACGCAGTTGCTGGAAGGGCATTTGCAACTTAAAAGAGAAGCACGAGAGAAATGATAAGTTCAAACGAGCTTATTCACGCTGTTCTTTCCTTTCATATGCGTGTTGGAGCAGCATTAGGTTTTCTACGCCGTGTATTTGACTCTTGACTTTTCCGATTTTTGCAGCTCTGAAGAACGTATTTTTTCAAGGCCAACAATTTTATCTAATGTCGGCCATCTTGAACGATAAACAGCATTGAAGGCAAGGCGAAATGTGGTACTGCACGAAAGACTGGTGCTATAAAGAGAAAATGAAAAGGAGAGGAGAAAAAGGCTATTACTTTACTATTACTATTGCTTGACTATTACTGCACTGAGCTTGGAACGTAGAGAGCTTGAGGTTGGCCCTAACTGATGGACATTCTTCCTTCAGTTCCGTAATTTCAAATGAAATGGCCGACACAACGGTTTGATACACGCTACTGTCTTGCTTACCCAAACAAGTAAAAAAACTTTGGAGCCGTTTTGAATTATAAAGTATTCAAGTAGTATGTAGTAAACGTGCAGTATTAAAGTATTCTTCCGCAATTCACAACTACACGTAAAGGGCTTCGCTCGACGAAGTCATTTGGAGAAGTTCCAAAACTTCCTTCCTTGCTAATGTTGGCCATTTGTTTCCTGTTTCCACACGCGTACTCGCCGTAAATCACGGGAGTTCACTGAGATTGCTCGAAACCGGCTGTAACGGGTCTCGTTGCCTAGACTCCCACCAGACCTCCGCAGAATATGCGACTATTTGGTGGTTAAGCGTGGCACACTTAACCTATTATGGAAACTTGAAACGGGTACTCATATTTACTGGAAAATCATACCAGTCAAAGTTTTGGTCCAACCTCTCTTCAGAGAACGCCATAATGCTTAGCCTTAGCTGGAGGAGCAATATAATTTGAATAATTTGAAGATCACTCAAAGGTGATACCATTTTTTGGACGCCCTGTAGGACAGGTCCTTTGATGTGTGCACTCCCAAGAAACGGCATCGCTCTTTGCGTGATCTACAAATTATTACTCTCTCAGCTAAAGCTAAGCTTTATAGTGTGCTTTGAAGAGCGATTGAACTAAAACTTCACGGTAAGGTTGTTGTTCAGTTGGCGCTAGGCACTTATTGACCCGATGTTTCCAGGTTGACAGTGTATTTCCATTTACATAAAGTTTGGCAGTTGTGAGATGCACGATTTTTACACCCTGCTCTTACATGTGTTTATTTTAAGCTACGTAGAGTTTGATTGTCCAAGAATATTTGGGTCAGAACTAGTACACCAAGGCAGAGTTTAAGAGACAGGAAAGGACAAGAAAGTTTGGCTATTGGTTAATTGTTCGTGCATTACCTCCCAGTTTTTCATTGGGGAAGGCTTTCTGTTCGAGAAAGTAGCTACCCAAATCTCTTTGTTTCACGTCTGAGCATTGCTTCTGGCTGAGTAATCCAAATTATTGTTCCAAGTGAAAGTCAGTGCAAAACTAGAACATCTTCGACTACAAAATTTCACGTGGGTGCACCCGCACTAGCAGTCAAGTAAACATCGCGACTTGTTGCGAATATGAGTCGAGCAATCACTGATTGCACTGTGTAGTGGTTGATTTTTTTTTTCTCACAATGCGTCTACTATTTTCAGCTCATGGTAGTAAGCACGGGTCTCACTATGCGGACTACACGAAAGCCTCTCAACAATTTGAAAAGAACGTCACCGCAGTTCAGAAGCTGATTGGTGAGTCACTCGTCAGTCACCATTCTCACAGCGCTGTTTACCTATACCGGACGAAGAGCTCTGGTAGAGCTCGTGGCGAACATCATTCTGAATGCGCCTCAACGTGACAGTTGTCGCCGTAACAACTCCAGCTACGTGTCGTTCGAGAAGTCACCAGCATTCCGCATTGTATCAAGGACGTGACACTGCTTAGCCATCATTTTCCTGGTGTTTGCACTTTGCCTTCTGCACCACCAAGGGTTCGGACAAGTGCACTTACAAACAAATTAAATACCTAAGCTGCGGCTCAAAAATTTGACAGCATACGCTTCAAGCCGGCGTCCATGGAGCAAATCTTATTCTATAATAGTTCATTATCGATCTCGCTGAAATTTGATCAATTAGAAAATTTCTCCAGGAGGGGACCGATTTTTATTCGTTTGCCAGATGTTTCATGCTGTTCTAGAACAGCCGTTGTGACTCTTTAATGATTCCACGGACAGCCGGCAGCTTAAAGTGTGAGTGGTACATGTCGCGAACACGCACCGCAGGGAGTGCGGGAACGCGCCGATGTTTCCTACTGTAATCGCGGCACCAATCATTTGCAGTGCCTATGAGGCTGGGCCTGCCGCGATCACTACAGGAGCATCGGCGCGTTCCAGCATTCCTTCGGTGTGTCTTCGTTATATGAGCTGTTTCAGTTTTATTTTGCCCAGTTTCCACTCAACTTCTAAAGGCACCTCACTTCTTCGACCTGGGACACACATTGCTGTAATGCGAGATGGAACGTCTACTCCGGAAGCACTTTAAGTTCTATGTTTGACTTTGACTCCGATCTCCAACTGTCGGAATCCTTCTCAAACACGAATATTTTCGGGGACCTTCAAGATTGAATGACGAGAAATCATGATTTTAATTAGATCCGCTGCATGATTAAATCAATTCGCTTCTTCATTGAGAAACAACCTTACTTTGCAAGAAGTATAAGCCGGTCTAAGCGTTCGTTTATTCGTCTTTAGAATAATTCGAGGTTTCTATAAGACTCTACATTTCTGAAATTTCAGCGGCTGCTGGCCTAACATATGGCTTCAAGGCTCCCAAAGCTGAGAAGACCACCCGCACCAGCTCACGAAGTAGAGGGGTGAAAAGCGGTTTCGAAGCTCAGCCAGAAAATGTACACATCAGCGACGAAGCTGTAAGTCACTTACTCTTACCGATCATTCGTGCAAGCCTTTCGAAAAGCAGGTCTTTGGAGAAATCATTCGCCTGTTGGCTGAATTACTGACGTCATTCACTGCAGTGATATCAGCTAGCTCGAAATTCCTAACTCGCCTATACTCTGCTTTCTGGAAGTTGCGAAAAGTAGAATTCTAAGCTCGAATCGTGCGGCTACAGAAGTAGTGACCGTAGCTGATAAGCGTCTATAGGTCGTAGTTGATAGTGTAGCACGAAGATTCTCATCATGAATTCAGTGGATCAAATTCCCAAGGCTACATCTGCTTTACCACTGTCATTCTCATGCAAACTATGTGGCCCCTCATCGTTGAAGCCACGATGCTCCGTTGACCAGGAGAAGGGCTTTAGTTGGGTTCTGTGCTCTACTCCACGACACCAGTTTTGGCAAGGGAAAGGATTTTAGGATGTGGACAATTTTGACACAGGCACGTTAGATACCCCTCCTTGATGTTCCTTGTATGCTTTGGGGACATCACCCGACTGCATATATACCCCTTATTCTGTTCTCTTCTATTCTACTCTGTACTTACTTCGTTTTTGTGTATTAGAAGTAGGGTACAGTGAGAAAATAGTGGGTTTCTCATATCACTAAGGCGGCTGACCGCGGTCTTTTGTAACTCTAGCAATTGCTGTTATCAATACAGTTTTCGATAAAGGTTGCGAAGGGATTCAGTTTGACACTGAAGGCGTTTCTTCATTCCACCTAAGTTAGTAAACTCACACAAAGGTTCTATCAACAGTACGCGTCAGCCGTTGAATCGTTGTCGTTGCTGTTGCTGTGGCCGTATCCACAGAATCTGTCCACCATAATAAGCCGAGGAGATTCGAAATTTGTGGCAGAAACATGTTCAAAGTTGCTGTTGGACAGACAGTGGCAATATTTACATGCTGGTTGAGCTCACTCTCTGAAGGATACACAAGTGCATTCATTTCAGAGCGACAACAACACCGTTAATCAACTGGTTGAGCAGAAAAACAGGGAAATCGAGAAGTTACTGGACACGAACGAAGAGCTGAAGTTGCGGTAAAATCCTTCCAGTTTCTACGCAGACACTAATACTAACTAGTAGCTAAATTAACAACACGTGTAGGATTCCTGTGTCAACAGTGCGCTAGAGGTGTTTTGTGGCGGGTGCGTGGTTTGTGCTTGTTAAGCCCACGAGTGCAACGGCTCCAGCGAAGAAGGCCTGACGAGTCGAATACTCGAGTGCAAGCGTTTCCTGATTGCCGGACGGATAGAGCTGAACACGATGTTGGGAGGGAGAGGGGCGAGCAGGATGTGTACATACTTTATCCATACATTGTACATGTCGCGAAGGTGAGCAGCATTCGTAGGTCGGAGCGCACCAGCCGATAGTAACCAAACAGCATAGACCAAACACAGGCCATCCGATCAGGACATGGACTGCACATGCCCTTTCTGAGTGGCATGCTCAGTCAATGCGGTCTGATTGGATAGGGCGATTAGATAGGGTGTTCCCATCTCCCAATGCTGCCCGTCTTCGCGACATATGTATACCCCAGTCAGGACGTGGATCTAGAATACTACTCTCTCTAAGAAATTGCCTCCAATGCTTTTCTGAGGGCTGGAATGAAACGACCTTCGACTGTAGGAATGCGATCTGCCTTGCTAGCTTTTGACCTGAAACGGAGGAACTCAGTCTCCTAGGGAGGAGATTATTTTTTAATGATGTATTGCGCTTGCTTCTCCTCTTGAACCTGTCCGGTTCCAAACGGCAGCCGTTACAATGTTAGAGGAACGGAAAAGTTAGTTAAGCGAAGAGAAAAATCGGATTTGAGAAGCCTGTCCACAGGACTCTATCGTCTGCCACAGTAGCACTTTACGTTAGAGCATGAAAAAACAAATCTAAAGAGAAGGGGATTGAGTTGTAAGAGAGGACCACTAGAGTCATAGCCCGGTCCACATAATTCTCGACGCCAGTTGTTTTGTTGATCGAAGATCACATTTACGAAACTTTGCGATTTACGACCCAAAATGTCGTAAATCGTAAATCATAAATGATTTGGCAAAAATAGCCGTAAATCGTATTTCGTAATTACGCTCACACCTGGTTGAGACGAGTTCGCCACTTGACTTGCCCCCTTTGTGCAATTTTAGGAGCTACCTGGGGACTCGTTGGTTTTTCCAAATCATAGGCCTTTGAAGGAAATTTGTACTGATATTGTACAGTTCTCCGCTCTTCTAATTGGAAATCGAACAAAAGAAACCTTTAGTTTGTCCTGGAACGTTCTGCTGACTAGTAGTTCTCCATGGATTACTGCGTGAAACGGAATCCGCTTGTGTAACGTGGTGTGTTTACACAGTACTGCTCACATTTCTTTTCACTTTGCTCCGAGATGGTAAATATTGAAACTTCGACCCCTGAGAGAAACGACTGTTTTGTTGCAGAACTCAAAGGGGTTTTTAGAGAGCTCCAACTATGGAGCAGCATTGCACGAAATGAAGGTGAATATAGACCGGCAGCATCATGTGATGTGAAAACAAGGGATAAAATTCGTCCTTTCTACCGGTACGCCTCGCGTGTTCAACTTCTGCACACAGTGTATGGCGAGAGCATTTTATGCGATTTCTGGCTGGCTTGATGACTGACGATGGCCACTGGTACGCAACGCTTTTTTCTATGACCTCGTTCCTACTCCTGAACCGTAGTGTGGTGCTTGGCCTCGTTGACCAAACCAAATCCGATCCAAAACACCCGTGATACCCGTGGAACGAGTTAGCCTCGCAGCCCTAATGTTAAGATACCCGTTTCATATGTCAAAGGTGTTAGGCTTTAGACTTCGCTTTACATTGATTTATATTAGATCGTTGCGTATGAAATAGCCGATTTTGCTACCTCAAAGTCGGATCGATTTTTCGTGGTTACGAATGTTACCGTTTCAGGCATTGTGTACAATTTCTGAAAGCGCGATTCTCTGCTTTCTTAACACTTTATTGTTAGATAGATTTGAAGATTTTGTGGCGTTGTTGCCTCTCGCCGAATTTTTGACGTCGTTTTTACAGTATGAACCAACGTGATATTCGGGTGCTCTACTTATATGAATATAAAAGTGAGCGCAACGCCGCGGCAGCAGCTCGGAACATCAACGCCGCATTTGGAGAAGATTTGGCTAAGGAACCCACAATTCGCCATTGGTTCGAAAGGTTTCGATCTGGAGATGAAAGTCTCGAAGATGAAGACTGAGGTAGGCCGCCATCACTCCTTAACGTCGACCAAATCAAAGCCATGATGGAGGCGGATCCGCGTCAAACTGTGAGAGAGCAGGCACAGCATTTCGGTATTGACGGTAGCACTATCAGTCGCCACTAAACGCGATCGCAAAAGTAAAGAAATTGGGTAAATGGATTCCGCACGAACTGACCGCCGGACAGATGATGAAGCACCACGACACGTGCGTTTCGTTAAGGCTGCGCAATCTAAGGGATCCTTTTTTGGATAGAAGAGTGACACGCGACGAAAAATGGATCTTTTATGACAATCGCCGTCGCTCTGCAAAATGGCTGGACAAGACTGAGAGTCTCAAGGATATGCCGAAAATAAGTCTCCATCCAAAGAAGACCATGATGACCGTATGGTGGACAGTGGCTATAATAGTCCATTAGAAGTTTTTGAAGAATGGAGAGACTATCACAGCGGATGAGTGCTGTGCCCAAACTGAAGTGATGCACCAGAAGTTGATTGAAAAACAACCGGCTTCGCGTCTGCACGTTTCAAAAATTATTGTCCAGAATTGGGATTCGAAACTCTGCTACATCCAGCATATGCAACAGATCTGTCCCTACCGATTATCATTTTTTTCAAGCATTTAGATCGTCATGTGAAGTATAAAAAATTTAGCAATGGAGATGATGTCGAAATTGACTTCTTATGTTGTATTAATTCTCGTATGTAATTCTGATTTTTGCAAAGATGGAATGTCTAAGCTATCGTCGCGTTGGGAAAAGTGCATTAATTGTAATTTGTAATGGTGCTTCTTTCAATTAATAAAACAGCCTTCGAGCAAAGTTATGGTCTGACAAAGTTTTCGGTCAAATTCGGCCATTTCATATGCAACGTCTTAATATATCAAATTTTGTGTTTCTCGTTCCTCCCCGTTTTTTATCAAACGCCGTGCATCATTTCTTCGATGCTACATAAGCTCTCCATACTCTCAGAAGCCGGCTCCGTTTTGCGTTCTGTGTCTAACGTTCACACTTCGAGAGATATTTGCCGAGAAGCCTTCTTGAAGCAGTGAGCTTCAGCCCATCATCATTTGAAGCGCTTTGAAAAACAGCCACCCTTACGGAAGCGGGCTCATTGTATAAAGAAGGGCATAAAGGAGCGTATACCACTTTATGTGTCATCTTCAAGATTTTCGTCCTGTAGACAGTATGGCTTGTTTCACGTAGTAATACGTCCCATATACCGAGTACGGAACAGTCGAGGGAGCTGTCGTTCTCGCGCGCACCAGATATCGATTTTCGATCTGATTTCCAACCAGGCCAACTTTTCCATCCCTTCGCCTTAGGCGCCTTTTATACTCCCGTCGCGGCGCGGCGCGTCAATTTGGGGAGCGGCGCGGCCAGTCGCGCCGCGCCCCGAATTTGACGCGCCGCTGCGCGATTGCAGTTAGATAGGGGAGCGTCAGCGACGCGCGGCCACGAGCACTACGGCCTGTGCTCCGAAAACGGTCCATGAGTCATTGAGGGAGCAAAACAGAAAGGATTCGTCTGCCTGATCAGCGCAGTGCATCTTTTTTTGTCAATGTCAATGTTGTTGAATCTTGTCAATGTTTGTCGTGGGATTCCTATGGGGAGCGACGAATCCTCTCTTAAGCCTGGAGTCGAAGTCGTCCACTCAATCTACGGTTGAAACTGGTGAGCGTGGTATTGAGTCGAATCCCCTGCAATGCAAACGGCACTAAACCACTCCTTATTTTGCGATATGTGCGGGTCCAACAGTAAAACTGCTGGAAGATACTCATCGTCGATAACCACTCAAAATTCTTTCTCATATGGCCATTCTGGGGTCACTGTGTACTAAGCATATCTTTAGCGTGGTATATGAAACTTCGTGAATGTCTACAGATCTCCATTCTCTTCCTAGGTTACAGAAGGTACGGGCTAAGGTTATGGTCACCGATTTCGCCCAAACTTCCTAATCATGCAAACCTAGTAATCGCCTGAAACTTCAAAAAAGAAAACGATTCGTGATCAGCACCCTAAATACCCCCTCCTCCTTCCCAATAGGAAAAGTTTGGTCGAAAAGGTGAAATCTCCCACCCTACACAGAGTCTGCCGCGGCTGATCGCGCCGCGCCGCGCCCTTCCCGTCAGCGGCGCGATTCGCCGAATACCGTAACCCAAAATTCCGTCAAGTGTGGTGTTTTGCGGCGGCGGAGTATAGAAGCGATGCGGCGCCGCCTCGCGGCGCGAAAAATCGATAGCTATGCCGGCCATCACGCCGCGCCGCGGGGCGGCGCAAGTATAAAAGGCGCCTTAGGCCCCGTTTATACTTCGTCGCGGCGCGACGCGACGACACGTATAGTGGCCATATTGATTGTGCGACGCGATCGATCAATTTGGCCTCGTTGTGTGGCCATCGCATCGCGCCGCGACGAAGTATAAACGGGGCCTTAGGCCTTGTTTAGTGTGCGCGCGACGCGCGACGCGATGCATGTGTAGTGGCCAAATTGATCGAGCGACGCGATTGATCAATTCGGCCACTACACATGACATCGCGTCGCGCGTCGCGCGCACACTAAACAAGGCCTTACACTCTGCGTAAGGCGAAGGGACGAAATAGCATTCATGCTCGAGCACTCATTTCTTATTTTTGATTGGGCATTATATCCTGCCTTGTCGAAGGTGCTGGTCGTCTAATGCTCCCCTAACCGAGTAATTGGTCGAGTCCCCAGGCAAACCAACCCTGACCGGAGTGAGTGAATTGGTCACAGAGTATGACTACGACTAATGCTGGCTTCTTCATTAGCTGGTCACGGCAGGTCCAACGTATAGGCCGAATACGCAGACAAGTGTCTCAAGTCCTTCTTAAGCTCTTAAGGATTTCCGTCTCGTCTTGCATTAGCTACAGTAAGGCCTGTGCCTGCTAATCGGGTGGCGGTTGAGAAACAGAAAGCGTGAAGAATTGGGTTCTTGAATTTTAGAACACCTGCTTACCATGTGTAACTGAGCGCATTTTTGAATTCCGATCTGAGACAACGAATATGCTTCATTTCGAAGGTTTATTGGTGGCTGTTTCGCAGATGTTCCAGCTAGGAAGTCGTCAGTCTGATCTAGTCGGCTATTCATCATCGTTTGAACAAATGAATCACTCTCCTACGAAAAAGCGACTCCAGAAACCACTTGATTTAATGATAGTGTGCACTGACAAGCAAATTTATGAGCAGAAAAGCGGCCGTATTAGTGCTGAAACCATTGAGATAAAATTGTGGCAGCAGGGAACGTACCTAAGGGCATGCTAATAAAACGGCATAAAACAGAAAGACAGATTCCACTAAAGTGGAGCCACTATCTGTGTCTGCGGAAAACTATATTTGAAGGGCACTCAACACTTCTGAGTGGAGCTCTCCTTTCATTTCTGAAGACTTACACAAAAGCACGAGCAAGTAATTGAACCACACGTATTGCCTCAATAATGACTGCCGATTATCTAAAATGCCATTCAGGCTAAAAGAACTAAAGGCGGAACTACGAGAGGAGATGCGACACAACATCGAACTCCAGCGGTCTCTTGCAAAGTCCGAAGAAAGAGAAACGTAATCAGAGTTTGAATTTTTCAATCAAAAATTGTTACAAATACTATCTCATGTGTATACATCGTGCTGAGTACATTATATTTACCTTAATAGGCATCTCATGGATATACAACATAATACAGTGAGAAAGCGATAGAAAATATCGTTTTAGATTTGGTGTCTATTTTTGCTCACCGTACTACTGCATACCTGCTTGGCATTTTTTGGCATTTTTGGCAATTTTTCCCTCTTAAATTTAAACCGTGCATAATTACACGCTATTCCTAATTTCATTCGAAAAATGTCATGCAGGGTTCTTTTGAATGAAGTGTGGATTTTCGAAAACTCCTGCTATACAGCTTTGTTATCTGTCTTTTTCTAGAAAGGGTGCTGCACATATTTCAGTTCTCGTTAGGATTTGTTTTATCACGTTGTCTCACACGTTCCTTTGCATTATGCTTTGCAATAAAAACTAGTCAGCTAACAACCCTTGGTTTTATATTTGAATATTTATTTCTCTGGTGTACGTCTGTTTATAATTTTTATATTCATTGAAGGGAGCAGCCGGTGCAGTCATCTACCGGAGAGGACCATGTGGACACTCAAGAACAGCTGGACAACCTTGAGAAGGCAAAGCTGCTGTGAGTTACGATTGTTTTATCCCCACGAAGGCGTTACTATCCAGTCTAACAGTGCTTGGTCATGCGATGGGACTGGTTGTGGTGGTTTTCAGTAGAAAGATCAGCTGCTATGTTCATCTCCGAGTATTTGAGAAGGTCACTCTCCTGAAAACTGTAGTGACAATAGAGCAGACGAACACGCATCTCTGTTGCAGGATTGCGGAAAAAGACGAGGAACTTCGAAAGAAAGAGGAAGAAATTGCTCAATTGCGCGAACGGCTGGGTGATGTCGAGCAAACTGTTGTTGTGCCCACCGAGTCACAGGCGGAATTCGAGGAGAAGTACGTGTCTCCACCAATTTAACCCTCTTTCTGTTATGCTTCTAGGCTAGTTGTCATCACTGCTCGTGGCTCCCCTTCCTTTAGAAGCTGATAGGAAATCGCTTTTGATGAGTTAAGAGGACATCAACGTTGCGCGACTCTGTGTAGAAAGCCTCACTATCAAAGGTATCGCGATCCTGCTCGGTGATTTCCGCAGCCCCTCCCCTCCCCCAAGGGTTCTCCCATTTTGTCACACTTCTACTGAACACCCTTACGACTTCCTGCATCTCATCGTCTACACTGCACAATATTATGTTGTAAGAAATGTTTTGGCTGCTTTCCAGCGCTTATTTTATAAAACCGAACTAAACGTTAGTCGCTTATCACCTCAATGATTTGTCTGCATCAGAAAAAAGATAGTCATGTTCATTCCAACTATGCATGTTTCTTTGCATTTTGACGACCTCAGGAAGCACTATGTACGGTTCTTCGTACATCTAAATTTCGTAACAACTTATAAGGGAAGCCCATTAACCTCCCCCCCCCCCAAAGATTCTGAACGAGACCTATATGGTCTTATAGGGAGGGCATCGGACGAGGATCACACAGTTGTGTTTCATTTTTGCTACGGCCACTGGGTGGTCCGAAAATGATAAAAAATGGTACAGTTTATCGTATTCCTATAATTAAACTACAGTTTGATTATAGTACTACGATAATTTCCTACGTTTCCTAGACGAAGCTGTAGGGTACATTGAAGTGATTCATTCACATCGGTGGTGTGGTAGCGAGTGGATGGCCGAGTGGACAGCGATGCGGACATACGGGATGGGGGACGAGGGTTCGGTCCCGGGGGAGGGGGGGGGAGGTGGTTAGGGGATTTGCTAGGTGGTCTGCTTCCATTCTTACAGAAGAATAGTACATTTTGGCTTCGGTAGGATACCGTATTCGCTTTCTAAACCTGCTTTCAACCTGTTGTCAGATGTGGAAGAAGCTGGTTTTTTAACGTGTGGAGTGATGTCGCGCATTCATTAAACCACGGTTGTCCCGTTAAATGCTGTCCCCATATGAGCCTTTTCGAATTTTCTCAATCAGTTTTGGAAGTGTTTCTCGCTGTCACTTCACTTGCGAACACGATCGACAAGTACTGATTTGACCCATCAAGACACTCTCATTGTTCTTCGGATTGCTTTACAGATTGCTTCCCATTCTTCTCGCCACTTTCACTATTTCAGCTAACTGTTCCCAAGTACTGCATATTTTATCCAACTCGTGTGACTGAACGCTTTGCTGTGGACGTGTTCCTCAATACTCTCGTACACACTTACGGGAGACGAGTTGGAGCATTGCAGATAGGAGCACTTGCACTGACTCTCTCAACTTTAGAGGTCGAATAGGATTTTTCGTCCCAAATCCATCTCTAGGGTTATTTGGGAGGCAGATCACCAATCTGGCAATCATTTGCGGTGAAGCGATAGATTACAGAAGGTTACAACGGGTATGTGTAAGTAAAGGAGTGTACGCAGAATAACCGGAACTGCTGCCTTTCACGACTCCAAAGGTCGAGGATAGGTCGAAAGAAAAAATTCCGCTCAAACATCGCCCAGGGGCGGGGGGGGGGCTTATTTGGGGTGCTGATCACGGATATGATATCTATTTTTGAAATTTATGCCGATTACGGTAGGTTACGGTAGATATTGGTGACTAAAGCTGTCTACTTGATAGAATCGCTTTCTCCTCCAATGTGGTCTTCTCCAATGTTATTTTCCAACCTTCGACTTTGAAATGCAAAGTAGTGCAAAAAAGTGAAAATTTAGAATAAGATGATCGATTCGTGGTCAGCGGTTTAAATAATTCCCATATGCGAAGTCAGGGCGAAATCGGTGGTCGTGATCTCGTCACCCTTATTCACCGCTACCAAATAATACGGTATCCTACCAAAGCCAAAATGTACTCGCCTTTTGTGAAAATGGGGACAAACCACCTAGCAAACCCCCTAGCTCCCTCCGGAATCGAACTCTCGACCCTCCTCACGTAAGTTCGCATCGCATCCTCTCAGCCATTCAGCCGCTGTCACCATCAATGCGAATGAATCACATGAACGTACCTTGCAGCTTCGTCTAGGAAACGTAAATTATCACCTATCTACCACTACATAATTGAGTTAGCCTTCGATGATGTTTGAGTGATCAAACCTGCGTGAAATACGCCTCATCAAACCCCGCGCGAAATTTTGCTGTAGATGATGAGGCGTGTCTCACGCAGGTTAGAAACCTGTGTGAGATATGCCTCATCGGACCCGCGTAGACAAAATGTTGCTTTCTACATGGGATGCTTCCAGCTTGCCACAGCGGCAGCCGCGCGCGTTTCTGAGCGCCTGGACCCAGAAGACGGGTCCACTACGTCGCGCAACAAGCGTCTGGAGTACAGAAGAGGTGACGCCGTCGTCGTGCGACGAGTGGCCGCATTCAGAGTTCAACATGGGATGCTGCTGCAGCCGAGGAAGCGCAGCCTTCTTTTGCTTGACGCAGCAGCAATTGCGCGCGTTTTTGAGCGTCCTGAGCGTTCCGAATACATCTCACCGACGTCTGCCGTGAGCATGGGAGGACCACTAACGGGGTGTTGGAGACGGGAAGTAAGGGGGACCTCTAGGGTGGACCAGGAGAGCTACCAGGAAAGAAAGGAACAACCTGAAGGAGGGACCAGGACGAGGAAACCAGCAAGACGAGACCAGTAAGGGGTCTATAGTGGAAACAAGGAAGTGGGCCAGAAGACCAGTAAAGGCAGACCAGCAATTAGATCCAGTAAGAAGAAATAAGTGAGGGGGAACCTGGCGTCAGATTCGAAAAGCGTGTCAACGATATTTGGAAACACAAGCTGTTGGGCATGAGAACGGTTGTGGAGGAGCCGACTGAGAGCAAAATTACTGCGCAGCACAAGCCAATGGCGTAACTGAACGGTCCGGAGAGAATGTCTATGATGAACGCATGGAAGTGGTGAACGGCTGGATGCCGATAAAGTACGCAGCAGATCCTAGGAGGTAGTGAATTCTAAGTTTTACAAAAACTAGGTCAGTGATGCTGCAAAGTCGCGCGAAGCGCGCAAGTGTTAGACACGCCGTTAGGCGTGTCGGAGCACTTATACTACTGCAATCAAACTTTAATTTGAGCTGCAAACCTTTTGTAGGTCAAGTTCTGAGCACGACAGGGCCATTCCAGCTGTCATTTATGCCCTATCTGTCCGATCTGAAGTGATACCATTTTTTGCCATTTTCGGAGACCACCCAGTGGCCCGTAGCAAAAATGGAAACACAGTTCTGTATTCCTTGTCCGATGCCCTAAAACACCATATAGGTTTCGTTGAGAATCTTTAGGGGAAGTTCATGGGCTTCTCCTGCTAGTCGAAAATCAAGGGCAGGTCCTTGAGAAGGAGAAACTCCTTTCTGTTAGACTCCAGCGATTTTTGGGGTGTAAAGAAGACAAATAAGGGGACAGACCCACATTACTTGAGCATAACATTTGAGAGAATGCAGAAGTGAACGACGAATGGCAGTCACTCTTTTAGATGCTTAAAAGCGTAGGCCCTTCCCTGCCGATATTGCTATCCACTTCATGAAACCTGGATACGAACAAACTGAGGATCAGTTTGGTACTAGATTGCCTCATCCACGCACGGCAGTCTTTGAGCGAGCGACGGGAGGGGGGGGGGGGGTGGGTCAATCTCTCAGAACGAATCATGCTTAAGTTTTCCTCCTGTTATTTGCAGTTTTATGCAAAGAAATGACGTACTAGGCCAAGCGCAACTGTTCTTGTGTGTCTACTTGTCCATGACCCTCAAGCTCTCTTCTTGAATGAAGCCCGTTTTGCGTAACTGGAAGTTATCCAAAGTGGTCCGTAGATCCGCACCCAGACTACTCTGTGGTGTCGCTTCCAAATCAGCTTCAAAAAAAACCCATTCAATTCTGTTGGACTCTAGGACATATGGAGAGAACAGAAGAATCTGTTACGTCTTTGAATGGCAGTCACTTAATACTTCTTGTTTGTAAAAAGTTAATGAAGAACCCTAGATCGAGAAACATCGTCATGCGATATGTTTACTAAATCTGATCCTAACAGAGTGCCTTTTTATCGAACATACGGATGCCTCCATCAGGGAAACAATGTTTATAAAGCGAGAACAGGTTTTAGACTCGGTGAAAAGTTGCTTTCTGAGACGAGTTATTGTTTCTGAATAAAAGCCTCGGAAGACTGGCAGAACTTCATGTATAACCTAACACTTAGCAAGATCTCTGCTACCTGAGCTTCAGTTGGGTTGCTGCTATATAGCGGTTTTGAAGCTAAACGTGGAGCTAGACCTGCTTTCAATGTGTAGGCCATCACATTTTTTGAGGTCCGCTAAAAGAAAACAATCTCGAGTGCGGTAATATCCCACTAGGTGAAGAAGCACGACCCCCAGTAAAGACGCCCCTAAATCTAATCATACGTGAATGTTTCACAAGCTCACTTTTCTGAAAGCTTATAAACCGCTTGTTGTTAGATCAGATCGGTGGGTAAAGTAGTGGAATGAGGCTTAGCCCAAGCAAAGGCGCTACAAGGGAATATACATTACAGAGTGGCTACGCTGGAGAAGAAAATCGCCGAAATGGAGGCCGAGAAGACGCAGCTCATTGAGAATATCAAAGCTGAACAACTAATTGTAATCACCGAAAAAGACAAGCACATTGCCCACGTCGTTGAAGAGTTGGAGACTACCAGAAACGATCTCCGCGATGCTAAGAATAGGTGGGATATTGGCGGTTGCCTTGCGCTACACGTTCTTGACATTCCAATGAATTGGTTTCAGAATCCAAGAGCTCGGAGAGAAAGAAGAAGAGATCAAGTAAGTCTTCCTGTTTACTAAAAAGTCTACCAAGCGGCGAATTGTCGCGATTGCACTACAGCAACATCTCACGCACAGAACTGTGCAGCGTGGAGCGTAATCGTTGCAACAAAATCAGGCGTTCTCGTGAGGGAGAATTGTCCGTTATACTAAACCATTCCATAACTCTTCCTTACACATGTCCCTCACTACCACCATGTTTGCAGCTCTGCTTTTTAGAGGGTAGTGGACTCCCATTTAAGACTTATTTTTCTGGTCCGGGAGCACTCACATTCCGAAATGTCCGCACTTCTTAAGACCGATCGCTGAACATTCTGTCTCATGGTGCCATGTAGGGCTCGCATTTTCCGAAGTGAATATCGGACCAGTGCAGTTGCGCTGTTCTGAGAGAACGCTGTTAGTTTGCCGCTTGTTAGTCTACCATGTGTAATGCAGCCGCGTCGCAGAACAAATTTGCTATTCAGCGTGCGCATAACGTACCATTATGCAGTGTGCGCTTTCTGAAAAACTGCAAGGTCAGCTCTACCAGATTGCCAACAAGGAGAAAACTCAGTTCGAACAGAATACGACGAAAAAAGGGGAACGTTTTCGACCATCGCTTCCTTTTATGAAATTTTTTCATAAGATAGCAGCTCTAAAATTAGGTCAAAACAATGGAGTCTAACAATGAACGTTTGTGAACTTACCCCAGCGACTCTCAACCAGACCTATTTGGTCAGGCCATCTAACAAGGAGTGTAATTATGAAGTTCATTTTTGCTACGGGCCACTGGGTGGCCCAAAAATGCAGTTGCAATGTCGTTGACATTCCAATTTTTCGCCTAGTAAACTCGTTTCGACTTGAAGCGGTCTCAAGATCAATTGAGAATGCTTAGTTATCTCGTGGGTGAAATAAATTCTGGCCCACATTTGGATTAAAACTGAAAAGCCTACACGAATTCGATTTGAAGTGAACGCAGCAAAACAAGCTGCACTACATAGTTGCATGGGGAGGATGCGTACCCCCGACCTCCCGTCCAAGAGTTTGTAGGCCACAAACTCTTGCCATTTTTGGACTACCCAATGGCCGGCAGCAAAAACGAACTCCGCCATGTGTTGTTAAGGAAAAACACCTGCGCTGCACGGCACAGAAAAGCGAACCTTTGGAACGAAAAGGAAACAAAATTTTTTGAGAGATGCTGTGGCGCAACGGCAGAGCTGCTCACACTATCTGAAGGCTGTCGTTAAACCAAATGTGGGCCGTAATGAACAATACTGTTCCGAAGTGAGCTCCAGTGCACTGGTAAATGGTTTAAATACAGATATAAAACGGTTGGTTAATTCTAACCGTTTGGATACGAATGAGCTTTTGTTGCAACAATTATGGACCATTCTGTAATGTCTGAAAAGCGGAGTTGACAGCGGCCTTTTAGCAACCTTCACAACGTAATTGCTGATCTTCGAGCGAACCTTGCCACTGCGAAAAAGGAAAAGGAAGAGAGTGAATGGCATCTCGGAGAGCATAAGGAGTGGTTGAGCAACTCGAAAGAGAAGTCCGACTTCACATCTCTTACGACTCTGTAGTGATGCCTGTTCCTTCTCATCAGCCCGTCTTTGCAGAGTGGCCTACTTGGAAAATCAACTCAGCCTCTTAAGTGATCCTGATCGCCTTGCGCTACCACCGCCGAGTGAGTTTTCCTCTCACCAGCTGCCCAACCTGATTGATTCACTCTTAAATGTACTACGACATTTAGGTTCTCCAAAGCCTCGACTTGATAATGTCGACGAGACTGCTAAGGCTCAGGTTTGTGTCACGTTGATCATATACCTTAGAAATTGTTCATTTGGCTTAGTGAGGGAATATGGATGTAGAACGGACTTAATTAATCTGATTGCGGGATGCGGCACGGATTATACTTTTGCGCGATATTGTGGAAGCGTGAACCTGTATTTGTTCTACGCATTGACCTGCAGTGGCCACTTGTTAGACATGTTAGTGTCTCGTCCTTTCTAGAAAGGTCTGGCATTAACGAGCACGACGGGTTGATAAGCGTGTTTGTGCTGAAGGAGACCCTGTCCATGAACTTTGATCCGGGATGCACGCTGAAGATGGTGTTCCTTCCGACTGTGTTATCTGCATCCTCATGTCCGCCAGTTTCTTAGCGTTTCTTTCCAAGTTAGGTAAGGTATAAGATTGTGGAGATAGTTGTTCTTCCACAAAGCATGGTGGGTAGGCATCGTTTTGTGCTGCATTCCTCAACGTTGCTTTTCACAAAGTAAGCTTCAGGAAAATTGCAAACATTCAAAAGATTTTGATGGGTTGTAATGCAGGTTCTCCTCTCTTTTCAAAGAATGCTATTTGCGCAATGTACTGGCCCTGTACTGGACAGAATTTTAAGCGCTCACGTAGCTATATCGATTCCCACATCAATGTACAAGGTCTCCCAACCCTTTTTTTCTCCTCCTGATCAAAATGAGGAAAGCTAGCGTGGAAGTGGTAAAGCACCGAGTAGCTACATACGGGCGACGTCCATATCTTATATATATATATATATATATATATATATATATATATATATATATATGTTGTGGTGTTTCTGCTTCTGTGAAGGCGAGGTTGGTAGGTGGTAAACTTTTTCCTAGGCCTGACGTTCCGATCGTCGTCTTCAGGTGGCACGACTTTCCACCACTGAGTGCAGCAGTCGCTACAACTCGTTAGAAGAGACCAGTAGTTTCGCTACGATTTTGTAGATTTTTTTCCCGGTCGCTACAAACAGCTGCAAGACACCGTGCTTCCACATTTCATCACGAATCAGACGGATTGTGGACATATATTGCAGCGCCAGGAAACAAAGCGACTTCCTGTAAAGACTGCATCACGCGCTCGTCCTTTCGAAGACTACGTAGGAATAGGTTTTCTTTGTGTTCTGAGTTCCTAGATACAATGTTTGGGCTTTGGAGGATTTGCCAATGTTGGGTATGCAGATGCTTTTTCAGTCACATTCAAAACAGTGAGTATCCTCGGTTAACGGAATATGCAAGTGACTTCTCCAGCTTTACCCTTTCTGTGGAGTCGGTTTTAGCAATTTAAGGTTTGCAAGTGATCTTAGGTAGTCAAAGCTACTGTGCAAAAGGACTGTTGCAGCAAAAAATCATCAGGAAAGCTGTAGTCGGAATTAAATAGAGAAAAAGAGAAGAGATTGCATGTTGTTATAAATAGTATGGGAATTATTTGCATATGTATTGCGATACCTTGTCCTGTCCTAGCTTAAAAGGTGACATTAATATCATCCAGTCGTGCTTCATTATGTCATATTCCGTTGAGGATGATCACCAGTCTATGAAGAATTTTGCTTCACTGAGAGTTTTGCATAAGTGAAAATGCAACAGATGCAGTTTCTGATCTTTTCGGTGCTGTTTCGATCACGAATAGGGTAGTGTTGTTTCGATTTCCGTGTTTGGTGTTTCGGTTTACAGCTATTTTCCGGCCCTTCTGTTCCGAATTTCTTTCTGCCATTTCCAAGACGATTCTCCCACATCCGTGGTCAGGACAGTATATGGAGCCTAAACTTCGTGCCGGTTGCACGCAGACTCGGCTCGTTACCGGTTTGTGTTATCCACTCCCCTCGGCAAGGACGACTCGTATGAAATGAATTCTATGGGCTCATTGCTCGTTGCAAGGATGTCGTATTGCAGGCAAAATCCTTGCATCGCGTGAGACGCGAACACGCGCCTTCTGTTTTCCACGCGCTGACGCTAGCCCATTACCCACCCGCCTTGTCTGATCCAACGCAACTTCCGCGATATCGCCATGACTCTACCAGCCCTCTCCCGTGATATCGATATGTGCCGGCCGCTGGCGTCAGCATGCGGCCGGTTAAGACGAAGCGTCTTACTAGGTACGATGTTTTCACTTCGTTGAGCCTAGAGCGGCTGTAATATGAGGTTGTATTTTGCTGTAAGGAGGCCTTATTGCGATCAAACCTCTTGCGCCATTCGGGATCCTAACGACTCGACTGCTCACTATGATTCTCACGCACCATCTGTACCACCACTATGGGATGCAGCGACGGCTTGCCAAAGATGCCCTAAATGCATCTAAGGGGCTCTGTGGTCTCACTTCGAGATAGACAGCGTAGTGCCCCGCGATTCTCGACTGACATATTCAATCAAAGAATATTGAGTGTTTTGTACGGAATTTACTTTACTTAGAAGTCCTTTTTGATGAACCCTGACACGTTGTCCAGTTCACGTTTTGAGTGCTCTTCAGTCTTAAAAGCAGCTTTGTAGATACGATCGTTGGAAACCAAACTACAGCTGGCCAACCAATCATTCAGAAACAGCGAAGCTGAACGTCAGAAATGCGAACAAATCAACAGGTATGCGATCACACCCAAGTGACCTCCATGCTTTCACTGTCATTTGTGCCACAGTTGTGCTGTCACTTCGCGCCTTCCTATTCAGAGATACCATGAAGCGTGTCATGCAGCTCGAAAGCGAAAACGGGCGTCTGAAGGGAATCACCGAGGAGCTATCGTCAGTCATTCGCAGTTTTCTTAAATTATAACGACCGATTGAAAACGGATCGATCCAGGGCGAAGCTTCGTGACTCGACATCTGTGCAGGTACTTGAGGAGAAGGACGCTCGTATTCGTGATCTGGCTGACGAGCGCAGTCGACTTCAGTGGAGGATCGGAGAGCTCAGCCAGTGGTGGAGCGATGCGAAGTGGAAGTGAGTTTCGTGGTGGAATTCGATGCTTCATTTCGTGGTGTGCCACCTACGATTCCGACACCTGAATTGATTCCGCAAAGGATTCCATGTCTGCTGCTTCAGGATTGGAGAGCTGGAAGCCGGCGTTGCTCACCATCGACATATGCTTGACACAGCGAACGGAAAGATTCAGAATCTGAATGATCAGTGGGTTATGGTTGACCTTCGGTTACTAGGTATCACTTGAGTAGCAATGTGAACATCTGCATAGAAGTATTGCAACTCTTCTAAGCTCTGAGCGCACAGCGGCAGTTTGTCGCTCTGGTTTAAAGAAGAGGAGAGTTGCTATATCCCCGGTGTTCATCCTTACCTTGTCAATACAACCATTGCCTTCACTGGTATTGTGCTTTTTTAGACTCGCCACAGCGTTAAGGTAAGAGTTATGTTACGTTTGATGTGAAGTATCCTATAACCAAACTCAATGAGTGTCTATTATGAATTTATTTTTAATACACTAGTTCTGCATTTATGAAACTGTCCCTCGCATTGTTGCTGTGTTCGTGTGATCAGTTTCTCAATTGGGTAATTTACTTTTATATTCGGAAAAGCAAATAATTTTATTATCATATAGGAAAGACTGCTTAGAGCAGTTATGCATGTAGGACATGTTTTCCACATGGGCTGGTTGAATTTGCTGTTAATCAAACATTGTCCAGCACATTTCCACTTTGGAACTATTCCGAGTAGTATTCGAATGCTCTCGTGTCCACTTGATGACGTCGGCACCAAAATTCTTAACTCGCAGTATTTCTTTAAGGCCTGTGCTATACTTCGCCGACGCGTCGTCGAAGTATAACATAGGCCTTACGGCCTAATATAGTCGAGGAGCAGGAAGCGCTCCGTTCTGTTCGGAAGTCGGCTCTGGCTCGGTACCACACTCGTGCTTATGTACAATGGATTGTATTTTTGTGGAGCAGGAGTTGCAGCCACCAGACCACGTGCAGTGCTGGTGCTAGAACACTACGAAGGCCTAATGGCCGTCGTAACATGTGGTTGTGTCCCAAGTGCCATAGTGAGAGGAATCCAGTTTGAGCTACCTTACATAGCACCAAGTACAATTGGGTGGAATCAAAAACGAAACGCGTGACGTATTCCTGGGGCTTCGACAAGCGCTGTCCCTTCGAGTCCAACATAAAACTTAATCGAGTTCATCATGCCTGGTGAATTCGAGCATTTATATTTGTTATTACTTATGGAACGGGATCGATTCAATCATCTGATAGCGATTGGCGCCTGCTCCTAAAATTTCGAGCCGCACATTTCAAGGCAAATGGGCGAATTCGCTTTAAGGCCTACGCCAGGTCTGACCAGGACAATCAGAAAGAATGACCTTAATCATTCTTCCCCCCTTCCCGTTTGGAGTGGGCCACGTATTCTGCTTCTACGAGATACGTGAAAGCAACTCGAATGCCCATAGAATGGAATGCGGTCGTTAGCCTCTGAATAAGTCAGCGTTTTTATTTTTCCATGCGATATAAGTACCAATTTACCGACCACTGAGGAATTGAGAACTTGGTTGATCTGGGTGGGATATGCACCGAGAACCTCTATTCCGGGTGTACATGACAGCAGGCGCCTCCAACTGCGCTGCACGAAGCGCTATGGCCAAAACGCTACCCACTACTGCAGCGATATGATTCCACGAGCTGTCAGCATTTTGTGGTCACCAACGGTTCTTCTTCACCTCGTTGAAGTGGGAACATCTTAACTTAACGTACTGTGTACATACTGAGTTCAAAGTCAGTTGACACCTCAGGCCATCGTTTCAAAGTTCTACCAACTCATTTCCGTAATACCACCTTTTTTGATCCAATCGGTGCTTGGTCGTTGTTTTAGGCACACCTGCCTGGTAACCCTGCAATTCTACTCTGTCCAACATTATGCATTTAAAGCCTGTTGTTGTAAATAATCTAACTGAAGCATTTTTTCGAGGCATTTTGATATGAGATAACGTCTTCGATTCATCTGTTGTCGATCTGCGAGAAATCGCTTCATTCGGCGGAGAAGTGCTCCAACTCTTTCCCTCCTTTGGGTTCTGTCTGTTCTGCAAGGCTTGAAGCTCTGTCTGCAACATTTCGGGTCTTCGTTCCATTTGAAACGAGTGTTTTCAGGGCCAGTATGTGCCTGGCCAAGGGTAACTTATTCCCTCTGATTAAGCTTTCCTTTCAATTGCAGGGCACCGCAGACCTCATCGACAACATACGTAGTTCCGCCGTCATTCAGCGTCAGTCAAGCAGTTCCTGGACAGTGGCAACTGGCCAACACTTGGTCAGCTCTTCTTCATTTGGAGTTGTTTGTAGCTTTCTTTCACTACAGCAATAATCGTGCGTCTTTTCGATGCCTGCTAGTGACAGTTTGATCCAATTCTTCATGGTTGGCGCAGTCCCCATGATCCTCGTTGGTCGATGAAGCCCAGCCTTGATTTATGACACCATTCTTGCATTATCCTACACGAGGAAGAGCAGAACATGCTTCTCCGCTTAAGATAAACAATCCTGAAAAATATTGTTTGTAAATTTGGAGACATGTTACATCAACCGAAGTTTCAGCTTCGCACCACCAGTCACTGCACCAACGCCTCTCTTCCATACGCCACTAACACCACTTTCCTATGAGACCAGGAGAGTAAAACTTGAAATCGACGTCGAATCGCAAAAAGATGTCTTTATCATGGTAACGTTTGTTTGAATGGTTTATAATCCTTATTTTTCCTCGTTTGTTTAGTTTCTGGTACAAGTCTAGAGAAGCGTTCAGCCTTTTCGATGGTTTGGTCTTTTTGTTCTCACTCAAGTATCCAATAATCTTTCCTTTGATTACTGGAAGGCCATCTGAATTCAGGCACCACTGGCTTTGATCGGTCCCTTTATTCTGAGCAAGGCGTTCTAGGCACCGCCTTTTACGATTCTGTATCTGCAGACCTAAACACTTGTTCCAACAATTCGTATAGTGTTACTTCCTTGTATTCTTTCTCCTAAATACAAGTATTTGAACAAAAAGGGAAGCGCGTTTTTGAGGTTTGGGAAATTTGCGCTTGTCTTTCAGCTTCACCAGACAATTCTTCATTCAATAACGTTTGTGCTTCATATACGTAGTCTGGGTGGCTAGTCTGGGCTTCATATACGTAGTCTGGGTGGGGGACCTACTTGTAAAAGTATGACACGTATGTGCCAATACACGAAAGTGTGTTCTATCACTATGCAAATGTTACAGCTGGAATTGCTACGGCTTTCCCTTCATTCTGAGCTTCCCACTTGCAGGGCTCGTTCCTCAATTGGCAGTGCGCTTTAAAGTGTGACCCGATCGGGCCGGGAAAACGAGGGCTCATGGTGGATCTACCGCGAGGAAGGTGAGTCGTACCACGTGTGCGTATGCCTCTTCCTGCGAGCCACGAAATCACCAGGAAGTTCCAGACACGAGTTCCGATTTCTGGTTGACGGCAACTGGATGACGTCGTCGTCGTACTCGAAAGTGCCCAACGGATTCGGTGGCGACAACAACCTGCTTTGGATTGAATGAGACGAAACAGCGATGTTCCCCTCCTATTCCTAGAACTCTTCTCCAGATAGCTCCCAAATTCGCTATCTCCTTATCGCAACAAAAGAGCGTCGATGCTGCTTATGTTGAACACGACGACGATGAGCATAATGATGACTATCACAACGATGTTGACGTTGATATTGATGTTGATGTTCATCACCATTTCTACGCTATCAAGACCAACGCCAAGTGCTTTGCTGCGCATCATTTTTGCTCTTTTTCCTCATAAAAGATTATCCCAGTTGTTTGTTCCATTATCATCTTTCCTGTCATTCTGTATCTTATCCTTATTTGGGTTATAAACACTGGTTTGCGTCGAGATTTTACTAGAGCGTTGTGTGTAGGCTATGCGTAGGTCAATAAACAATTAAACCTTAAGTGAGCATGAATATGATTAGCGAAAGATGAAAACTCAAGTTCCCTTCGAAGAGTGTATTTATCGGGAACGGTTAATGAAAGAGCTAGAGAATTACAAAAAGTGAACGGCGCTGATCAATCTTTGGGGCTAAGCCACGTAACCTTCTTGATATCATTCGGACACTCTGAAATCGCACTTTTTTGCATAAGATTTCAGGGGGAGAGCTGGAGAGCAATTCGAAGGTTCGGCCCTTGCAGCCGGGTCGGGCAGAATTTGGACTTCATGGAAAAAGCGTGTTTGGACCGTGACCGTAGAAGAGCGAACTCCGCAGACAGCAAGTGACATCGATTTGATCGCTGTTTTAGAATAGAATGACTGCCATATTGAAATTGGTGTGCGCAAAATGTAACAAAATGCACCCGCTTGAATTCAAGAAATCTTACACTAGATCGTTATCATAGTTTGCGTCCACCTTCAAATTGTTGAATTCCAGACTTCTATCCCAAACACTCCATGCCTTTCTTTGGATCCACCACATTTACAATGTGGAAAAATTTAGGTGTGTACAATTTAGGTGTTGAAAGAAGTCTAGGCTCCTTAATGCAACACTATCTTCAAACAGGAAGATCGCGGTTCAAGTTTGGACGTCTTGCTTTTGCATCAGCAACTGTCTAAAGGCTACGGAGGCTACATGAAAAATACAACAGGTGGCCGTCCTAGGAAGTTTATCTTGAAGGGATCAGAGTTTTGCCTGGTCCTGCTCGCTTCCAGTGGCTACCAGTGCGCAAACAATCCTGGACGTCATCTTACCCCCTATATAAAACAGATTATGCAAACATCCCCCACGGATCTATTTATTTATTTATTCAGTACGCTACATAAGGTAGACATAAGAGAAAGGACACAACCACTCAACACAACCTATTAATAACATAAACGTCGACACCTAGCTTTGCGTCGGAAAATAGAATAACAAGGAGGGATTAAGGGTTCCGCACCTTTCAAAGACATGAATATAGAGCGTGCTCTACAAGTAGTTGAGTTGGGACTTAGGTTCGTTTTCGGAGTAGTGTAGGTGATTTCCACGGAGGTATGTTCCTCTAGTTGTTGAGGATACAGTTTGATAAAATTTTGAGCTGTCTGTTTTTACACCTCACTCGGAAATTGGAAAACAACACAGGCATCCATGACTTTTCGACGAGGTTCCACAAGGTCTTGGTTTCTGTAAAAACGAGTGAGACAATCTCACGTAACTAAACCCAACTAGTATCACACATCATATCAGTATCAAGTAAAGCTTCCTAGTGAAATTACTTTGCACTTTTCACATGGTATGCAAAAAATTCTTTTATAAGGGTAAAACACTGAGGTTCCGCTCTCCACTAATGGTCTCACATATGATTTATGCGCGCGCACTAAAACCTGTTTATCATCTGCTGCAAGACATCTAGAAATGAGGCACGTAGACAGCAACGCTTTTCTGCAAATTGCTTCGCAGAGTTCAGAAACGTTGAGCGCACCGTTGTAATGCAGTTTTGAATGCTTTACCTTAAGCACTGTATTCAACATCTGACCTCCCAACGAGTACCGATCGAAGCACTTCGACCCTCCCAGTTCCATCTGTACAGTTTTCTCAGGGCCACCTGTAACTTCCAGATATTTGACGACTCGTAAATGCTCTCCAATACGATGTACTCTCGGTCCATAGGTCACTATGCATTTAAATGAGACAGAATAGGCACTGTAGGTGGTAGTAGCTACCACTGGACCCGTGATCACAGAATGATGACGCTTCGGTTGGTTTAAAGTTTGAAAGGAAGGAAACGAGGTGGATACGAAACGTTCAGAGAGTTGATTATTGTCTAATCGGGAACTGCATGGCATTGCTTGGATTATCATGATCAATTCCGGCAGTACAGTCGATCAGCTACCTGAAACATTCATTGCAAAAGCGATTTTCGAAATTCATTTGAAAAGTACAGTACCGCCGCTAAACATTCAACCAATGGACGTTTGCGACGCGAAAACGCGCTTTTTGCGTATCATCATGATAACTTTGTCAGAAGTAAAGACTTTTTCGCCAAAATTTACAGAGGTCTTGGCATCATCCTATCTACCGCCGTTCAAAAATATGTGGAAGCTTGAAGACCAGTGCCGAAATTAAGGAGAGTCCTGATTGCGGCGACCCGACCCAACACCGTCGCCGAGTCTCGCTTAATTATGTTACCAGGCACAAATAGTGCTGCCCAGTTGAATTTTAAATTTTTTAAACCTAATTAAATTTTATTTTCCTTCCATTTATGACCTTCCTTTGCCTGCGGCAATTCATTTGGTACCAAATTTGGCAGGAAAATATTCACTGAGTCTGCAGCTGCTTCAACCGATTTCGTTTATTTCAACGGAAAGCTCAGTCTAAAGCTTGTTGTTGTAGCTTGACATCTACTCATCTTTCAGGAGGAAAAATGCCACAGAAAATTTACGTTTCGAATTCATTTTGGGCATTTGCGTGCTAGTTGCGATTCGTCAAAACTATAAGTAGATTTTGGTAAACAGCACTCTCTGCAGCCGATTTAGTCGCGAATATCTTTTTCCTAAGCGAATCAGCTAGTCCAAAAATGTGTTGACTAATCAGGCACAATGTACAGACTCCAGGTATCAAATATCAAGCCAGGTGATTAGGTGGCAGAATTTCAACTGGTTAAACTGACGCCTTCCTTCAAAAGTGCGACTGCACTTCAGCAGCGCTTCAGGCTCAGTCTTCGAGCAGCATGAACACCATTATCGATCCATGCTGCCAAATCTCGCTGAGTCTTTGGGTTTTCCGGTCTGCATAGATCAGATTCCATAATTCTTAAAATTGTGTCTCCAGTCACAATTCTTCTTCTTCTTCTTCTTCTTCTTCTTCTTCTTCTTCTTCTTCTTCTTCTTCTTCTTCTTCTTCTTCTTCTTCTTCAGCGTCTGTCCCGCTTCGTATCGGGGTCGCAATTCTGGTGTCATGACGCCACCTTTCCCGATCCAGCGCTAGATCAGGGTGGTCACCAGTTACTTTCATGTTCATGTATAACGTATCGGACCAGCGCTGCTTCGGACGCCCTCTAGGCCGCATTCCAATTACCTCGAAGTTAAGGCCTATCTTGCGGACGCTGTCTTCCTTTCCCCGCAGAACGTGGCCGTACCATCGCAAGCGAGCTTCGCGCATCTTGTCAGTTATCGGCGCGACACCGAACTTCTGCCGAATAGCATCGTTTCGGATCAGGGGTGGGCGGAATTTCTGTTTTCTGTTTTCTGATTTTCTGGCCATTTTGGGCAAATTTTTTCTGTTTTCTGTTTTCTGGGAAAATGGCCTAAATTGGCCAGAAAACAGAAAATAGAGCTGCGAAAAAAAATATATAATAGAAATCCAATAAAGAGAATCCAAAAAGTATCATAGAATCATGAGTTTCATCTCAAAATAATGTTTCTAGAGTATTTTAAATTGCAAGCATGCAAGTTTCTCGATCTGCCCTTGTAGAAATTGCGCTATGCACTCAAAACTATACCACTTTGTTTGTTTGATTGTATAAGTGCTGCTAACATGGAGTCCCTTCACAAGACATTTCTCCACTTTCATAATTTCGCTTTGTAGTCTCTTAAATTTCCGCAGTAGTTTAGACTATCTACGATTACTTAGAACTTCATGCAAAGGCTAGAAAACTAGTGTTCTGAGGGGCATTTCATTATATTATATGTTAACTAACTATGTGCCGTAGAGTAATTGTGGGTAGGATTATTCTCCACCTAAGGTTATTGAAAATTGTTGGCTGGTCTTTCCCAATGATCGTAAAGCAAAGCCTTTGACGGAGCTGCTTTTCTAGCTCTTCTTCAGCTTTTGGTTGTCCAACATTAGTGAGAGGCTGAAAAGTTTTAGTTACCTTTGACTTCACTGGTGTAGTGATAGAATAGTGATACATAAAAATTTTAATTTATCACACCTATCATCTGTCGTCCCGGTGATCATCAAGTTATTCGAACGGGCATCAGCAACGTCTCCATTTGTCCTTGTCGGTTGACAGAGTGCTCCAATGGATCCTCCTCGCCGGGCGGACACGAAGAGCGTCATATCGTTCGTTCAGGGCTTCCACGAAGAAGTCCGACCAGTGCGTTGGTGGGCATCCTGGTATTCTCTTGACATCTCGCGGAACCCGGCAGTGACGGCTCTCGTCCAGCGGGTGTCTGCGAATCGCATTACGTGGCCGGCCCACCTAATTTTCGACGACTTCGCCCATGCGACAGCGTCCCTGATCTTCGAACGTCGGCGAAGTCGTATTACTCCAAGCATCGCGCTCTCCATTCCACGCTGCACGTTGCTGATCACGTGTTCATCCCGCTTCCGTATAGCGCAGGTCTGAGGCGTATGTTAGGGCAGGAAGAGCAGTGGAATCGAATAAGCTAGCATGGAGTCGGACGTTCTTCGTCTTCTTCACGATTTCACGCTCTTTAAAAGCTCCCCAAACCACTCGTTTCCTTATACCCAGCTCCGGTGCTAGGCCGTTGCTCATGTTGACTTCGCGAACCAGATATACGTAGCTGGAGCTTTCGGAGATGTTCGTTCCGTTGAGCGAGAATGGGGCATCATAAACTCGTCCGTTTCTCATGAACGTCGTCTTCGTAAGATTCCGCTGCAGTCCAGAGTTCCAACATACACGATCGAAGTGGGCTAGCGTTCGCTCGGCCTGGCCATGCTCGGTGTTATGAGCACGATGTCATCAGCAAACGGTCAGTTGCCGGCCGTTGACCTTACCTCCATGTCTTCCCATTCTAGTTCGCGCATGACGTTTTCGAGGGTGGTGCTGAAGAGCTTTGAGAATACGGTCTCTCCCTGCTCAACCCCTCTCTTCACGTCGATGATGACGTCGTTGTAGAGTGGAGAGATCTTGGTCGTGAATCCACTGTACAGCTCTCAAAGGACTCAGATGTACTGAGTAGGAACGCCCTGAGTGAGCAGGGCTTCGAGAACCGCTTCAGTCTCGACGGAGTCGATTGCCTTCTTCAGGTCGATGAACGTAAGGCATAGCTGCACGATGACCTTCGTAATGGTTTGTATGTGGTCGATCGAGCCGAATCCTCTCCGAAATCCTGCTTGTTCACACGACCGTCCTTCGTCCAGCGTTCTGCTAACCCTATTCAGGAGGAATCGAGTGAAGAGCTTGTAGACTACGGACAGCAGTCAGATCGGGCGATTGTTGCCGATGTCGAGCATGTCTCCCTCCCCAGCAAATCGAGATGTAATATGACATGTATGTATGAATAATAATAATAATAATAATAATAATAATAATAATAATAATAATAATAATAATAATAATAATAATAATAATAATAATAATAATAATAATAATAATATGATGGAAAGGGTATATGTTTGATCCTTATTAGATAATGTCTACGTATTTAAAGAAACACTTTCACCCAAAAGTTTTTGCGCTGACAGCCTCTTCAGTCGCACTCTCGTGTTGTTCTGTGAAATATCAAGCCAGTACCCAAAACATCTTTGGCCCGTGTTTGGTGCTCTATATGGCCAGTCTCTTACGAGTGGGACCCCTAATCTAGCGAATCGTCTGTTTTGAGATTACACTTACATTTGGACTGTGAGCCCTAAACCGCTATATTTTAATATGAATGCAATAGGAAAAATTCATCATTTATAAGCCACTCCTATAAACGCTTGCAAGTTAAAACGCTGGTCCACGACCAATTTCTAGTCGTGCAAAAAGCACTTGCTACTGGACAAATAAATCTTCGGATTGAATAATTAGGTAGTATGATAATTGCGAAATTTTCTGTTTTCTGTTTTCTGATTTTTCTGTTTTCTGGCGTTTTTGGCCTTTCTGTTTTCTGATTTCTGTTTTCTGACGAAAGCGATTTTCTGTTTTCTGTTTTCTGGGAAAATTTTCAAAATTTCCGCCCATCCCTGTTTCGGATGCGATCCATGCGCGTGACTCCAGCCGCCCAGCGCAGCATCTTCGTCTCCATGACGCTGAAGCGCGTTTCAACTTCCTTAGTACAATAATGCATTACCCTGTGCTGTACTTGCGACTAAGTTAATTAGTTGCCTTCTTCACGGAAGAGCCTCGTGGTAACTAATTTTAAACATGTTTTGTATGATGGTAGAGGCGAAACAGAAGAAAACTAGCCTGAAAATTTTGAAATTAATTTGAATGCCTTCCAAATTGAAAGGAGCTTCTTGAGAGTTCAACTGCAGACTCTCCAAGTTGGTTGGAATAGTTTTTTATTCCAACAATAATTTCAACGAAAATAATCTTCTGCTCGTGTGAGTGTAATAAATTCATTTTTTATTTTAATTTATTTTTTCTTCGAGAAAAAATAACAAACCAATCTTTGTTTTGAAGAGCAACAAGGCAGCAATCATCATGTAGTGCATGAAATACCAGATTGCGCCATGCAATTGAAAAGCTCGTTGCGATTTTTATTCGATTGCTGTGAAAGTATGAAAGTCTAGAATATGTGTGTTTTTACAACTGTCTTTGTTACATAGCTTACAGGCATGAAACTCCATGCAAAAATCTATTTTGCTGTCAATAGAATGAAAATCGCGATGCCTTGGACGAGCGCATGGCGCATTTTCTTTTTTAGCCCTAAAAATGGTCCCCTTCCTACTCTTTGAGAAATGCTATAGTCGATATTTTTCCATAAAAAAAGGAAAATTTTATAGAATTTCAGACATAGTTGTCACTTTTTGGGTAAGACAACTAAAATATAAAAGGCTACTCAAGCTATGATCTACGCAGACCGGAAACACAAAGACTCATCGAGATTTGGCAGTGGATCCATAATGGTGGGCCGTATAAAGTCGAACAGGCTCGTAATTACGAGAAAGAGAAATGAGGGATTCGTTGGTCATGCGCAATTATGATCGAAGAAGGCCTTCACATCAGCGTTCGATCGGTTGCGTCAAAATATTTGCGTCCTGAAAAATTAAAAAATTTGAGCGAAAAATCATACAATTGCAATATTGGGCTTTTCAGCTTTCATTCTGCGCGAAGACTGAGCGTGAAGCGCTGCTGAAGTGGAGTCGCACTTTTGAAGGAACCAAATGCTCACCTGCAGAATTGACGAGTTGCAACCAGCATGCCAATGCCCAAAGTGAACTCGAAACGTAAAGTTTCTATGCCTTTTCCCTCTTTAAACATGAGTGAACGTCGAGCAACAATCACAGGTTTTAGATTGAGAATTCTCCCGTTGAAATAGACGAAATCTGGCGCAGCTCAAAGTGATTATCTTCTTGCCAGGTTTGGTACCAAACGAATCGTCGCAGCGAAGGTCATGAACGGCAGGAAACTAAATTTTAATGAGGTTTAGAAATTTTAAAATTCAACTGGGCAGCACTAGTTGTGTCTGTGGACATCATTAAGCGAGCCTCAGCGACGGTATTGGGTCATGTCACAGTAATTAAGACCCTTCATGATTGTGACAGTGGTTTTCAGGCTTCCACCTATTCTTGAATGGCGATCGCATGCCCAGTGGTATTAGTTTGGTGCATAAGTTCTCGAACATTTGGGGCATGAAATATTTATTATCACAACATACGAACAACAATATCAAATCATTTGAAGTAACTACCCTTTACATCAGTTTTCTTTCGCCAACGTGCTGGTAAGTCATGGATGCCTTTTCTCCAAAACGTGGCCGGTTGTGATTCGAAAAATGTGAGCAGTGCCTCCTTGACATCCTCTCAGTTCCTAAATTGCTCGCCGTCCAAATAGCGTTGAAGGGTTGAAAACAAATGATAACCAGAAAGAGCGAGATCTTTTGAGTAAGGTCGATGTGGAAGAACGGTCCATCCGCAGTCCACCAACTCAGCCGGCGTCGCTCTAGCAATATGCGGTCTAGCGTTGTCGTGTTGAAAATACACCTTCACTTGCTCTCCTCGTGTGGTTTGAAGGTGGTCCTCAACTTCCTCAGTTGGTTGACGTAAACCTCTGACGTCACTGTTATCCCTTCGTCCAACAGCTCCCAGTATTCTACGCCAAGAACGCTCCACCAAATGCGTAGCATCACCTTTTTCACGTGAAGGTCGGGTTTCAGAACGTCCTTTGCCTCTCCAGTTGCGTCAACCCACTGTGCACGCCGGTGATAATTAGAGTAGAGTATCCACTTCTCATCCCCGGCGACAAGGTTGTCCAGCCATCCGTGGGTACGTCTGAGGGTAAGGAGAGACAGAGCGACATCGGCTCTGCGATCCATGTCATGTTGTGTCAAGTCGTGAGGTACCCAGCGACCCAATTTTTGCACCTTGCCAATCGACTTCAATCCTCGAACGACTGTTGAGTGACCAACACCAAGAGTGCTTGATAGTTCGCGAGTGGTTTGGTATGGGTCCGCTTCCACTCTACTTCGGAGGCCATCCAAATCCATTGTCATCGGGCGCTTTTCTCGTTCATTATCTTCAACGGAGAATTCACCAACTGCGAACTTCGAGAACCACTGGTACACAGTACTTCGAGCAGGAGCACTCTCGTTGTAAACATCGTTCAGGCGACGATTCGTTGGCATTGAGGCCAGATTGATGCAGGAATAACATGACTTGCCGAACATGCGTCTTAGTTGGGATGAACTGCTTAGCCATAATAGCTGACGTCAACAACGCAGAAGTAAATGTTAGGAACAGTTTTGTAGCCCTTTCCTTTCTCTACCGATCGACCATTTACGCGTTGATATATGTGAGGAATTTGGCGGGAAAATGCGCTTTCAATTCAGGAGGGATCAAATGTCCGAGAACTTATGCACCAACCTAATAGATAGGATGATGATGACGCCTGAGTTGAGTTTGAAATGAAGGGCGCGTGAAGCGCAGTCGGAGAAGGTGTGCCAGCTGTTGCTGGTGCAACCGATTCCATGCGACCCGGTTCGGTGGTTTCCGCCCAGGTGAACCAATCCTTATTGTTGTTGTGTTTTTGTGATTTTTCTTCTTTATTTAAATTTAATTACATTTTTATATTTATTTAATTATTAAAATTGTTTTTATTTTTGATTTCTATTTACATTTATACTTTTATTTTTATTATTTTTATTTTTTAGTTTTTATAGCTTTTTTTTACTTTTTCAACTTTTATTTTTATAGTTTTTTTAGCTCTTGTAGTTTTATTTTTTATTATTTTGTTTTATCTATATTTATACTTGTGTTTTATTTTTTATTTATTTTTATTTTATTTTTCATTGATTGTATTTTTGCATTTGTATTTGTATTTTTATTTATTTATATTTACATTTTTTGCATTTATTTAGTTTTTGAATAAGAATAAGCAACTTACCTACCTTCGCACCTGGAGCAGAAGAGGCGAGGGCAGATGCTCGGTGTCGTCGAAGTTGTCTGCAAGCGGAGTCATCAAATTAGGTCAAGCCGAGAACTGTCTCCTCACCTACCTGCCTTGTGATGAAGTAGGGTAGCCCGGGTGTCGCGGCACCGCGTCGTCCACAAGCCAGTCGCTTATATAGTCGGCATGTGCTGGGGCCATGTACAGTGGAGCGCCGGAGCCCCGAGGAAAGATCTCCGCTCGGAGGTCGGGTCCGCTTACCCAACGACAGCCGACGGCACCCGCTGTTTCGGCTCGCCTTGGCAAGGACATTGTGTAGTTCAAATGCACATTCAGGGTGAATGCGTGGCGCATCTCATAAAGCGGTTAGTTGAGGACACCCTGGCTTCTTTAGATTTAAAAACTGCTTCACTAAAGCGGCAATGGGCAGGACTATTCGACATCTTTCTCTTCCGCCATTCACTGGACACAGTGTGCTTAGCATTGGCGAAAATACCTTGTGAGAAGCAATTGAAAAGCTCAAGAAATCAAAACTTTAGGCTTAAGGTGATAGTAAAAATTAAAGACTAGACATTTACTGGAGGAGAATGGCCTTGAAAATCAGGTTGTGGTCCAGCTCTTGTGCCGCAAACCTGCTTTCGTGGTCTAGAGGGTCAGCTGAAGGCTTGCGAAGTCAGATGCCTGCAGAGCGACATCTTCAGTGAGATTGTCTTCTCCTTCTGCTGGTCCATCTCGGAAGTCACAGTGTCAAGTAGATGTGCGGTGATCTTGGGAGTACCCTATCCCGGTGGTGACCTAGGCGACACGGAGAGGTCGATCCGACTGGTGACGCCATCGATCCATTCAGTTCTGCTTGGAGACGAGGTGCTGGAGAAGCTGCCCATGCTGCAGCTTTTGCCATTGTTACTCTCTTCTGGCATTCTTCTACAAGTCGAGAGAAAGAAGTGATGCTCAATGTTTTCATTTTACAAGATTTCAGACAAATCTTCAGGATTTTATGGGGAAAATGGGGACGGACCCTTTCTAGACTTGAAGCCATGCTATTTTTTAAAATAAATATATATTTGAGCTCAGCATTTCGAGCCCTATCTTTTGACATATAAATCAATGGAGTTGAATAAGGTATGTAGGCGGGACATAATCAATCGAGTGGGCGAAATCTTGTAGGGTGGGCGTTTGGGCAGGTTTATCGGAAATTCTCAGCCACCATACTCAGTAATTGCCCTAACCAGGATACTATCTCAACGGTAGGTCGGAACGGCGCAAGTGTTGTATATGGGCAGAACCGCCTCTCCCTGGGAAGTAACAATTTGTAGGTATCTCGACCCCAATACAACTCTGTGCAGAGTTAGGGGGCGACGGAAGTCGTGTGTTGGCGCCCTGTTGATTCACGTGCTCCACAGTTGACGGGCGCGCCTGGGATGAGTGCTCGTATCGCGGCTCGGCGCAGTACACAGGTGGCGTAGTAAGGAAGCGTTCGGGCTCGTGAGCGAGGGGTCGGGGGTTTGGATCCCGCGGACTGCGTTTGTTCTGCACTTTTGCAAAATCCATGTTTATCCTGTAGGTAATCCACCTATAGGTATTTTAGTGTGTTATAGAGCATGTTTACATATAACATACGCTTCAAACTACAGGTTAGCTAAAATGTTCACTTCTGTGTGTCACTTATTTTAAGCCTATTTTGTGTGAAGCTGTAGTTATGTAACGATAGATAATTTGTGGCACTAGTTAAAAGTTCCGACTCCACCGACCGACAAGGCTTCGGTCAAAAAAAAATTCGCTGAAACTTCGTCTAGGGGTGTTATTTGGGGTGCTGATCACGAATCTGACATCTGTTTTTCACGATTCGGTCGGAGGCCACACATACCGTTAACAAGGGTGGTCCAGGCAGGGTCACCGATTTCGCTCAAACTTCGTCTAGGGGGGGGGGGTCATTTGGGGTGCTGTTCACGAATCTGACATCCGTTTTTCACGATTCTGTCTCTGCCTGCCGTTCCCGGCAGAAACTTTTAACTAGTGCCACAAATTATCTATCGTTGCATAACTACAGCTTCACACAAAATAGGCTTAAAATAAGTGTCACATAGAAGTGAACATTTTAGCTAAAGTTTGAAGCATATGTTACATGTAAACATGCTCTATAACACACTATAATACCCCTAGGTGGATTACCTATACGATAAACATGGATTTTGCAAAAGTGCAAAGCAAACGAGTCTGCGGGGTCCAAACCCCCGACCCCTCGCTCAAGAGCGCTTCCCTACTACGCCACCTGTACACTGCGTTGATCCGCGATGCGCCCGTCAACTGTGGAGCACGTGAGTCAACAGGGCGCCAACACGCGACTTCCGTCGCCCCTAACTCTGCGCCAAGTTGTATTGGGGTCGAGATACCTATAGTTTGTTACTTCCCAGGGAGAGGCGGTTCTGCCCATATACAAGACTTGCGCCGTTCCGACCTACCGTTGAGATGGTATCCTGGTAAGACTGTCCAGCTTGCCTTTGAAGTGAGCCGTAAACAATACATGTAGAATCGAACCTATCAATCGCGAAAGCTGTGGGCGCGAAAGCTTGTAGAGTGAAGTTAGCTCGACGAAAACAGCCTACCTACAAGCGCGAAGAGTACAGCAAACTAATTAGCATCTGCCTGTCTAGCAAACAATGAGTTTTGCAATTCCATCGACTGTGGCGCATGTTGGAGGGGTGATGCTAAACAGGACTCACGGGCGTGTTCGGAGCGCAATAACTCTGCAGACATCGAATCGTTCCGGCCGCGGCTCGTGGATTTTGTAGGAAGTAGAGAGCATTAGTAGCCCGCGAAAAAGCAACGTTGTAGTTTGTAAACAGGTGAAATTACAGCGGTGCGAATATGCAGGCTATGTCAGGTCTTGCTTCTGTGACACGATTTTTTCTGATTTCAGTGGACCCGTGCAGGAAGACGCGGTGAGCTGGCGGACTACAAGTGCATAAGGAAGCAGGCCACTTAAGGTACCTTAAGACGAAGCGCTCGCAGCTCTCCAGCTGCCTAAACTGCCTTAGCCCCAGGTGTTATTTTAGAGGGCGGAGGGCAGCGGTGAAGTTTCCCGCACTCTTTCTCGCCCACATTTGAGTTTTCAACACTTACAATGGTATCGCTCTATTCAGCTCGAAGAGCTCTATCGAACGGTATTAATTTCTACCAATTTTATGAAGATAGATTTTTGACAATTTCGCATCGAAGAGGAGGCCGCACAATGCCGCAGCAGACGGACGATGACGTCATCGAAAATCGATATCATTAAAATTGGCCAAGTTTGAAACCATTCGATAGAACTTTTCATGTTGAATTCACTGGTGTTACTGAGAGTAGCGAGAATTGTAATCTGGGCGAGTAAGAGCAAAGAGAACATCAACAGTTGTGCTAAATTGGACGCGAGGGCGTGTTCGAAGCGCCATAACTCTATCAGGTGCGAATCTTTTCGACTGAAGCTTGTAGGTTTTGTAGCCAGTAAAGCGCTCAAAAACTGAGCTGAAACAAACAAACGTAGCTAATGACTGGACAGAATTACAGCGATGCGAAAATGTAGGTCAGCCTTGTGTGCCACGATTTTTTCTGATTTCAGTCGATCACTGTGGGAAGACGCGGAAGGCTAACGACGTTCAAATGCGTACGCAAAAAAAAATTAGTGACGATACTTCACGATGAAGTGCCCGCAACTGTTTATCGGCCAAACTTGCCTTAGTCCCAGCTGCCATTTTAGAGCGGCGGAGGGCAGCCGTGAAGTTTCTTCGGCCTTTACTAGCCCACATTTGAGTTGTCGACACTCGCAATAACACTGTTCTGTTTAGCAGGAAAAGCTCTATAAAATGGTATCACCCACGAACATTTTCAGAAAAATTGATTTTTTGACAATTTCCCGTCGAGGACGTGGGCGCCCTAGGCCGAGTCTACGCGGACCATGACGTCGTCGAAAATCGATATTTTCGAAATTGGCCAAATTTTTTCATTCAAAGTCATGTAAGGGTTGTTCGTGGCACTGATTACGAATCCGACGTCCGTTTTTTGAAAATTCCGCTGATTTTGGTAAGTTACCTGCCGTTTGAGGGTGCTGCCTCCTCCTCGATGCGAAATTGTCAAAAATCTATGTTCATAAAATTGGTAGAAATTAATACCGTTAGACAGAGCTCTTCGAGCTGAATAGAGTAATACCATTGTAAGTGTTGAAAACTCAAATATGGGCGAGAATGAGTGCAGAAAACTTTACCGCTGCCCAACGCCACTCTAAAATAGCACTTGGAGCTAAGGCAATTAAGGCACCTAGAGAGCTGTGAGCGCTTCCTCTTCAGGTATCTTAAGTAGCCTGTTTGTCTATGCATTTGTAGGCTGCCAGCTCACCGCGTCTTTCTGTACTGGTCCACTGAAATCACAAAAGATCGTGTCACAGAAGCAAAACCTGACATAACCTGCATATTCGCACCGCTGTAATTTCACCTGTTTATAAACTACAGCGCTGCAGTTTCGCGGGCTACTAAAGCTCTCTACTTCCCACAAAATCCACGAGCCGGAGCCGCAACGACTCGATATCTGCAGAGTTATTGCGCTCCGAACACGCCCGTGCGTCCAGTTTAGCATCACCCCTCCAACATGCGCCATAGTCGATGGAATTGCAAAACTCACTGTTTGCTAGACAGGCAGATGCTAATTAGTTTGCTATACTCTTCGCACATGTAGGTAGGCTATTTCCGTCGAGCTAGCTTCACTCGGTGACGATGTCCGTTCCTCCACGTGGTGCCACTGGAAACTGCTCGCTGTGCGAGCTAAGTTAATCTCCGACGTTCGAATGCAGGCGACAGGCCCGTGTGACAGGCCGGCCTACGAAGACCCATGTCACATCACATGGTGTATGACAATTCAAGTTTCTCGAGACAGTGCTACGGCGTCCGCGGGGGCCGACGCGCACTCGCAGAGCTCGGCGAGTGTGAGAAGTATGCGAGGGTCCCTGATGCGAGGACGGCATCGGGGGCAACAGAGCTACTCCGAAAGTCCCGTGACGTGAGCAGAACCCGCGTAGCAACGCCGAATGTGGGTACGTTGACGGAGAGCTCGTGCGAGTTGGTTGAAGCGCTGGAGCGTAGAAGAGTTGATTTCCGTGCATTGCAGGAGAGGAGGTGGTCCTGCAGCAAGTCAAGGGACATAGGACGTGGCTTCAAGGCCATTCTATGTGGAAGTCCCAGAACCACCAGTCCAGGTTGCAACAATCGTCTCCGAACGATTTCGTGACTTGATTGTAAGTGTCGAACGCTTTAACGATCGATTGATGAAGATCGTTATCGCCGCTGAGGAGCGACTCTATCACTTCTTCTCTGCGTATGCTCCGCAGAGTGGCTGCTCTGATTAAGCCAAGGAAGAGTTTTGGAGCCTGCTTGATGAGAAGACAATAGAGGTATCACCGCAAGATGTCATCATAGTCGCTGGTGATCTTAATGGGCACGTAGGCGCTGCGAAGGACGGACACAGCTGCCATGGTGGTTTCGGATACGGGTCTCGTAACTCCGATGGTCAGCGTATTCTTGAGTATGCGGAATCGCATAGCCTCACCATTGTGAACACCGTCTTCCGAAAACGCGACTCCCAACTCACCTCATACTGTAGTGGGAGCTCCAAGTCTCAGATAAACTTTGTCCTTGTGAAGGATCGCGACCGAAGCATTGTCACAGACGCGAAGGTCGTGCCGTATGAGACGGTCGCCTCACAGCATCGGCTGCGTCGTTGGTCTTCTTTCTGTATTGCTCTTATGAGACGTATAACTTCACATGGGATGAGCCGATGTCATCAGATCCAATGATTTCGAAGAAATGAATCTGCATTGCACGTCTTTAATAAAAGATGGTTGCTTTCTGAATAATCCTTAGAAATCTAAAGTCCGTAGAAGCTATAGGATTCAGTGGATGCGTAGGTGAAAGGAATCCGTTTTTATAAATGTGCTCTTTTTCTGCTATAAAAAGGATAAAGGACGGTGTTAATCAATCCCTTTGAGATGCGCCAAGCGTTCTACCCGTACGGGATGCCGTGTAGTCGATTTGAATGCGTATTTGGCCATACAATGAATTGCGGTGGCCAGCCGATGAAGTAGTCAGCGATTTTTCCTTTTCAGGCAACTCTTGTGCCAATTTACCGACACCGGAAGGATGGAAGGCTCGGTTGGCCCGAGCGGGGAATCCGAACCAGGAACCTGGTATCGGGGGCACGTGACAGTCGGCTCCTCCGACTGCGCTATACGAGACCTTTTCTGCTATAATTATAAGCATTCTAGTATGCTATGACAAACAATACACACTTTTCGTGCCCATTTAATTTGAATGGCAGTGTGCTAAAATGTGATTGGATTTTTGTCAACAAAATCTGAAGTCGTCCTCATTCGACGAAGGGTACGAGTACAACTGCAAACCAGCTGACCTAAATTGGCCTTTGCAAACCGACATCTGCTACCATTCCAGAACGAGGTCTTCCAATCCGGGCCTAATTTGAGTAATGCACATTCTCACACTTTATGTCCAATTTCGATCTGTGAAGAGAAAACCGCAAGCACGCAATTTGCTAGTGCATGTTAGCCTATAGCCTATATGTACTCCTAGTGGTAGGAGTGTGTGTGTGTGTGTGTGTGTGTGTGTGTGTGTGTGTGTGTGTGTGTGTGTGTGTGTGTGTGTGTGTGTGTGTGTGGTGTGTTTAGATACGACTAGGTAATACCTTGAAATAACGTTACTCATGCAGTCTATTTGCACACTGCGGAAGACGTTGACAAAACAACCTTGTGGTGTTACGAAACGCGAAGCTTCTATTGTACTGCCTCAGGTATTTTTTCGCTTTCGGTCGATGAGCTATTTGCCTATGCTGTTCAGAGACTATCCTCTTCTCTAGCAGGTATTCAAGGATGTGTCCTACGCACCTTCCATACTATCTGGCTGCGATCCATTTAGGCGGCTCAAGTTATTTTTTTGACCCGCAAGTGGCTTTTACAGAGATTGTAAGCTCTTATAACAATGTTTTGCTGCGATCGAAACTCTAGTCCTACGCGGGACTCCAATCCTCTCCACCTGTAGGCAGAAATGCTCTACGTCGTCATTTCACCGCAGGCGCCATTGGATAAGTTAAGTGGGTCTTAAAAACAACGTTGATTTTATAGTGGTACACAGTTACAGTTTTAGTTCCATAGTACATAAGTTTAACAGATCTTTATGCGCCAACGTTTTGACTTCTTCAAACTGCCTAAGGAGAGAAAGAGAGAGAGAGAGATCAAGAGTAAATGTGGTTCTCTTCCTTCCGGTTTACTTGTTTTCGGCTTGAATAGAATGCGCCTGTAGTAGTTGTTTGGGCTTAGCCCACCTTCTTGGCACCGACTTCGAAGTCTTCCTTCACATACCCGTGAGCCCTAAATGGGGTGGCTCATTGCTTTGACCTTCGGGATCTGCGAAGCTGTCGCCAGAGGTCCAGCGAATTATGGAAATCGTAGATGCAACACATCGCATCTACATCTGACACTGAGATCCACGCGTTGGATGGGTTCCGAGAAGGCGAACGCCCTCTGACTCAACAGTAACCGTCGTCTCACCGCGTCTGGCGATATGCCCGGCTGACTAACTGCCGACCCGACTGACGGACCGCTGACAAACCTGTTTCGGCCTGCATCTTGTTCAATCACGACTTCCTTTCTATTGATCAAGTCCGCTACGACCGTTTCTGAATTTGCATAGTCCATTCATGCCACCTCTTGAGGCCACATCTCCTCGCCCACTTTAATGCTCGTCGTTTTCACACGCGGTTGTCCGCCTATCAGTCTCAGCCTCCCACTCTTAGACCTTGAGAAACAGCGTTGTTCCGCCTCTCCGACCAGTGTACTTTATTGCACGACCCAGGTCGCATCACCGGCGCGAGAGATAAGCCATCGTCCAGCTGGTCATGTACGCAGTCCTGTGTAAAACGCTTCCGTTTGAGCTTTACTAATCGCTTTCACGACGAAGAGAAACGCATTTGACACATGTGATTTTCGATAAGGAAGCGCGAACGCCAGCGCTAATTAATCGCTTCATCTAGACAGATGAAAAGTGGCAGACGTTTTTGGACCCCATGGAAAGTGAACCTGGTGATGTGGGCAAGTGGTCAATAGCGGGGGGTGCCGTTGACCAGGAGAAGCGATCTCTAACTCACGACCATTTCGAAAAAACTCTTCATGCCTAGTTAGTAGGAACATCTGTACGGAAAAATTTAAATTTCAACAACGATCAACAGGCGATCCTCAGGCATCCTCCACTTGAAACACAGCAAATGTGCATAGGCCTGCCGTTGGCACAAAGTATTGTTCTACAGAATAAATAGACAAGTCCTCTTAACGGTGTCAAGTAGAAGATGGTACGTGTCTGAGGGATGTCTTTTATTCGTTCTATAATAGATTCTATTTCTCGATGATCTGCTTGGTCTCAACCATAGCGTGGCCTTGCTTTCTCTTCACGTTTTGTTTGCCGTATGACAGGTTAGCATCTCAGATAAGCTCTCACTGCTGCACAAGAATGGAGCGCAAATGTGTCTCCCAGGACAGACTAGCTCTTCTGTATGAACGCTTCGCTGTCAGTGACAACTTCACTAGTTATATGTATGCCTGGGATCCCAATGTAAATTCGTCACCCACCTTTTTGACTACTTTCGACTTAGATAGTCATAACCGCATCTTTATGAGTTATTTTGCTTCTACCTCATTCTGCTTTGTTTATGCTACTATGTATCTCTTCTGACCTGCTCATTCTTTTAAAATCAAATAATTATAGGCAAACCTCGATGGCATTCTGAAGGCATGACTGTTTTCCCTGTTTGTTGAAAAGCAAATTTCATTTCTAGAAAAAGTTCAACCTTCCTTAGAAGAAAGTATGAATACGCAAGTGCGATATCGCTGGAAATCTTCACGTGAAGCGAAGCGTACCGTTGATATTGGCTGCATTTCCATCACTGTAAGAGGATTGATGTCTTGAGAACGAACTGATCTGTCTATCATATTTCATCAGAAATTAAAGTCTCGAAGAAGCTGATGCAGAAGAATAAATTGCAAATACATAGGACAGCTGCGTGTAAGAATACTTATCGCTCATACGACTTTTCATCTCGGCAAAATATCGACGAAAAGAAATCTGCGTCTGAGGTGCTCCACATAAAGAAGTGTTGGACTTCTTTCTATGCAGCTAGCTTATACATAGCTTTCTTGAGATGCAAATGAGGATTATTTAACTTTTAGATCAGTTGATCACTTGTAGCGACTTTTGTTAAATAGAGTTTTTCGTCCTGCTTCCAATTTTGTATTCTACTTAGTAAAGGTAAACGTACTGCATAAGGAAATGCTGTACGTTTAATTTTACTAAGTAGAAAACAAAATAGTTTATGCAGTACGTTTAGTGGCTGCAAAAAAAATTCATAGGGCCCATAAAGTACAACCGGGGACGCAATTACTAAATTCAAAACCGGTATATCTTTCCACTCTACAGCATAGGCTATGTACATGTGAAGGTGGCAACAGTTAGCATCAAGGCGGTGTCCCAAACAGAGGTTTGCGTTAATTTTGGGACAAAATCGCTAAATTCGGTAAATTCGTTAAATAAAAATTGGCTTCGCTGCAGTCAATTTGGATTTATTTAAGTAGGTAAATAGCTGAACCTTTTTTTATTGTTTTTTTTTTCATCTACATGGCAATTATATGACCGCCGCGTCTTTATTTTCACAACAAACAACAACAGTCAACAAGAGTCGTTGGGTGCACCCAACAGCTGCAGCGGAGCATCAATAAAATTGCTAAAGGACAAAAATCATTATGATAGACAGAAAAGCAGTAACAACAATAACGGAATGACTTCTAAAAGGACAAATGTCTTACTACTCGTTTAGCTTGTGGAAAGTCGTCCAGATTCTGGAAAGGTCCAAAGTGCTATGCACCATAGCACGGCTGAACGTTTTTGTGCGTTTTCTTTTGCCCTGCCAAAACTTCTTAGCAAGACTTGCGCTCGCTAAGTAGACTTTTGCGGCTCAAAATCCTATACTGCCATAATCGTTTTGGAAATCTACAGAATGCCTTAATGAAGGATTCAGGTCAGGCAGTGACCACAGCGAATTCTTTGGTACAATTCGTCTTTGGAGGATATATACGAAGTACATAGAGCTGCCTGTTTCATAAAATGATTGCTGTTGTCCCAATAGGTCCTCCGCTTACAGATCTAGTTGTTGATCGTACCAAACCGTGCAGTACATTTTCTTGAGGTTCAAATGTGTTTTTGGTTTTTCAATTCCTTCCCGTTTTTCTAGAGGACATTTTGGATTGATAAACAGTGTCATAGTAAATTAGCAAATTAGGCGAAAAAATCTAAAGCTGTCAGAGCCAGACCTGCGCTTTCAAAGATTTACATTTTCCTTAGAACTTTAAAAAGATTCCTCATGCAATGCGATTGCATGTAAAGTGTGAATTTTTGGTCTAATCTCATTTATAATAACTGACGAAAGTAGTCATTGGCTTCTTCTCTTTTCCATTGATTTTTTTTTGCTTTTATGTACTTACATAGGTACGCTCACTGTTTCACGTGTAAACTGGCCACTTCTCCTAAGGAAAACTGCCAAGAGAGTCCTCAGAAAAGACGAAAGGTTGAACAAAATTGTTGACATGCACGGCATGAAATTCGGTAAAAAAAGCAACGACAGTACCACGCTCTATCAGTTAGGCGAGGCTCGTAATTGCCTTAACGTGGTTCTACAATCGTCAGCTGATCCAGCACGAAGCATCCCCTCAACATTCCGAAAAAACATGCGGATAAGAAGAGAAGATCCTTTCTCTTCCCCTTCCGTTTCTCACGCTTATTTTCTCGCATTGTTCGTGTTTCGTAGCGTTTTGTTTGTGCCTTCTATGCCTTTTCAACCATTTTATGAAATAAACACCACAAAAAAACTGTGAAAAAACCTGAGTGGTTGAGAAGTATGAAGAATTAGTGTGTAGAATCAAACTCCAAAAATGCCCAGGAAGCCCAAAATACGAAACAACTATATCGAAAATTGGGTGCGCACGCAAACAAATTGGTCAAATAGCAAGAAAATGCCAACAATTCTAAAAATACGAGGACGATATCGCCTGCCTAGGTATTTCCACTGACTCAGGCAACTAGAGGGTTTCCTCGGTATCGCAACGATACAGTCAGAGCTCAACATTTCGAAAGTGGCGTGTAAATGTAGCTAATGCAGTTTAGCGGAAATTTTCGTCGTTCAATTTCGTTAAACGTTTTTTTTACGAAAATGCAGGTAAATCCGGTAAATCGGTAAATCGCTAATCGTTAAATGCACACCCCTGGTCCCAAACCCAGCTTCCTAAGCTTTTTGTTGTTGGCTCGGTTGTATTTCTTGTATTTTTGTTTCTTTCTACCCTCGTTTTCCACGTCCCTATAGTTATAGACATAGACTAAAACAACCAGAAACACTGCAATCTCTTTAAGCAGCTGCGCCACGTGATCCACTCTTTAGCTTCTTGTACTCTTGCGACCTTCACTGACGTCCAGTGCTACCTCTCACCCAATAAGCCACACCGTGAGGATGGCCGTTTTGGGTAAGGGATTTCGTCCAACTTGGACCTACTAAGATCCACTGTCGTATAAAGACAGATAGTTAATTGATGATGAACGATATTAAATAGTACTATGAAATTGATGTAAAAAAGAATTGCCCTATTATGAAATATGGGCTTCTTTGCTGCTCAAATATGAGAAACCACTGAACAGGTGTTAGGTGGGATCTATCCTACTCGGGAGGGGCAAGCGTCAATGTCATAAGGTGAAGCTCCCGGGCATGTTCAAGAGAGAGAATCGTGAGTTCAAACATCATCTATCCCCTCCGACTAGGATAGAACCGTCTATGCTCACTTACGCTTGGTCGTTCCAGCCCATCCAGGTTTGACAGTTTATTGTGTTATTCATAGAAGTGGTGAGGACATTCTCGCATCAAAGCCTCATCGGCCCTTAAGCACAGAACATAGAACATAGAACATTTACTGGGCTAAAAGTGATACAAAATCTGTTTGTCACAATGGAACACAGCAAAACTTGGTGGCTCTCCAAAGAACAGCAAAAGCGGAGAACAATTATTGTTAAAAGTGATGCGAAATTAGTTGATCCCAAATGATTACAAGGTTTTTTTAAGATGGTTTCTTTGATGAATTGCGTGGTGTGAAAAGTGCTTTTTTCAAGCTGTTCACTCACTGAAAAAGGTATTCGTAATCTATCAAAATATCACCATTTTGTGTGTCTTTTTGCATTTGATAAAGGCAATGATCTTTTACAAGTAATAATATCCATTTAGCCGAAACGGGCACAATATTTTATCAACAAAAAAAAACGCAGGCCCTGGAAAGTAAAAAGTTATTTGTAAGGAAAGTCTTCATTTTACCGGTTTTTACCGGTCTAACTCCCCATAGCTTCCAAGAGAGACTGATTCGCTTGCACTGAATCTCTATCTGGGATTTAGAGACCCCTATTTACTCATCCGTTGAAAAGTGATCCAATAACGTCTGTAGCTTTCATCGTTTTTGAACTAGATTTGAGCCCTCGCACCTACCAGCTTTGTTGACTTCTTGTTGATATGTCGTCACACGAAATAAAAGTGAACTTGAAGACGGCTTTTCACCTGATGTCGTTTCATATTCGTGCTTGACATGGGCTCATGGTGCTTCCAAACTATCAAGAAATTATTGTAGGATCGAGTGGCAAACCCGATCAAATCGACTCCTTCGGGGCTTTCGTCGTTGTATCCAATATTTCTTCCTCCTGCTTGTTCAGTAATAAACGTCATATCATGTCCCTGTTTATTCCATTTTTAATAGTCTTCAGTGCTAGGTTACAGTTAATCGGGAACAAGATGACACTAACCGTGTCCATGGAGGACCTAGAGCTCTTTCCGAAGGACCCGTTGCTGAACACGAAACCACATGAAGTGCCAGTTGACATGAACTGCTTCATTCAAGTAAGTCTCAGATCTTCTCTCAAGTACGTTGTGAAGTTTCACACACAGCTGATACGACATCAGAGAACGAAGTAATTGTAGCCCTCAGCAGATGAAGCAGTATGCACTCCGTGTATGCTTCGGTTCTACTACATGTGACCTCTTTAAAACGCAACAAGTTGTCAGCACTTTTAATTTTGGCCTAATTCACGTCCGTTTTCACTCATTTTTAAATTTGTATTTCCTGCTAGTAATTGTCACATCTATTAGGTATCGCAGTCGAATAGCAGCGTGCTGGCTACCGTGTGTGTACTTTTTCAGATGCAGTCATCTTTGGACCGTCTGTGGTGGTCCCGCCTAGTGATATCCGTACGTGGATATGTTGTAAATTATGTACAAAACGACGACGAAATACTATTTCACACCGACGACGCCTTCATCAGCATTCACCGATTTCTCGCCGAAGAAGCGAGCGACGCAAAATTAGCACAGCAGGTATGTTAGGAAGGCCAGTTGCCGCAGCACTTTAAAACGTTTGCTATTAAGTGCTTTCTTGCAGCACTCTTCTGGGCAAACACATTCATTTAAGCCGCTGGCAAAATATGGAAGGATTTACATAATATAGACGACGGATACCGCTTCGTTAGAGAAAGCGCAGGGTATTTAATAAAGCGTTCGCTATGTTCAGTATCTATTCGCGGTTTGTAGCAGCCAGAAAGCATATATCCTCTGAGGTAGAAACTGCTGCAATCGCTGCACACAATCATACAAACATGTTCCTAGCTTGATCGAACTTATGAACACTAGTAACAAATAGTTACGCAAAATGCAACAGGAATACATACGTCTTTATGTTGTGTTATCGTGACCCCTCTGTTTCAACAGCTCCTCTTAATCGAAGATAACTTACAAAGCATTGAATGAAAAATTTTGCATCTTGGTAGAACTAACATTAGAGTAGCTGCGATAGTTACAAAGATGTAGAGTGCCCTACGCATGTACGGTCTAAAGGCCCCCGCACACTTCTGCGGCAACGTCGCGGCCCTATCCTAAACCTTAGGGTAGGGACGCAGAGCTCGCTGCCGGCGGCGTCCCTGCCCTATCCTTAACCATTGCGGCGAGCGGCGTTGCCGCAGAAGTGTGTGGGGGCCTTAAGATCTGCGTATCCACCGTCACGTATGCTTTTAAGCCCGTGAAGAATGCAGCACCCAAGGGGTATCTGGTCATAAAAATGTGTTTAATTGGTCGACTGTTCCTTGCTCTATTAGACCTGCTTATCATGTAGAGGATTTAGAGGCTGTTTCAAACGGAGTTGACTCCCAACTTTTGCGTTCACCTAGAAGCACGTAGATTTAGAGCTTTATTTTCAATGTGTCGAAGCAGCAGTTCGAAGCGAATGTTCCTGAAAGACGACCTTAAATTCCGACAACACAACAAAGTAAACAAAGCAATATGAAGGACGAATGTGTGTAGAAGCTATTGCAACAACACATGCTTTGTTTCTCTTCGAACTATATCAAGGAACTTTATTGCTGTTATTTATACGTTTAATACGCAACGATGAGGATTTTATGATTATTCTTGATCACTTTTAGAATTATGCTGAGCAATCATTGAAATCATTTCAGCTTTTTCTAAAAGAACGGTGGTATGAATAGAGGATAAGAGGAAACAGAGCATCCTTAGCTGGTCTGCTCTTCTACTTCGCCAATTTAGTTCGTTCTGGACGCTGATACCATTGTCTCGTATCCGCTGATCAGCGAAACTCTACTAGCGCTAACCTCGTCACGACAAATCGAGAACCCATTCCACGACAAGCGAGTGGAACCGGCGTTCACACGAGTTTTTGGTCAGCCGAATGATGCCACCTACCGGGTAGCCAACGGTGAGTCTGAATTTAGTATTTCCTAGGTATTTATTTATTTATTTATTATAGTATTTTTATTTTATTATAGAATTTCTTGAGTATTCGCATTCTTCGAATATTTTATTCGCCAGAGAGTTACAGTCCTCTTCCGTTCTGAATAAAACGCAACTTCCACTTCAACATAGGTTGGGAACATTACGTCGAAAGGGACTACCGATATACCGCAACCAGGGCTCGGCTTCGAGCGCTGATTCCAAATATGTGTTCCATATCTGCTAAACGCATCTAGGAACGCTGTTGTGGACAACTTTCAGTCTGCATTCTGAGCACAATGTCTGCGTACAGACTTCATCAGTCACAATGAGAGGAACTCAAGTAAGCTGTATACACCGAGGCTGCGCGCTCCATGGAAAATCGTAGAGAGGAAGGTCGCCAGAACGAAAACCTGATTCACAGGCACGATTTTGCTTTCATGACTCAAGACGTGAAAAAGCTTCTTCACCTATGCACAGCCTAGAAAGGTTATTTAGGGCAGTGATCACCCAGCGCTTCGCGTCCAGAGTTTATTTAAGACGCTGATCATTAAAGCGAGCTTCGTTCTAAATTCTCGATTAATTACGGTGGAGAACGATAGGTGTGGGTGATTAACAGTCACTCACCCATGCACACCCATACTTACAGTGGAGTAAGGGTCACTTACCCTGCTCTCCAATACCCATAAGTGGTCAGCGCCTTAAATAACCTTTTTAGGCTATGTTCAAGTGAAGGAACTTTTCCACATCTGGAGTCGTTAACGCATAATACTACTTGCTTATCAGTTTTCTTTTCTGGCGACCATTCTCGTTGAGATTTTACATAGAGTGCTTTGATCAGTTGTGGTGGATCTTTTTTAGGGAGTGCATAAATGATGCACTACAGCATACAACAAAGCACTTCGCCTCACAACGCTGCTCTTCCATCCACTTCGCCAAACACGGATGCTTCCAGCCAATTTGAGCTTTCAAATAATTAAGGCGTTCTCTTCCTGAAAAGTTGAGCAAAGGCTCATATGTAGAGCTAGTGAAATTCCATAATATTGAAGGATCTGGAACCTTCTTCTTCGTTCCTTCATTTTACAAACGAAATTGAAGCCCCCACTGTAACAACGACTTCTTAATTCCACAACCTTTTCAAGTATGTTCTGGAATCTTCAGCAGATATCCCTATTTTTCTGTGATCTATGTCTGGCATTTTCAATACGTGAATGAACAGCCTGGTGAAACCTAAAAAGTTTGAATAATTGTGATCATGGCGATCACCGAAGTGACAGTGATCCGCATCGGCTACCAACGCGTATGATCCCATCCCCTTCCATTAGGGTATACAATGATTACGAGAACAATCATAGAAGATGAAAGTTAAGCAGTGTGGTATTCCTCCTCTAAAAAAGCTCACGATTAGTCAAGCCATTGCTCAACTTGAAATCATGCGGGATTCTGGCAAAGTAGTACATACGGTTGTATAGATCTCGAGGACACGAATCAAACCGTTTCAACCGTTTCTCAAAAAACATAAAACTGAAGAAGTTGTCAGCATGCGACGGTTTGCGACAGATTAGTCTTGACAGTGCGACGCGGGCGCTATTGTAGAGTCTGCTGCAAACAATACTGCCCATAGAGGTAAAGAGAGTGTCTCTAGTGCACTCGGTAAATAGTCTAAACACGTAGGGACAACGGGTAGACAACGCCATGGCCCTTGGAATCGTGCTTCTGTAGCCCAACAGTTTTGGAGCTGCTACTCAATTATTACAAGCGTTTGCACCTAGAATGCTTTGCAAAAGTTTTAGTAGCGGATCGATATTGTCTACCGACCATTTTTTCAGGATTTTGCAAACTATTTATATTAAAGCGAAAGGATTATTTCGTGAGTTTTGTGCACTCTCCCGCAGTACGTTGCGATTTTGATTTAATTTGTAGTGTGGACGTAACGTAACTACGTATTTCAAATGCAAAGTGGAGATTCTCAGTTTTTCACTATTGTTGCTGTTGCTTCTTGAACTACATTGTACATACGCATGACCACGTAAACAAAAATTTTGCTATAAACCCAACCACATGTTGGACGTATGTATTAGGTTGGCAACTAAGTTCGTGGACTCTCAAAATCTTCAACAAAAGTATTCAATAACAAATAGCAAATGACATTCTTCAATCAAAATAAGATACCCTGGAACGTATTAGTGCTTCCCGTTTATCAGATAGCTGGTCTATCCCAAGGCTGTAGAATTCCTATGCTTTTAAGGCCAAGAATCCACGGAGGTGCATTTTGACCTAGTCTGCATTAATAAATCGTCTTCCAACAAAGAAGAGCTGCATCGAACTAAGAAGGTGGTACTCACTCGGTGCACAGTCCGGGCTGTAAGGTCTATGAGTTAGACACTCCCAGCAAAGGTCCTCGATTTTTTGAAGCGTCCGATTCGCGAAACGCTGTCCGCTTGGTGGTGTTGAGAAGGTGTTAACTTCTGGGAGATCATCAAGAGCGGTTCCAGCATTGATGTTGAAATCTACTCTTCTCAACATGGCAGCGCTCGGACTGAACTCCGATAAAATCGCTTCAGACAGCTTTTCAGGAGCGGAATTATCTTTCAGCAAAATAACGCCAGATCAGATGTCGCGAACCGGACGCTTCAAAAAACCGAAGACCTCGCCCGGAAGCGTCTCATTCACCCAACTTACAGCCCAGATCGTGCACCGAGTGACTGCCACCTTTTTAGTTCGTTGCAGCACTTCTTGGTTGGAAGACGATTTATTAATGTGGACCAGGTCAAAATGCACCTCCAAGGCTTCATGGCCTCAGGAGCAGAAGAATTCTGCAGCTTGAGATGATGGACCAGCTAGCTGATAAACGGGAAGCACTCTCGCGTTCCAAGGGATCCTACATTGATTAAAAATTGCAACTTTTATTTTTCAAAAAACCGTTCTGTTGAAGGTTCTTGACAGTCCACGAATTTAGTTGCTAACCTAATACAACGGGATCTCATTATGCTCGAAAACTGCTGCTTTCTTGCACTTTAAGATAAGTTTTGACTCATTGTTTTTTCTAGAAAAGCTTATATACCTATATTCCATTCTCACGCAAAATTGGACACTATTCTAAGCTAGCACAAGAATTTTTAAATCAAGGCGAAACCCTCCAAATTGATATGGGCTTTTTCTACATTAAATAAGAGACTCTTAAATTGGTTAGAATGATTTTTTGTTCGAAAATAATTTTGGTATGACTTTTCCTGAAGTTTTGTTAGGTTGCGAAATAGTCTTTTCATTTTTTCAAAGATTTATTCTTCACAATCACAATGTCAGATCAATTGAGATGAACTACATTTTTTTCCACTACACCTTTCCAATGACTGGGTGTTTTTCTAATTCCTCTCGCGTAAAAGACCGCAGTTCTGGAGTCGAACCATTGCTGAATCCAATTTTTGAGGTCCTCATCCGTTTCAAAACATTTTTCTCCAATTTCTAGCTTGGGAGCACGGAAGAGATGGTAGTCGGTAGGGGCGAGGTCAGAGCTATACGGTGGATGAGGTCAAACCTCCCAGCCCAGCTCCTTTATTGTTTCTCTTGTGAGTCTCGCAACATTGGTTGTGCACTGTCATGCAGATTCATCACCTTTGACTTCTCAGGCCTCTTTTCTTGGAGAGCTGTAGCGACTTTGTGGAGTTGGCCACTGTATGTGGCAGCAGTAAGTGTCTCTCCACTTCTGAGAGTTTCCCAGTAAATCGATTCTCTGATATCCCACCAAACACTCAAGAGAATCTTCCTTTCGTGAACATTGGGCTTGAGATCAGGCGTAGGGTTTTCTCCTTTTTGTACTCATTGTCTTTTTCTTCGGAAGTTGGCATACAGAGCCCAGGATTCATCGCCTGTCACAATCCGCAGCAGAAACGATTTTCTTCCTTATCTGGACAGAAGAGAAGCAGCGATGGAGAGCCATTGACCTTTCTAAGTGTCTGACAGGGCATGTGGAATCCAAGCTCCAAATTTCTATGCAAAGCCAAGAATCTTCAGATGGATTCCCACATTCCTATGAGACATTTCGAGCTTCTCTGCTAGTTGACGTGTCGTCTGCCTACTATCGGTACGAAGAAGGTGGATAGATCTCAAGCCATCTATACAGTTAATTCGGTCGGCTGCCTGACGTTCTGTAGATCTTTTGTTGAATTCATCAAGAATGCCGTGCCGAAAATGGAGGTAGATCTGGCATTGAGTCCGGAAGATTGGATAGATAACGAAGTACAAGAAGGGTCTTGACCTATGTCCGCGTGCGAACGGTAGACAAGTGTGATATGATTGCGAAATCAGCAAACAATATTGGCTAGTGCGTTTACAAGGAGAACGGTGAAAAAATTTTCGAAGTGTGAAGAGAATTTTTTCATCCTAGTAATTCATCTGCCCAGTAAGTGAATAAGTGTTGTTTGAAATTTTATAAATTTCTCATTTTTAAGGAAAAATAATAGTTGAAGCTTGTTTTAAAAAGCAGAAAGGAATGCCATTTTATAGTGCCAAAAGAAGAGATTGTGCCATGCCCTCGTCCTAGAAGTTGCGATTTTTATTCGACTGATTGATGAGAACAAATTTTCTGTTTGCATGGAGCTTCACACCTATAAACGATACATCAAAAACAATTTAAACAACACACATGTCCTCACTTCGGATGCTTTATGTAAACGGTATTTGTTTTCTCAATCAGATAAAAATCGCGACGAACCTTTCGAGTGTATGGCTCGATCTAACTCTTAAAGCACTACATGATTGCTGACTCATTGCGCTGTAAAACGAAATTAAACATCTTTTTTCTGAAAAAATGGTAAAAATGCTCAATTGTTTAATATTATTCATTCGGGCAGCTGAACAAAAACTTTTAACCAAAGTTATACCCATTTTTTTAAACAAAGAACTATTCCAACCATCTTGGAGACTCTGTATTTTATCCTGTAAGAAGGTCATGGGCGCGTGGAGCGCACAACAGCTGGCCAAATACGCATTCAACACGCCTCCACGACATCCCGTAGAAATAGAATGCGAGGCGCATCCCAAAGAAGATTGAATAACGCCGTCCTTTATCCTTTATCCTAAGAAGGTCATGATGATTCAGAAAAGTTTGCTTTGATTCAGAAGTCTTAGGCTGGCTTAGAAGGGTGTCCAATTTGATATGAAAGGCGTCAAATCTAATTTGAAACGGGTCCAATTTGAAGATGATGTAATTTCAGTCAGTGCGTTTACTTCTTGCAACAGATGATTTATAGATTTTAAAGGAGGTCATACTAACGTTTCTTTTTACGACATTTAATTTAGTAGGCAATTGTTTTGGTTTGGAAGATATTAAATTTGATTTCAAAAACGTCGAATTTGCTTAAGGTACGCCCAACTTGCTTGAATAGTGTCTAGTTTGACGTGAAAATGGAATGCTGTCCGTTCAGGCCAAAAGCATGCGTACATAGTCTTCATGCGGGTGCTTTGCATTCTCCAAGAGCGATGGATGGCCGAGCGCAAAGCGCGCAAGTCCATTCGCTTCGAGACCGATCCAGAATGGCAGCCGGATGATCGGGTGGTGCTCTTCCAGGAGTTCTACAAAGGTGACTCAACACGCCTCATTGCTTTTAACAACTCGACGAAGAATCGCTCCAGAGCATTACAGCCTTCATTTAAGGGAACCGAACGTGGGTTCTGTTGGACTTCGACCGCTACATACTGTCACAGTGGCGTCCCCGTGGCTCGGAGGTGATCTTCGGTGCTCGATTTGTAGAGAAGAAGATGCGAGCTGGAATGCAGTTATGCTCGTGGTGTGGAATGATCGAGCAGCAGGTTCGTCCCCTCAACACAATGCGACCTTAAGCGCCATGTCCTCGACTTTTGTGGCAAAAAAGGGAAGCTTATCGGTTTGGAGTGTAAGTAAAGTTGTAAGTTATTTCTACACATGCTGTAGTCTATAATACCTCTTTTCTTTTCGGCCCGTTATGTAGTCCTTATGCCCTGCATCAAAAGCTTTGTTGACGTGAACGCGGAATCGAAATTGTTCAACTAACGCTAGACTGATGAGATCGTGGTGCCATTACGTACTCTTCCTGCGACTTCTTATTGTTGAATGGTTTGGAAGCAGCAGCTAAAAAGCAGCCCCCTCGCAGTGTATGCTCATTTCTTTGAGAAAAATATTTGCATTGCTATACTTCTGTTTCTGTTTTTGTTATCATAATCCTCTCGGAATGAGAGCTTCTGCGTCAGGATAGATCGCGGTTAAGACAATAAATTCAAGTCTAGCCATAGCCAAAAGTTTTCCTCAAATTTCAGGCTCTTGGTCATATCAAATACCACCTTTCATAGTTTGCCACCTTTTTCATGCTTTACGGGACTTTAATAGATGCAATGTATAACACTTGCGGTTCGATCTCGCGGGTCATGAGAGTTCTGTCGGAGATATAGGTTTGTACCAGAAATGGGGAAAGCGGTAACCTTCCCTATTTCTATCACATCGTTCTCTATGAAGTTAGCCTCACTTCAGTATCGTTATTTATAATATTTAGAAGAACCAGTTTCAAACGGTGGAGGACAAAGCGGTGTGCTCGCCTCAGTGCTGGGATTTGTTGCAAGCATCGAACAGAAAAGCTAATCTGGAAACAAAATAAATATGTTTTGTAATGAATAAACATTATTTACACAAGTGTGCACATTTTCGTTACTCACCAACAGTGTACGTTTCATGATGTTTCTTGATACCCACGGATATTCCATGTTCTTAAGAACAAATGGTCAACCAAACGGTTCACCTTACATTATCAGAAGAGAGTGCACCTGCACGCCTCACAACGTTCAAACTGGTTTCTTTTCACGCTTAAGAAAGGTTTAAACACTACCATTATCTTTAGACTTCCACTGCGGTTCAGTGTTCCCACTACTCTCGCGCATTACGAAAAAATGTAAGATCCCAAGCTCGCTCGGTCCAGTTGCACCGCGTGCGCTGTGCAAATGCACACAACACCCTGACTCTCTGCGCCCTAATAGAGACGATCGATCTCTTGTAAGCCCGCTACGGCTCCCATCGAGCTGGTTGTGGTGTAGTGGGTAAAGGGGTCGCCTCATGCGTGAGGGGTCGAGGGTTCGATTCCTCTGCGGTGCGGTATCCTTGCCCTTGAACTGTTTATTTGAGACCTGCCGGGCTTTGACGTTTGCACAGCTTTGGAAGGTTTTTTGCCCATTTTCCAGCCTTATGCGCCGTATATCATGGACATGGCATAAAAACATGAGGCTGATATACATAACAATACAACGAGCAGTGGACTCCAGCCGTTGACTCACCCTGAGCGAGGAATGCAGTTTCCACGCGAGCAACTTACATGGCAGACACCCCGGAGTCCCTTTCCTAGCCTAGTTCTGCGTTGTGTGCACTAACACCGCGCGCACGGTGCAACTTGACCGAGCGAGCTTGGTACCGTAGTTAAGAAAAAATGTTAGACAAATGTCTTATGGACGAAGTTGTGGATAACAAAACCGAGAAAAGAAGTGCATTGTGCGGCAGGTGAAGTTGAAGCATTGCCTTGAAAGGAGTCCCCACATCCAGCGGCCCAGAAAATGAAAAAGATATGTGCAAGGTTTCTTCCGTCAAGCTTCAAGCACTTTATTATTGGCACTAAATAAATCCTGCTCGCTGTCCGCTTCTTCTCGAGTTCATCCTGAGCGGTTGCATCCTGGTTGTGAACTTGCAAGGTCACCTCAAACAAGGCGAATAAACTATACGCTTCGGCTTACCATTTTCATATGATAAGCATCGCATTTTGTAGTAATTGGTTGGATTAAGGGTAGCTGATGAGTATTACAATATCGTTATGGCCTAGTTAAAAAGGGTCTAGTTTATTAGTATAAAAGAAATTAAATTATATAGTTACCAAAAAAACTTATCCTTCTGCTCCTAATCCGTCTCTCACAGACTTCCAAATGTGCTCGGTAATCATTGTGACGTCAAGATTTATTCCTTAAAGACTATGTTCCTCTGAACACCTCGAACTATCTTTAATTATTTAATTTAATTTATTTATTTTTATCTGAACGTTGCTTTTTCTCTATATTTTCAAGCTGCTACTTTATGCAATGATATTATATGTGGCTTTTTGGAGATCACGTGCACATCAAACCGCCCGAAATTGCGCTAATGCTATAATGCCGTCTCACTTCGAGACAGTTTTCTGATTCTTCTCCTCTTGAAAAGGTTAACCGATATCACACTCCTTGACACAATGTACGTATCGAATTTGATATTGGGATGAGAGAGGGTTTGTGAGTAATTCAACCGAAACCAAGTCAAGCGTTGACGCTGAGCGCTCCGATGAAGCATTGCTACAGCCAAATTTCGGGCGCCTTCAAAACAAAATTAGATGTCGGTCTCATTCATTCATGATGAGGTGTGCCATGAGTCACGTGGACCCCACTTGCGACGATGTCCTTCCTGGACTTTTCCTGGCTATTTATTACAGGGGCAAAACGGCATTGTCTATTGAAATCAAAACTATCTTTTGGAAAAAAAAATCTCCGATAAAACACCACCTTCACAAAGCGCCATACGAATGAATGACTTCACTGTTTGAATAGACATAATTCATATCATTTGATCTTAATATATTAGGTTGTCCCATAAGTCCCACCGTTTTTTTTCAACGATTCTTTGCGGATTTTGCCGGCTGTCTCTTGCACAGCGCTATACAGCTTTCGAAAGTGAATGATTTCCCTATCAGGCCATATATTGCATTTTATTTTCATCCTGAATTTTGTCAATTTTTAGGTCGATAAAGTGAAAAGTAAACATCAGTTGTTTTCTCCGCTTACGATTGGAATGTTTTGCGCAGTTTTTCATAGCATTTGAAAGACAATGTTTTGTACTACAAGAGCAGGTGTTGGTCCTATCTGCTCATTTGTTCTTTATTGATGTTTAGGTCATCAAATTGGGACGTCCGAAGGAGAAGATTTATTTTTACCGACAGCTCCTGCTCTATGGTAGGGCTTTTTTGCTCAGTGTTATATGTCGGTCGAAAGTGAATGTTTTGCTCTATAAGAATTGGTGTTGCGTTTATTGGCTCATGATTTCTGTCGAATATCAACAAAATTCCAAAAAGAGAAAAATCATTTTCACCAAAAACTCCTGCTCCTTGTTCAGTTGTCGATATTCGACAGAAATCAGCAGGAGCCAATAAACGCAACATGAACTCTTATAGAGCAAGACATTCTCTATCGAGCGACATATAACGCCGAGCAAAAAGCCCTATCATAGGGCAGGAGTTTCGTTAAAATTTCGGACGAAAAGTCGGACGTCCTAATTTGATAACCTAAAAATCAATAAAGGACAAAGGAGCAAATAGGACCAACGCGTGCATATGTAACACAGACCATTGTCTTCCAAATGATATGAAAAACTGAGCGAAAAATTCCAAACCTAAGCGAAGAGAACAAGTGCGCAAATGGCTACTTTTTCACTTTTTCACTTTTCGCTTTAACGACCTAAAAATTGACAAAGTTCATGATGAAAAAAAATGCAATAGATGTTCTGATAGAGAAAATCATTTTCTTCCGAAAGCTATGCAGCGCTATGCAAGAGACCGCCGGTGAAATCTGCAGTGAATCGTTGAAAAAAACGGCGAAGACTTATGGGACAACCTAATATGTTTTGGTGACGGCGCACCTAGGGCAGCCGCAGGAGGTACCAGCTGTCGCGTGCACTCGGAACCAGGTTCCTGGTTCGGGTTTCCCGCATAAGCCAACCAAGCTTTCCATCCCTTCGGGGTCGGTGAATGAGTACCAGACTTGTCTGGGAAGAATAAGGCGCTGATTTCATCATCGGCTAGCCATCACAAATCATTGTGTGGCCAAATACGCCTTCAATTCACCTTCATGACATCCCGTAGAAGTGGAATGGGTTTCGCCCCCATAAAGGATTAACTAACGCCGTCCTTAATCCTTTACCGTTTATTCTTTACTTTTTATAGATGAGATTGTTGACCAAGATTGTCATCAACTTTATTACGGCTGACGTTTCGTCGTCGTCGCCTTCCTCAGAGCCTGGAAAAGTCGAGACACTTGTGAAGCCGTTCCCCCAAACACCATTTCTTACTACAGAGTACTCTTCCTAAGGAAAATAGAGGCAGGATCCGATATCCAAGACACAACTAGGATTCTCGCACGTGTTTCCGTGCTGAGTGGTCGGTCACTGAACGTCTCTCTGCAAGACGACTTATTATTGTCTTCGTTCGACTTCGCTGACGCTACCTAACTACTCGGACTATTTCCGGCCACTTCGATTCCGATTCTGATCTTGATTCTGATTCTGACTATGCCTACTTCAGTCCCTGCTGCTCGCTCGAAGGGAGGCATCAAGCGTTTTTGCCCTGCAAACTCTCCTTCGTCACCCTCTATTGGTTCTGTTCGTCTTACTGATCCTTGAAGGAGGTCAACGAGTCCCCTGCGATGCCGGCATGCGTCAAGAACGCCTTCAACAGTTTGGTTGACGAGTTGATGTCGCTCAAGCGGGAGCGGGATAAGCTACTCGAAGAGAACCAGATTCTTCGTAAGAGGCTGGGGCTTCGGCCCGATTCTTCTGTTCATGACACTGTTGCGGACGTGCCTGATGATGGTCAAGGTTCGAGATCAATCCAAACTACTGCCGTTCAACCGACTGACGAGCGAGATCTTGAACGCCTTCGATCGATCGACACCAGTAGAATCCCCGAACTTGATTCAATGGATATCGAAAGTAGAATGCGTTACGACTTTCTCAGTGTTAGGAATGTCCTGTTCCACATTGGGGTTAAATGTCTCCCTGTTACTGTATATCGGTTTGGCAGGCCGATTATTGGAAATTCTAGGCTTCTGGAAATGGTGATACCTTCCTCACGATTTCAACGTCTTGCTGTCATACTGGCCCCACGTCTTCGCTCCTTCCATGAAGGAGTGGTTTACATTAGGGAATCACTCTCGCAGGGAGAAAGAGTGCGACGACGTGAGGACGGGAGTTCGATTGTAAATTCTTCTCAAAATGTCATGCTCAACACCAGCTCCGTTCAGGGAAACTAGTTACTGGTTCGATGAGTTCCATGAGGATGAAAGTGATAATTCTTTTGAATACATTCCAAATATCAAGTGTTTACTATTTAATGTCCGCTCTTTGGTTAAAAATGGTTCAGCTTTGGGATTAACCCTTCTGAAAGAGAACTTTGACATTGCCATCATTACCGAGTCTTGGCTAAAAAGTTCGGTCGAAATTTCCGCTATATTAGGCTTTGCTGGTTCACTCTATTCTGCCTTTAGGTGTGATAGGCAAAATAAAAAGGCGGCGGTGTTGTGTTTCTGCATAAAAAACATATTTCGGTCAATCAAGTGTTCACGAGTGGTGTCCGTTCCTCCACGTGGTGCCATTGGAAACTGCTCGCTCTGCGAGCTAAGCTAATCACGGACACTCGAACGCAGGCGACAGGCCGTTGTGACAGGCCGGCCTACGAAGAGCCATGTCACATCACATGGCCGATAACGTTACATGAGTATCGAGATAGTGCTACGGCGTCCGCGGGAGCCGACGCGCAGTCGCAGAGCTCGGCGAGTGTGAGAAGTATGCGAGGGTCCCTGATGCGAGGACGGCATCGGGGGCAACAGAGCTACTCCGAAAGTCCCGTAACGTAAGCAGAACCCGCGTAGCAACGCTGAATGTGGGTACGTTGACGGCCCGCTCGTGCGAGTTGGTTGAAGCGCTGGAGCGTAGAAGAGTTGATTTCTGTGCGGTGCAGGAGACGAGGTGGTCCTGCAGCAAGCAGGGTCAAGGTTGAGGTTCGGGAATCGAAGAGGGGGGGGGGGGCGTCGTAGTGTGGCCTCGTCTGGAGGGAAGGGGTCGTACTCTCTCGGTTTTGGCAGAGGTTTCTCTCTAATTTCACGTTTTTGCATCTTTTGATAAGTTATTTTTTCCAGGTGTGGCTACGACCATGCGGATGCATACAAGCATCGCGTTTCCTGGAGTAAAAAATTGAATATCAAAAAAATATTGTACAGTGAAAAATAAAGATTTCCTGTTCGCAGATTTACAGTCAGTGAGAGGCTTTCGTTTTTTCAGATTTTGCCAGGAGGTCATGAACATGGAGTTTTCTACCTGAAGGAGCGACATCTACTTCCAAAATTGCACTCTACAATTTTAAATGTCAATTACTAAGGACGACCTAAGAACGTTCTCTATAAGATTTTTGAAGCACTCTTCAAATCGATTAAGAAATGGCAACCGAAAGACGGACTTGCCTCGAGAAGAATTTTCTCTCTTCTGCAGGAAACAGCGCCTAAAAGTGAAATCATACCCTACAGAATTCTAAGCTTGTTTGACCCACATGATAAAACTATGTTTTTCTGAAACGATCTTCTATGATCTTGATTTAGCGTCATTTGCGGAAAAAATATCGACTCAATCTCAGTGGAATGATCACATATTCTAATCACATGGAAGATGTTAAAACCTGTTTTGACACACAGAACACACATTTATTAAAGTTTTGTGAATTTTTAGAAGCCCCAATGATCTCCGAGTTATAGCAGTTTGCTTGCGGCTACTGCGTTCTCTGACATGATCGACCGCAATGGAAGGATGGATGGACTCTTCGCAGAAAAAAACTTTTCTGCCTTCTGAAGGAAAGAATGACAAAGAGTAGAACTGTGCCATATAAAATTTTAAGTCGTGTTCACTGTACAGTAAAAAAAAAACTAAGCTTCTCCGCTATGATGACAATATGATTAGGAAGGATCGTAAGCAAAATTCTCGTTTTTCATGAAGAAAAATTATTTTTTTTAGCCAAAGCAGGCCACCCACACGAATAAAATTCTGCCACAAAAATTTCCTAGTTTTGGCCAATGTACAGTGAAAAAATTATGATTTTCTGGATCGAACAGGAAGAAACGACCTTCGGTCGACTTTGCACCAACGTCATCGGAGCATAAACTTTAACGTTCTGTCAGTTTTGCCCGTATGGGTTGTGACCCCTTGGTGTCTAGTGGATGGTTGGTTTGTGGCTGGGTCTGCCATCTGACATGGGGAGCTCGGCCAGGCCCCCATGCCGGCTATGCCGGCATATTTATCCGCACACAACCTTTCCCGGTCGTTGCCGACCGGCTCAGAGATGCTCAAATCCCTTACCGGGCTTTCCGCCTGCTGGCTCATTACTCGCTTCCGGAGTGGGATGAACGTTTCGATCTGAAAGTAGAAGGTTCCGGCTTCGTACCGCACCAGTACGTGACGACCTCCAACGATACTTCTGGCCCGTTGACCAGTTCACTGACACAACACGCCGCAGTGTATATAAAGGTTTATCTAAAGCTACGCAACGATAAAACGGAGAGTCTGAAGCACAGACACTAGCTACTTCACAGAGAGGAGTGGGACCTATACCCGCGGTGTCGGCTGAGCGGGGAGTGCGCCCTTGAGCGATGACTCAGTTAGCGGCGGCGCTAACAAACTATGCGCAGACCTTCCCCTTGGACGCAAGGTTGGCGGGAGATGCTTGCCTCTCCTGGTTCCCAGACTCCTTTCCGGAACTTGGCTATGCTATTTGGGGGACTCTGCCGGTCCGAGGGAGACTGAAGATGGGTTGCCCGCCGATTACTCGGCTGCTGACAAGAGTAGATTGGTTCCCGACCGCTCGGGAGCAAGCACAAGTGCAAGAATGGCCCCTGCCCCATGCCGGCCGGCTTATATGGAGTGAGCGCGCCCCAAGCCCCGCCCCTGGCCGCGATTGGCTGGCTCGGCGCGCTCCCTCACCCCGCCGACACTGCTCGCATCGATCGATGCCACGTCATCGGTGGCGGACCGTCTGCCGGATCTACAGGATGAGCTCACGAAACGACCTAAAACGGCATCAAGAACATAACAGAACAGCACAAAATATACACTGCACAGTAGTGGGAGACCCCCTGACCTAACACTTCCCCCCTCTGCCTCAAGGGCTGCTCCACTCAGCCCGACCCAACGCCCCCTTCTTACGTGGAGGACTACTGGGGAGATGAGGCTGGTTACGAATGTTGTAACGGCGAGAGAACTGGCGGCTGGCGTGCAGGACAGTCGATGGTCGATTGGCTCGATGTACTGCTGCTCGGCTGTTCGATTGACGATCGGCTTCACTATGGACGGCTGCTCGACGACTTGATGGACGATCAGCTTCTCGATGGACGGTTGCGCGGCTGCTCGATAGAACTCGGTCTCGACCTGGCGGCTTCCCATTAGAAACGTTCCGGGGCACTTGTAGTCGATCGAATTCACGTCCATGCTGCTCGGCCGCTTGCCACTGTAACGAATCATATTACATCTGAAAGGTCTTTCATCGAACCTTCTCTGATCTGGGCGCGGTGTCACGCGCGTCGATCGCTTGGGTCTGCCTCTGCGACGCCTGGAAGTCCTTCCGGCAACCGGCGTGTCGTCAATTCCTGGCGGAACTTTGACGAGGTGGTCAAATTGAACTCGTACCGGTTCTTCGTTCTCACCAATTAAGGTGATCAGGGCCGAATTGGAGCTTCCGTCCAACACCCTGTATGGTCCACGCCATTCGAAGACCAACTTCGGGTGGCTCGACTTGCCCTTCTCCATGGGCACCTTCATGTAGACGCGATCGCCACTCCGGAACACGTCAGACTTTGCCGTCTGCCACTTTGCATCGTAGTGCTTTTTCATCGCGTTCTTGTAGCTTTCCGATCGCTCTACAATGCAGTCGCGTGCCAACTTCAATCCGTTAAGGAGAGTGGTCTTATAATCGTCATAACTCTGCGTGTACGGCGATAACTGCTCCCGAGGAATCACCGACGACGGGTAACGTGGATCACGTCCATACACCAAAAAGTGTGGGCTCTCCGCCGTTGCTGAATGTGGACTTGCATTGTAGGCATATACCACAGTTGGAAGAATCCTGTCCCATTCTGCTGGGACCGTGGTCTTCTTCTTCAGCATGCGGGCTAACGTCCCGTTAACTCGCTCGGTGAGACCGTTTTCACGCGGGCAATAGCCCTTCGTGAAATCCTGCTTGATCCCAAGGATCTTGCACAGTGCCGACATAATCGCATTTTCGAACTCGCCTCCGCGATCCGAAAGTATACACTCAGGCCATCGTCCGCCTGCACAGATCCACTGGCTGAATATTACCTCTGCAACCGTCTCAGCCTTCTTGTCTGGCACCGGGTATGCACCTAAATACTTAGTGAAGTGGTCCACCACCGTCACAATGTATCTGTTGCCTCGCGTCGTCGTGCCCATCTCGAGGATATCCACTCCAATAACCTCGAATGGCCTTGACACACTTATCGGCTTCAGCGGTGGGACGTTCACCGTCTTCTGATTCGTCAAGAAGCAACGCTGTCACTCTCCGCACCACTTCCGGAAATCTTGCCTCATTCCCGGCCAGTAGACTAGCTTGCGCAACTGCGCAAACATCTTACTTGCGTTGAAGTGCCCACCAAGCGTTCCGCTATGGTTCTCGTCGAAGACCTCACGCCGTCTTGCCTTCGGCACAACGAATACGGACGTGCCGTCCTGAAGCAACAGCTTCAACTGGTCGTCTTCAATGAGAAAGTCCTTAGCGCTCAGCTTCTTCTCCTGCCGAGGAAGCCTCACTTCCGTGTCGGCGCCACTTTGGACAGCGTCTATGACGAGTGCCCAGTCCTTGTCCTGACGTAGCTCTTCCAGCCGCGGTGCCTCACGAATTGCACAGACGACTTTCTCGTGAGGTAACGTCGTAGGAGCATCACTTGCGAGGTCCACGAAACCTCTCGAAAGGGCGTCCGCCACGCCATTGGTTGCTCCTTTCACGTACTCTATCTTGACATCATATCGCTGCACCTCCATCGCCCAACGTAAGATACGTGGCGAAACATTAGTGCGCTTAAACAACGATGTCAGCGATGCATGATCCGTCCTGATAACCGTACGCACACCGTATATGAAGTAGTGGAACTTTTTCAGTGCGTAGATGACAGCTAAGCCCTCTTGGTCCGTCACGTGATAGTTGCGTTCCGCTTTTGATAACGGCTTCGAGGCGAAATAGACCGGATGAAGAAATCCATCATCCTGCTCTTGCGCTAGCACAGCGCCTACGCCGATTCTACTCGCGTCAGTATATATCACGAATGGTCTGGCACCGCTCCGGACCTTCTCGATGTCCGGCTGAGCAAGTACTGGCGCTTCCGTTAACTGCCGTTTTAGTGTCTCGAAAGCGCTCCGCTGTTCGACACCCCATTCGAACGCAACTTTAGGGCTTGTCAAGCTGTACAACGGCTTTGCAATCTGTGCGAACCTGAGCACGAGCTTCCTATAGTAACCTGCCATTCCGAGGAACGTCCGAAGTTCTGCTAGGTTTCTGGGCTGTGGGAAGTTACGGATCTTCTCGACCTTATCTGGGTCGGTCCTTACGCCTTGTGCATCCACAACATGCCCCAGGAAAGCGACTTGCTGCTCCAGCAGTCGACACTTCTGCGGCTTAACTTTCAGATTGGCGCTTCTCAGGGCTTGAAACACCTTCTCCAGGATGTAGCGGTGGCGTTCAATGGACTCTGTTGCGACAAGGATGTCGTCAATATACACGGAGACTTCCTCTCCGAGCAGGTCGCCTAACACCTTTTCCATCAGCCTCTGAAAGACCGAAGGTGCAGTGGTAAGACCGAATGGAAGCACTCGGAATTGATACAGACCTGCCGTCGTGGTGAACGCGCTGATTTCCTTCGCTTTGTCTGTCAACGGGATCTGCCAGTAACCACTAGCAAGATCGAGCGAAGTGAAATACCGCTTGCCCTTTAAGCTCTGCAGCGTCATGTCAATAGCTGGGAGTGGATACGAGTCTTTCTTCACCAGCTTGTTAACCTCTCGATAATCCACGCATAATCGTATTGAGCCGTCCTTCTTAGCGACCAACACAACCGGTGACGCCCATGGTGACGTGCTCCCTTCGATTATGTTGCGCTGCTTGAGATCTTGGAGCATTTCTTCGACCTGTCCGCGCGCCGCGTACGGTACTGGCCTCGTCTTCTGCTTAACAGGAGGCTGCCCCTGGACGTCGATCTCATACTCCATGAGATGTGTCTGAGTCAAGTCTACGTCAGACACCGCAAACACGTCCTCGTATTCACGTATCAGATCTCTGAAGGAAGCGGGAATCTTGCCAGACTTCTTGCACGCCTGCAATATCTGGATCACATCATCCGCTTTAGCGTGGCTCTAGGTTATACGTTGCATCGCCAGCATATCACCTGGTATATCAGCCGTCTTAGGGTCGTACCACTGGTCACTTGACCACTCACCTAGTACTTCTCCCTTCCGGATTACCCACGGCTCCAGGTCTCTGTTAACAACAGGCACTCTTCCCGAGCCGTTTGATATGCGGCACACTCCGGATGCAACTCTGTCATTACCAGACCAGAAGATTCTGTCACCTTCCGCGCCTTCTAGCCCTTGAAGTTCGATCATCGCCTCTGAGTTCGGCGGAATTACGACTCGCTTGCGGGCTCGTGCAGCCGACTTCTTGTCGACACTCACTGGCTGCATGCACGTCAGAAGCTTAGACTTTCCGTATTCTGGTTTTGGGTAAAAGTGTAGCTGAATGCCCAACGCTTCAAAGGCGTTGGTTCCGAGAATGACGAAATCGTCATCGGACTCTTGGACGTGAAGCTGCACCCGAGCTTGACGTGCGCCCTTCACGTTAACGTCCACTTCGATCACTTTCAGGAACTTCATCGGGTTCCCCGATGCATCATAGACACGATGTTTGTTGGGGTCACCCGCCTCAACAACTATGCCGTCTATGTCAATTCCACGGTCTTTCGCCTTATCCAACATAACCGTTGGTATTATGGAGACTACGGACCCAGTGTCAACCAGCGCCTCCGCGGTTAGGCCGAACAGCTCTATCTCACAGTAGCACGGCTTCCCGTACGCTTTATCAGGGTCACGAACGCTTCCCGCAACGCGACGCCTCCTCTTGAGCTGAGTGGAGAAGGACGGGTGATCTTGGCGCTTGCCCTGCCTCGAGGGTGCCTTTCGGGGCTCCGTACTGCCCTTCGCCAAATCACGTCCCACCTTGGGATTACCGACCTTCTTTGGGCATGCCTGCTGGAAGTGTCCCACTTCACCGCACTGGAAGCAAGTCTGTGATTTGCTAGATGACTGCTCCGTGGCCTTCCGCCTGTTGCTGTTTCTCTGGTCCTCTCTGGTGTGTCTCCCACTCCAGGACTTCTTACTCTCACTCGACAGCGCAATGCAATGTGTCCGCTCCAGACGCAGCGCAACTTTCCGAACTTCACTGAACACAGAACCGTTCGGAGCATCCACCGCCGCTAGCATGTAGTAATAGTCCGGCCAATCCGACAAGCACTCATATAGCTTACTTCCCAGTTGGAAGTCAAGGCACTGTTCCGGTGCCATTCGCCTGGCAATACTCTGTAGGCGACAACAAAAGTCAAATACAGTCTCACTATCGCGCTTGGCAAGGCTCTTCCATTCCTGCTCGGCCTTGAGCCTTTCGCCTGGGGTACATCTGGCCTCGCGCAGAGCCTGGACAACCTCATCGAACGTGCCCGGTTGCACCGGCAAGCAATCGATGTGAGCTCGCGCCGAGCCGACCAGATGGTTAAGCAGGATATCCCTTCTGTCAGCGTCACTCCACACCGACTTAGGATATTTCACCTCCAACGCACGCAAGAAGTCGCTCAACGACGATTTGCCATCGTACTCTTTGACCTCCTTGACACTTTGTGCCTTTAGGACCTCTTTGAGCACCGATAGTGTCGCGTCGGAACGCCCACTGCCCGCGGACGACGTTGGTGAGCACCTCGCCAGAGCACTAGCACTACCAGCTAGGGATGAAACAGGTGACCCACCTGGCGGCGACGGGCATGGCGTATTCCACGATGCCTGCGATAATGGCGGACAAGTCTGTGGGCGCTGCGGTTGGTGCACCTCCTGCAACATACCTGTTGACTCACGCCGAGCAACACAACCGCTGCCTAACTTCGCCTCTTCCCAAGGCTTACCGTTGCCCGCTTCCGCGAACTCCTCACGGGCGCCTTGGGCACTCTGCCGCCACTGCTCGCTCTGAAACAATTGCAATTGCATCCGCAATTGTGCCAATTCCTGCTCATATGTGTCCATGCGTTGTTGAACTAAGTCACGATCGCAGCCCGACCGCTGTGTCAGCTCGATCTTAGCCGCCGCTTCCCGCGACGCGAGAGGCGGATCTTGCATGCTCTGGTGGATGGACGTACCCAACCTGGCTGCTGGGCAGTCAGCACCCACTGCATGCTGGAATGCTGATTCCATTTTGGCTTCGGCTATGCTAACCGCGTTCCGCAGTTCCTCGAGAACTATGTCTCGCTTTTTACGAGACAGGCCTCTGAGCTGCTGATCCAGCTGCTCTTCAACGCAAGATGCAATGTCTCTTATTGCTACTCGCAAATCACTCACCTCGGCTGGCACACGGTTCTCGCTGCTGACCGCAGTCGTGCCGCGAAGTGTCTCGTTGGTGGTGTTCACTACCTGAACAGACGACTGATGAGGGGGGTTGACACCCGTATCAGCTCTGTGCGTAGTTAACTGGTGAGGCGGATTGGCCCCATGTCAGTTTTGCCCGTATGGGTTGTGACCCCTTGGTGTCTAGTGGATGGTTGGTTTGTGGCTGGGTCTGCCATCTGACATGGGGAGCTCGGCCAGGCCCCCATGCCGGCTATGCCGGCAGATTTATCCGCACACAACCTTTCCCGGTCGTTGCCGACCGGCTCAGAGATGCTCGAATCCCTTACCGGGCTTTCCGCCTGCTGGCTCATTACTCGCTTCCGGAGTGGGATGAACGTTTCGATCTGAAAGTAGAAGGTTCCGGCTTCGTACCGCACCAGTACGTGACGACCTCCAACAATACTTCTGGCCCGTTGACCAGTTCACTGACACAACACGCCGCAGTGTATATAAAGGTTTATCTAAAGCTACGCAACGATAAAACGGAGAGTCTGAAGCACAGACACTAGCTACTTCACAGAGAGGAGTGGGACCTATACCCGCGGAGTCGGCTGAGCGGGGAGTGCGCCCTTGAGCGATGACTCAGTTAGCGGCGGCGCTAACAAACTATGCGCAGACCTTCCCCTTGGACGCAAGGTTGGCGGGAGATGCTTGCCTCTCCTGGTTCCCAGACTCCTTTCCGGAACTTGGCTATGCTATTTGGGGGACTCTGCCGGTCCGAGGGAGACTGAAGATGGGTTGCCCGCCGATTACTCGGCTGCTGACAAGAGTAGATTGGTTCCCGACCGCTCGGGAGCAAGCACAAGTGCAAGAATGGCCCCTGCCCCATGCCGGCCGGCTTATATGGAGTGAGCGCGCCCCAAGCCCCGCCCCTGGCCGCGATTGGCTGGCTCGGCGCGCTCCCTCACCCCGCCGACACTGCTCACATCGATCGATGCCACGTCATCGGTGGCGGACCGTCTGCCGGATCTACAGGATGAGTAGCTCACGAAACGACCTAAAACGGCATCAAGAACATAACAGAACAGCACAAAATATACACCGCACAGTAGTGGGAGACCCCCTGACCTAACTGTTCACAAAAAAGTTCATAACTCGGTAAGTTTTTTTGAACTTCGAAGACTGTTCTAACTCTTCATAAACTAGAAAAAAACGCTTTGCAACCATATAAAAATCATTTTCAAATAAAGGGTTCTACATGCGCGGGGACGGTTCAATTTTTGAGCGAAAAAATTGGAGTGGCTACACAAAAATGCTCGTAACTCGGTAAGCTTTTCGAAGTTTCAGAATCCCGCTAGTTTTTTAAAAATTAGAAAAAAGTCCTTTTTTGGCATACAAGAATCAATTTCCGAAAAAGGAGTCTTCATGCGCGGCAAGAGGGGTCCAATTTCTGGTCCATTTCGGAAAAATACGTCCCGAAAATCCAACCACCTCCCGCCCCGCATGAAGACCCCTTTCTTGGAAAACTGTTCTTATATGGTTAGAGAGCATATTTGCTCTATTTTTTGATGGCCAAGCGGGATTTTTGAGTTTCTGAAAATTAGCCGAGATATGATCAATTTTCGGAATTCGTGAACTGAATCCTTCACCAACGTCATCCAGATGATTTCACATAAATGCTCATAACTCAGCCAGTTTTTTGAAAATCGAAAATTCCGCTAGCTTTTCAAAAAGTAACGAAAATTTGATTTCTTACCATATGAGAATCATTTTCCAAAAAAGGGGTCTTCATGCGGAGCGGGGGGTTCGATTTCTGGTCGATTTATCGGCAAAAATCGACAACAAATCGAACCCCCCCCACCCGCCCCGCATGAGGATCTCTTTTTATAAACCTATTTTGCAACCATAAAGAAGCGTTGTTACAGGATGTTTTGTTGCGATCAAAACTCTTACGCCAGGCGGGACTCGAACCCATCCCGAACATCGCTGCAGCGATGTTCGCCTTACACCACCGGCACTGTTTGATCGACGTAACATCCGCGATATCCTCGAGGTCTGTCAGCCCGCACCCGTGATACGAGAAGGGCCCGCCGCTGATATCAGCATGGAACCGGTTAAGCTGAGGACCTTACTAGTAACAATGCTTTAACACATTTGCTTAAGCCTGGAGCGGCTGTTATAGAGGCAATATGTTGTTACAGGATGTTTTGTTGAAGCATAAAGAAGCGCTTTGCCTCTACTTTTCGAGAAGCTAGCGGGACTTTTGAATTTCGAAAAACCAGCTGAGTTATGTGTATTTTTGTGAGATCACTTCGATGACGATGGCGAACGGTCGAGATTCAGTCCACGACCTCCGAAAATTGATCATATCTCGGCTAGTTTTCCAAAAATCAAAAATTTCCCTCGGCCATCAAAAAAAGAGCAAACATGCTCTCTAATCATATAAGAAGTGATTTCCAAGAAAGGGTTTTTCATGCGGGGCGGGGGGAGTTCGATTTTCGGAACGTATTTTTGCGAAATGGACCAGAAATTGGACCCCTCTTACCGCGCATGAAGACTCCTTTTTTTTGAAATTGATTCTTATATGCCGAAAAAGCACTTTCTTCTAGTTTCTGAAAAGCTAGCGGGATTCCGAAACTTCGAATAGCTTACCGAGTTATGAGCATTTTTGTGTAGTCACCTCAATTTTTTTTCGCTCAAAAATTGAACCGTCGCCGCGCATGTAGAACCCTTTATTTGAAAATGTTTTTTATATGGTTGGAAAGCGTTTTTCCTTTAGTTTTTGAAAAGTTAGAACAGTCCTCAAAGTTCAAAAAAACTTACCGAGTTATGAACTTTTTTGTGAACGTTAAAGTTTATGCTCCGATGACGTTGGTGCACATTCGAGTGGTGGTCGATTCATCCTGTTCGGTCCAGAAAATCATGATTTTTTTTACTGTGCATTAATCAAGACTTGGAAGTTTTGTGGCAGAATTTTATTCGTATGGGTGGTCTGCTTCGGCTAAAAAATAACTTTTTTCATGAAAAAACGAGAATTTTGCTTACGATCCATCGTAATCGTATCGTCATCGCAGCTCCGTCATCGCTGCGGAGAATCATATTTGTGCTGTATCATGCACAGAGTTTGGGTTTATGTAGCTTTATTTTCGTTTTTTATGACGTTTCCTTAGGATGGGAGAAAATTTTTCCCATAGGGAAGTCCATCTCCATTCTTCGTTTTTCCGCTCCATAATTGATTCGATGAGCGCTTCAAAAAAAATTTATAAGAAAAGCACTTAAGCCGTCGTCAGAAAGCAATACTCAACATTTATCACAACACAATTTCATAGCACGATTTCAAATGCAAACGTCGCTCCTTCAGGTAGAAGAATGTTCCGTGTCCATGACGTCCTGAAAAAAAACTGCATAAATTGAACAGTGATGATTGGAGGACTGCTACCAGAACATCTTTATTTCTAAGTGTAGAAAATAGCATGCAAAATTTTAAAGAATGTTTGTGTTTATTGTGTTTTGAAAACATGTATTGTTTAGGGAACTCGTTTCATTGTTCTCTTAAGTGCCGAAGCCGCACTTGAAAGGAAGAATCTATTAGAGAATTCAAAATGTAAAACAAACCTTGGAAAAATCAAGAAAAACAAGAAATAGAACAGTGGAAGGGAGAGGGAGGGGGTCGTACGAATTCCGCTTCTGAGAGGGGGGTCGCAAATTTCCAGCAAAGATCGAGCGCCACGCTTGACCCTGGCCGCAAGTCAAGGGACATAGGACGTGGCTTTAAGGCCGTTCTATGCGGAAGTCCCAGAACCACCAGTCTCCGAACTTTCGTGACTCGATTGTAAGTGTCGAACGCTTTAACGATCGATTGATGAAGATCGTTATTGCCGCTGAGGAGCGACTCAATCACTTCTTCTTTGCGTGTGCTTAGCAGACTGGCTGCTCCGATCAAGCCAAGGATGAGTTTTGGAGCCTGCTTGATGAGAAGACAGCAGAGGTGCTGCCGAAAGATGTCATCATAGTCGCTGGTGACCTTAATGGGCACGTCGGCGCGACGAAAGACGGGTACAGCTGTCACGGTGGATTTGGTTACGGGTCGCGTAACGCCGATGGTGAGCGTATCCTTGAATATGCGGAATCGCATAACCTCACCATAGTGAACACCGTAATTCGTAAACGCGACTCTTACCTCATCTCATACTATAGCGGGAGCTCCAAGTCTCAGATAGATTTCGTCCTTGTGAAGGATCACGACCGAAGTCTTGTCACAGATGCGAAGGTCGTGCCGTATGAGACAGTCGCCCCGCAGCACCGACCGCTGATCTGCACACTAAAGATCGCCCCTCCAAGGCAGAAGCAGTTTTAGCGATGCGGTGCACCGAGAATCAAGTGGCGGTGAATGAGAGAGAAGGAAGCAGCTGTGATTTCTCGCGTACGGTTACCGACAGTCACAACTGTCGACGAAACTTGGAAGAAGGCTGCCGACGCGATACGTGAAGCTGCAAGGTTGGAGCTCGGCATCACGGTGCCTGGACGACGAATGGTCGAAAAGCAGACGTGGCTGTAGACAGACGACATGAAAGCAAAAGTTCGGGAGAAGAAGACGCTCTATCACGTGTTTCTCAGCGACAAGACAGCCGATAACTGGCGGAAGTACCAAGAAGCGAAGAAAGCTGCAAAGAAGGCCGTGGCTGTTGCAAAAGCCACTCATTATGGAGATGTCAACGAAAAGCTCTAGTCGCGCGATGGTGTGCGGTATCTGTACCCACTCGCAAAGAATCGCCATCGCCAGACCGACGACATCTTCTCAAGGAGCGCAAGAAAGCATTGAAGCGATGGCGCGATTACTTTGAGGAAATCTCCACAGTAGAATTTCCTCATCCAGCCATCCTCTTAACGGAAGTCAAAGCTGTGGTACCCTGCTGAGTGGTTGACGAAGTTATTTAACCAGGTTGTGGAGGAGAAGAAGGTGTCTGAGTGTTGGCGCCAAAGCACGACAATTCCGATTTGGAAGAAGAAGGGCAGTCCTGCAGACTGCTCCAATTACCGTCCGATTCGCTTGCTCTTGTACAGCGTGAAGATCTTTGAGCGAATTATCGATGGACGAATTCGGGACATCGTCCAGCTTTTCAGCAATCAGTGCGGCTTCGTGGCTGGCTGCGGCACTGTTGATGCCATTCACGCCGTAGCCTCCTGATAGAGAAGCATCGCGAGAAACAGAGTCCAGTGCATACCGCCTTTCTCGACTTGGAGAAGGCCATCGACCGTGTACCGCGTGAAGTGATATGGTACGCCTTGCCACATCATGGAGTTTCTGAAGAGCTCATAGTGTGGGTGCGAATTCTCTACTTTTGTCTAGGAGTCGAGTTCAAGTTGCAGCTGGGACCTCGATGGAGTTTCCCATCTCTGTCGGGGTACACCAGGATTCTGCGCTTTCCCCACTCCTCTTTGTTGTCGTCATGGATGCCATCACACGAGATCTTTAGAGGCCCGTCCCCTGGACGTTGCTTTATGTCGATGACGTGATGCGAAGATAAAGGTGAACTCCAGCAAGAGGTGCAAGCTTGGTGTGATCGCTTGGAGCGGTTTGGACTCAAACTGAACGTGAAGAAGACCGAGTATCTAACGACGGACGTTACTGAGTCCAGCTCCATCAAGGTTAACGGCATCGAGCTTCCACGCTTTGCAGTCTTTGAGTATATGGGATCAGCAGTCGCGCCTGACGGCAATCTGATGACTGAAGTAAACTCACGCGTGAGTGCAACTTGGTTCAAGTGGCGCTCGTTGACTGGCGTGCTCTGCGGTAGGAAGATACCACCTTAAATCGAAGAGCTACAGAGCAGTCGTCCGGCCGGTAGCAATGTATGGCGCTGAGTGTTGGCCTGCGACTAAGGAAGTTGAAACACGCCTCAGCGTCATGGAGACAAAGATGCTGCGCTGGACGGCCGGAGTCACGCGCATGGACCGCATCCGAAACGATGCCATTCGGCAGAAGTTCGGTGTCGCGCCTATAGCCGACAAGATGCGCGAAGCTCGCGTACGATGGTACGGCCACGTTCTGCGCGGAAAGGAAGACAGGCAAGGGCAAGATAGGCCTTAACTTCGAGGAAAATGGAAAACAACCTAGAGGGTTTTCGAAGCAGCGCTGGTCCGATACGCTACATATGGACTTGTAGCTAGTGATCCAGCGCTAGATCAGGATGGACACCCGATCCAGCGCTAGATCAGGATGGACACCAGTAGCTAGTAGCTGGTGTCCATCCTGATCTAGCGCTGGATCGGGAAAGTTGGCGTCATGACACCAGAATAGCGGACCCCGCTACGAAGCGGGACAGATGCTGAAGAAGAAGAAGAAGAAGTGTATCACGAGTTGGTGTTAGACTCATTTGATATTTTTATAGGGGATAATCTTATAGGGGATATTGCCTTCGACGTAAGAACTGTTAGATTTATCCTGGTCTACCGCGCCCCGAACTGTTTATCGGCTAACTCCTGTCGACTATGCAAGGTTGTAAGTGATTTCAGCGCTTGTAATCATGCCTGTGATGTTCTAGGTGATTTTAATTTGGCCGATATGTCGCCCAATCTTTCCTACGACCCTCAAACCTCTCAGCTGACCAAAGTTTTTACTGGTCTGTTAAGATCCCATTCTTTTAGACAACTAGTCCCTCAACCCACTACTTCAAGTTCTTTCCTAGACTTGGTTTGCCGTAATGCCAAAGATCTTTTCCACGACATTAAGGTTGATGCACCTATAGGTTCTAGCGACCATGCTACTGTTGCGTTTAAACTGAACATCAAAAAGGTAGCTCCATCATTTAACTTTGAAAAAGACTTCAGTCGCGCTATTTATTTTTTTATTGATTCCTACTTAAAAGACGTCGATTGGATTGGATGTTTCGCGACAGTTGGGCAGGCTGACTCAGCTTGCGAACTCTTTCTTAGTGTTTTACATCATGTTTTTGACTCCTTTGTTCCTCTTCGTGGTATACAGACAGACCGTGCTAGGTTGCTCTGCTATCTTGTTAGAATTATGCGAAAGAGGGACATTCTGTGGAGAAAAGCCATTCGTGCAAACAATATGGGACGAGTTCAGCTGCATTAGTAAACAGGTGTACAAAGCGGATCTTAAATTTAACTCCTATCTGGAGCGTAAAATTGTTTCGTCTAAGGATAATGCGAAATTTTATAGATTGCTGGCCCATATACTAAAAGAGAATCACATTTCTAGCTTAATTGATGAAGGTGTTAATTTTGTCTACACGGACGCTAATAAGGCTGAGTTACTTGCAAAAGAATTCTCCAAAGCCTACTGCATCCATGATCTAAGTAATGGAGATAGTCCGAGCGGTGTCTCCTTTTCCAATTCAGGCGGCGGTGTTTGATTCCCTAAAAAGGGCATATTTGAGATCCTCTCTACTTCCCCTTTCTCGTTTTCTAGAACTTCATACCCATGTCTTTTATAAAAAAAAGGTGGTTCACCTCATTGCATTTCCACTGGAGTACATATTCAACCTGTCTCTTACCACTGGTATAGTTCCCGGCAGATGACGACATTCGTTTGTTACAGCGATTCCCAAGAAGTTCTGCTAACTATAGGCCTATAAGCATCACATCTGTTTTTCCTACAGCCTTTGAATAACTTCTAAAGAAGCACATTTTAAGTTACCTTGAGCGGATTGATATAATTCCTGTTTGTCAACAAGGATTCTGGAAAGGAAGTTTTACGGAGACTGCTCTGCTGTCCGCACTTAATGACTGGGTGACTGCTATCGAACAAACCAATAATGCATGTGGTTTATTTTGATTTTGCGAAAGCTTTTGACAAGGTGCTCCATTCTGCACTCATAGCCAAATTGAATGCAGTTGGTCTTGAGTCTTCCATTGTGTGTTGGATAGAAAATTTTCTGGTTGATCGAACCTTTCAAGTTCGTGTTGGTAGATGTTACCCTAAGATTTATCCGTGTCTGAGTGGTGTTCCACAGGGAGGTGTATTATCTCCTCTACTGTTTTTGATATATTCTTCTGGACTCCCTGCAGAGATTTCATCATTCGGAGTCAGCTGTCAAATGTACGCTGACGATGTAAAAAATATAACCACTATAGTCAATCATAATGACACAACTCGTCTTCAAGCTGCAATCAATAGTGTTAGTAAGTGGTCGGTCGCAAATGGACTGCCTCTTGCTCCTTTGAAGTCCCATGTTCTTTGTATAGGTAGTGATTTCTTAGAGGCGGCATACCATGTCAATGGTCTTAAGCTTAAATGCGTAAGTGAAGTCCGTGACTTACCAGGATACTATCTCAACGGTAGGTCGGAACGGCGCAAGTGTTGTATATGAGCTGAACCGCCTCTTCCTGGAAAGTAACAAACTGCACCTGTATCTCGACCCCAATACAACTCTGCGCAGAGTTAGGTGCGACGGAAGTCGCGTGTTGGCGCCCTGTTGATTCACGTGCTCCACAGTGGACGGGCGCGCGCGGGATGAGGGCTCGTATCACGAGTCAGCGCAGCGCACATGCGGCGTAGTAGGGAAGCGCTCGGGCTCGTGAGCGCGGGTCGAGGGTTTGGATCCCGCGCGCTGCCTTTGTTTTGCACTTTTGCCAAATCCATGTTTATCATATAGTAATCCACCTAGGGGTACTATAGTGTGTTATAGAGCGTTATATTTTCATATAGCATATGCTTCAAACTAAAGATTAGCTAAAATATTCACTTCTGTGTAGCACTTGTTTGAAGTCTATTTTGTGTGACCGTAGTTATGTAACGATAGATATTTTGTGGCACTAGTTAAAGTTCTGACTCCACCGACAAGACTTCAGCCAAAAAAATTTCCACTGAAGCTTTGTCTAGAAGGTTATTTGAGGTGCTGATCACGAATCTGACATCCGTTTTTCACGATTCTCTCTCTACCTGCCGTCACCGGTAGACACATTAAGAATGTAATCCTAGTGCCTTCCTGTATCTATATTATCCAGCCGAATCGTGAAGAACGGATATCAGATTCGTGATCAGCACCCCAAATAACACCCTAGACAAAGTTTCCGGGAAATCGGTGACCCTTCCTAGACCACCCTTGTTAACGGTATGGGTGGTATGTTATACGTAAACATGCTCTATAACACACCCCTAGGTGGATTACTATATGATAAATATGGATTTTGCAAAAGTGCAAAACGAACGCAGTCTGCGAGATCCAAACCCCGACCCCCCGTTCACGAGCCCGAGCTCTTCCCTACTACGCCGCCTGTGCGCTGCGCTTACTCGTGATACGAGCCCTAATCCCGCGCGCGCCCGTCCACTGTGGAGCACGTGAATCAACAGGGCGCCAACACGCGGGTTCTGTCGCCCCTAACTCTGCGCAGAGTTGTATTGGGGTCGAGATACCTGCAGTTTGCTACTTCCCAGGGAGAGGCGGTTCTGCCCATATACAACTCTTGCGCCGTTCCGACCTACCGTTGAGATAGTATCCTGGTTAGGCTTTTTGCTTAATAATGAGCTATCTTTTGATCGCCATATCGAAAATATTTCAGCCAAAGCTTTTTCACGTACTCTTAATCTGTTCAAAGCACTTAGAAAAACGGATTCGTCTAGACTCATTAAGGCTTACAAAATAAACGTTCGTCCCTTATGTCAAAGTGGCACATCAGTTTTCAACCCACACTTGAAGAAAGTTATAAGGATTTTGGAAAACTGATGGTACGTTGTTCTGGTGTTGACTAACGGTATATTCCTTGCAGTGTGGAAAGAGTAAAATGTTTAGGCTACCTAGTTTGGAAAGTAGAAGACAGAAAAGAGATCTTGTAACGGCCTTCAAAATAATCACTGGAAATTCCGTCACCTTCTTTAAATTTTTGCCTTCACGCACCAGAGGTGGTTCCTTTAAAGTCAAGGCCTCTATTTTCCTTAGGAAGAGTACTGTGTAGTAAGAAATGGTGTTTGGGGGAACGGCTCCACAAGTGTTTCGACTTGTCCAGGCTCTGAGGAAGGCGGCGGCGCCGAAACATCAGCCGTAATAAAGTTGATGACAGTCTTGGTCAACAGCTGAACCATCTCATCTATAGATTGACTACGTTATGCCAAGATTCATTGAAAGCCGAACTTGGACAATTTTTTACTTTTTATTCTTTATCCTTTATATGCTTCGGTTATTTCCTGAGATGTTGGAAATTAAAGACGTTGTTGGTCTGCTATACTGAGGGATTCCGCAGTGCACTCGTGTTCATCATCGTACTGCCTGCTGGGAGAAGGGAGTAAATACTGTTTACTTGCGCATAACTCTAGAAACAGCTAAAGCATTCATAACGGAGGAAACACGCCACCATTCTTCACTTCATAACTTTAGCTAAACGATGTTTACACTATCAGTCGAACAAAGCTGAGAGCATTTTGGACAAATGTGAGGCACAGCCACAGCACAAAGGTGCTTTAAAATGAAAACGGTTTATTTGCGTTACAATGCCTTCGTCCTACTTTACCTCAGGGGGGGGGGGTTCCAACCCCGTCTCCTCACACCTGCCAACGACCCCTTGGGCAGGAATCGAGTGAGTGCTTTGGTAATTCTTGACAGGGAATGCCGTCAACTCCATGGAATCTCCGGGGGAGTTATGCCATGAAAGAGCCTATGAAAGAGCTTGAAACAAACATATGCACCAAATGCTAAATGGATCTGCTAAACAAGTTCTGGCCGGTCAAAATTCGAGTTGTCGACTTCATATAGCGCCCTTATGTTCACTAACAGCTGTGGCGGTAGTGGTAGCGTTCTCGCGTCAATTATGGAGTCGTGGGATAAGTTTCCGACGATGCCATGTTTTTTTGCGTCTTGCAGCTTTATCGTCAGTGGGAACGTTTATCCTTATGTCAGCCACCTATTTGAACAAACGCTTGGAGCTGTCATAGGGGTTTTTGAGCTCCTTGAAAGTGGAAAGGTAACAAATTTAAGCTTCCACTTAAAGTAATTCAGAAATTGAGGTTCGTGATTGGCACTCCAGATAACCTCTGCTCACAAAATTTGGGCGAAATTCGTTTTTCAGGCCTCACCACCCACCCGCTCTTTAAGACTTGAGCCATTACTGTCGATCAAGAGTGGCAACCAATATGCAAAGCCATTCAAGATCGAAACCTGCAGAATAGGTTAGGCGGTGGATATCCTAAACGCCAAGTAAAATGACAATATTGCTCCCATCAGTGTGCTGCCAGTATGCTGTGCCAGACGAGATTTTTTAGGTGGATCTTCATTATTGCGGCCTGAGGTTTCGACTTTTTGTCGTCTTCAGAGGCCTGATAGTGGAGCTCAGGTATAATATTGTATTTGCGCTCTACTCCACCAAGCGCCTTAGCCACCCTATCATTTTCGAACCACTCCGGGAGCTACTTTGGAAAACCCAAATCTAAGAGACGAACGCACGCATAAGATCCAGCGTAGGGGCTGATATTTGCCCACTCTAGAAAACCAGCAGCGGCGAGACCCACTCAGAGGTTTGTCGCCGACCGGTGGTCACCTACAGTTCACAATGCGACACAAATGGCAGGAAGCACTCGTAACAGGGAGGCACTCATTTCGGTTGTTCATTACTGGATTTCTACTAAAAATCCAGGACGCCTCTGTCGCTTTCTTTGCCGGTATTTCTCTCTCAATGGCCGAAATACTATACTTCACCTCAAGATCGTTCCCGCTGTGTGCATCATTTCTATGTTTACCAAGAAAAAACACTAACTCACCATGCCGAGGTTCCAAGAAGAGAGAAGTTGGGGACTGCTACGATCAGTACCTTTTTTTCTGAACAAGCGACATAGAAAAGCAGAAAGCGAGGAAAGATCAGCTTGTGACCAGTTTTCGTTTATACATTTTTTTCACATTCTTCCATTATTGCTGAAGAAGGATAGTTCATCGGGAACTGCCTTAGGAAGGAAACAGAGCACTGCTGAGCACCTTTCTCATTGCCTTTTGGTTGAAAACCAGTCATAGTAAACAGGTTGCAAGGAAGTAACTCTCCACGGAATTCTGCTGGAATATGCGCAGAAAGCGCCTGAAAATTGCGTAGACGTCAGGACTCCTCAAATCAGTCAGGTGAAGCACAAAATTATCTCAACCAAAGAACAACCGAAGTGACGTTACCCTTATGCGAGAGAGACCGGAGGATCGAATCTACGGCCGCCCTCGCATAAGGGCAGCATCCCTATCCACTGCGCCCAGTGGGCTTGCAGGTAGTGGCACCGCGGGCGTACAAGAGACTCCCACCAGTGCTGAGGCTTCCATAGTAACTTAAAGGATTCCCAACTCATTGGCTCATATGCTGAACACCGGTAACTTCCACGTTATTCCACAAATTCTTTTCAAGAAATGTGCGCATTCTCTTTCAAGCATTTTTAATTATCTGATTTAGAGTGAAGTTCCTAAAATATGGAAGGAATCGATTATTACAACTATCCCGTTATTGGTCTTTGTAACGAAATGGTGGCAGGGTTTTGGAAAGCAATACTATTCCGATTGAACAACACGGCTCTATAGAGGGGGCTTTTACTGTTACTCAACATGCAGGCTATACGTTTGACTTGAATCTTGCAATGAACAATGAGTTGTTGATGTATCCTATATTGATTTGTCGAAAGCTTTTGACAAAGCAAATCATGAAAAACCTCTAAATAAACTTCATCAAATTGGCATTAGAGGGTGTATATTGGGATAAATTCGGTCGGTCTCCGGGCATCTCGCCCCCGCGACCGCAGTCTCGGCGCACGAGCCCTGTTTTGTTTCGCGCCTGGTGACTCGCCACACCCCGGGGGCCCTTCCCTAGCCCAATCTGCGCTCTCCTCCGCAACAGCGGATCTAGGCTGGGAGACATTTTGGCCACGTAGTTACGGAGCAAACTCACCTAAAATGATAACTGAGTGTCATTTGAAAAGTCTTCAAAAACGTAAAAATGGTCTACGAGAGCTTCCCCAGTTAATTCTGAATTGAAGGGTGGTTCGATTTCAAATTTTCGTCCGCTTGTACCGGTTTGTTACAAGTGAAATGTCCAAAAGCTCTGGTCGGGACCCAGATTAGTACGAAGCCAGTCCACTTTCCTGCCTGTGTGGTCCCTCGTGCCATCCGAGGACGCCGTAGATTGCCTAACTAGAGTCTTCACACTTCCGGTGTCCCGGCGCCATATTGATCCTTACGAGCGAGGGCGGAGCAGAATACGTGGCGTACGCCAAACAATGTTTGGATTACTAGGACATCTCCCTTTCACTTAATATTATTGTATTTTCTATTCCGCATTTACGCTTTTAAAAAATGCGTGGCGCATCCTAGAAAGACTACTTGAATTCGCTCCCCTTCCAGGACGCTCTCAAAACTCACGACTTCGGTTTCCCAATTATGCATTTATTATTTTTCATAGTACACTATCATCCTCTTCATTTTTCATTCCAGAACCTCCACTTCTGTTTGACTGTTGCCTGATTTTTTTCATAATAAACATATTCATTAGGAACGAGATCAGGTACGGACTCAACCAAACCGTTATGAGATTCTCTACGACGCACGTACTTGTATGGGAGCCCTAGGAACAAATTCGATTTTTATTGAGCCTATACTATGACTCGCGTTGGCCAGTTGATGTACTTGAGTTACCAAACACTTCTGACACCAATTCACCTTTTCCGGAGAGGCGGAATACACCAGGGTTTTGAGCAGGTATGCTTTCCCTCCCTAGGTGCGGCGCGTGATAGCGGAGTATGACGAGACACCAACTGTCGGATACCCCCGATTCCAGGTTCGTGTTTTGGGTTTCCCGCCCGGGCCAACCAAGTTTTTCATTCTCCGGATTTGGTGAATATGTACAAGGATTGTCTCAAAAACACAGGACACAGGACTGTCCATCGGCTAGCCATTGCAAGTGATTCTATCGGACACACACGCTTTCAAACTGCATTCTGGTGAAGTGGCGTCTCCCTAAACGAAACGATTGATTAATTCCGTCTGCCAACTGCGACAGCCAGGTAGCTTCGAGGCAGTGCTAAACTCGCTGTGAACTTTGCCAAGCTTAGCCCAGGTTGATTTATATCCTATAATTTAAGTAGCACCACAAATCTGTCCATCGGCTGTCCACCGCAAGTCATTGTGCCAAATATGCATTGAATACCAATAAATGCCAATACCATAGTCGCCACCACGACATCCCGTAAAAGTAGAATACATGGCGCATCCCAGAAGAAATTGATTACTGCCGCCCTTTATCCTTTATTTGCTTGAGAAGGCTAGTTATTACTCAGAGTCTCTGCACGTTCCTTGTGTTTACATATACGGCTGTTGTCTATAAGGAAAGGCTAACTTTCTTTACAGTAAAGAAGAGCATGATTGCCATTTTCGTTGACCATTCGTTAGATGGCTGAATCTCCATTATAATGTCTTCTTCTCTGTTTTTAGAGTGCGGCACCTCTGTGCTCTCTAAAGCCTCTCGCTTGACCAACCTTTGACCCTTTTGCTGTATTTCGACCAGTTTCTGTGAGCGGCTGTTTATTCTAAGCAAAGACCACCCGCCATATTTTCACTTTCAAAATATAGGGAGTACAAAACGGTTAGGGTTTTTCAGCAAGCTCTAGACTCCATATGGTAGAAATTGCAGTGTCTGTAGGTTGAGCTTCCGCTGAATCGGTTTCTTAAGAGTCTCAACAAAAGTGTTTAGCTCAAGACACAAAAAACACTGCCATACTAGGCTGATAAGGAGTTAGGTACCGTAATTTTTATTGGAGATGTGAGATAAACCAAAGGAAGTTCAGAAACCTTACCTTGCAGACATTTGAATGCGATTCTGCTGGTATCAGACTTGCCTGGGTCCCGTGGTTATGGTAGTCCCGTTAAAGGAGAATGCATAGCGCATCTCGCAATGGAATTGGCTAGGATCGACTCCTTTAGCGTTTACCCATCAATATCGCGTACATTGTGGCGCAACTGAGTATCCAACTATACATAAGAAGATTTGTATACATGTCCATCTATCCGTCCGTCCACGTCAAAATAATGGCCTGCAGACATTCACCATACTGTTTACTACAAGCAGGATTCAAAAAGTTATGTTGACTTCCCTTCGACCTGTTTTGCGCTCAGCCAACAATGTCGCTGTTGGGAAATTAGATACACCGAGTTTTATAGCAAGCTTCACTAGGACGAATGAAGGGCTGACGTGTACATGGCTGACTTCGCAAGTCATTGTATAATCATCATCATCATTTTCAATAGCGTTTGTCCCGCATGGTGGCGGGTTCCGCTCTTCTGGTCTGGTGACGCCACTTCTCCCGATCAAACGCTTGGTTGGGATGGACACCAGCTAACTTCAAGTCCATATGCAACGTATCTAGCCAACGTTGTTTCGGGCGTCCTCTGGGCCGTTTTCCAGGGACTTCAAGGTTCAGGCCAATCTTACACACCGTGTCATCGTTAGAGCGAAGGAGATGGCCATGCCATCGTAGACGTGCTTCGCGCAACTTGTCAGCTATCGAGGTGACACCGAACATTTGTCGTATGGTTTCATTGCGAACGCGGTCCAATCGCGTTACTCCAGCCGTCCACCTTAGCATTTTCGTCTCCATTACACTGAGGCGGCTTTCAATTTCCTTCGTCACGGGCCAGCACTCAGCACCGTACGTCGCTACTAGGCGGACGACTGCTCTATACACCTTTGACTTGAGGTACTCAGGTATTGTCTTGTCGCAAAGCACCCCAGTCAACGAACGCCATTTGGACCAGGCTGCGCTCACACGTGCGTTCACCTCCAACTTTAGACTGCCATCGGACGTGACTGTTGATGCAAGATACTTGAATGATGTAACTCGTGAGAGCTCAGTACCATTGATCTTAATGGATCCATGCTCATTCACATCCATCGTCAAGTAATCCGTCTTTTTGACGTTTAGCTTGAGTCCGAACAATGCTAAGCGATCGCACCACGCCGGTGACTGTCGCTCGAGCTCTGTTTTGTCTTCGCATGCAAGCATGACGTCATCGGCATACAGCAGCGTCCAAGGAGCTGCCCTTTGGAGACTGCGTGTAATTGCATCCATCACGACCACGAAGAGCCGTGGGGATAGCGCAGATCCCTGGTGCACCCCGGCAGAGATGGGAAATTCCATCGAGTTGCCCGCTGGCGCTCGCACTCGACTCCTTGGGCAATAGTACAGAATGCGCACCCACTCAATAAGCTCTTCAGGGATGCCATGTTGCCGCAATGCGTACCATATAACGTCTCGCGGAACGCGGTCGAAGGCCTTCTTTAAGTCCAGGAAGGCAAAATGCACCGGTTTCTGTTTCTCGCGGTGCTTCTCTAGCAGAAGACGTACGGCGTGAATGGCATCAACAGTGCCACAGCCAAAGGCGAAACCACACTGATTCGTAGAAAGCTGGACGACATCCCGGATACGTCCATCGACAATACGCTCAAAGATTTTCACGGTGTGCGAAAGAAGGCGAATTGGACGCTAGCTGGAGCAGTTCGCAGGGCTGCCCTTCTTCTTCCAAACCGGAGTGGTCATGTTTGCTGCCAGCCCTCAGGCATTTTTTTCAGCAACAAACTGATTGAAAAACTCAGTCAGCCACTCAGCAGTGCACCAGCCCTTCGTCTTCCATTGGTCAGCTGGCAGGTCATCGAGGCCAGCGGTTTTGCCTGACTTCATGTTCTTCAGTGCTGCTTCGGTTTCGCTCACTGTGATCTTCTGAACGGGACCGTATACAGGAGATGCAAAAGGAATAGCAGGATGGGCAAATTCAACATTCGAGATCTCCTCGAAGTAGTCGTGCCATCGCTTCACAGCCCTTTTACGATCCATCAGAAGATGACCGTTCTCGTCGTTAATGCCAAAGAACCTTCTGATGTCTTCTGCTTGGCGACAGCGAGCTTGGCGAGTCGGTAAAGATTACTTCACTATCGCGCGTTTCCAGTTTTCGCTGACTTCAGCGTAGTATGCGGCTCTAGCAGCAGCTACTGCCTTCTTTGCCGCTTATTTCGCTTTTCGATAAATCCGCCAATTGTAAGCTGTTTTATCACGGATAAATACATGATAAAGCCGTTCCTTTCTCAGACTTTTTCCCTGACATCGTCAGTCCACAGCCATGCCTGCTTGTCGACCCAGTGTCCAGGCTTCGTTGTGCCAAGTTCGAAGCGTGCAGCCCGAGTTATCGCATCGGTAGCATCCTTCCAGGTTTCGTCGACAGTTGTCACCGTTACCAACCGAATGTGAAGAATAACTGCAGCTTCCTTCTCGTTCAGTTGCCACCGTTTGGTTCTAGCCGACCCGCATCGCTCGACATGTTTACTACTCGGAGATGTGATCTTCAGCGAGAGGTCAGTGGACGGTGTTGCGTGGCAACCGTTTCATACGGCACGGTCTTCGCGTCTGTGACAAGACCATGGTCGCGACGCCTAACAAGGACATAGTCAATCTGCGTTTTGGCGTTCCCGCTATAAAACGAGATGAGGTGGGAGTCACGCTTTCAAAATTTGGTGTTCATGATGGTGAGGTCGTGTGAGTCTGCATACTCAAGTATACGCTCACCATCGGCGTTGCGTGACCCATAGCCAAAACCACCATGACAGCTGTAACCATCTTTCGTTGCACCGACGTGACCATTAAGGTCACCTGCCACAACAATCATGTCTTGTGACGGCACTTCCGCTGTCTTCTCATCAAGCAGGGACCAGAACTCGTCCTTGGCTTGCTCGGAGCAACCTGTCTGCGGAGCATACGCGGAAAAGAAATGACATCGTCGCTCTTCTACGGCGACAACAATCTTCATCAAGCGGTCATCGAAACGTTCTACGCTTGCAATCGCGTCACGGAAACGCTCGGAGACGATCATACCGACACCACTGGTGGTCCTGTGACTTCCACATAGAACGGCCTTGAAGCCACGTCCTATGTCCCTTGACTTGCTGCAGGACCACCTCGTCTCTCTATGATGTGACACAGGATGTTCGTGGGCCGGCCTGTCACTAGGGCCTGTCGCCTGCATTCGATTGTCCGTGATTGGCTCGGCTCGCAAAAGCAAGCAGTTTCCAGTGGCGCCACGTGGAGGAACGGACATCGCCACCTCGCCACCCATTGTATAAGCCAAATAAAAAATTGAAACTGTTTCCTTGGAATCCCGTCAAAGTAGAACGCGTGGCGTATTCCAAAAAAAAAAGATTTAGTAAAGTCATATTTCTCCGTTAATCCTTTATAGCTCACTATGAATGACGAAAACGAAGCACCAGTCAGTAGTATAAATGACCCGGCCTTAAGCCAACTACTGGTTTAAACGCCCAGACATGAGAATGGGCTCTACTCAATGTCACCAGGATGCGCCATACACTCTGCCCTCCCCATTGTGCTTATGCTGCTAGGACGCGCCATGCATTCTGCCACCATGCAAACTACGCAATGGAAACACACGACACGCGTCCAATGCTCCTCAAGGCTGAACTACAGAAACAACATTTTAGTGAAAACCCTAAAAAATGTGAAAGAGATGTTTCTGGTAAGATGGCGAGAACAAGGAATATAAAGTACTAGCATATAAAAGGGAGATGTCGTAGTTATCCAAACCTTGTTTACCGTACGCCACGTATTCTACTCCACCCTCTTTTGGAAGGATCAATATGGCGCCGGGGCACCGAAAGTGTGAAGACTCTAGTTAGGCTAGTTAAGGCGTCCTATGATGGGGCGAGGGATCACACTGGCAGGAGAGTGGCTCCGGTACAATCTGGGTCCCGACCAGGGCTACATATTGCACATTTCACTCGTAATAAACCGGTACAAGCGAACTCAATTCATAATTAGCTGGGAAAGCTCTCATAGACAATTTTCCCGTCTTTGAACATTTTTTAAATGACACCCAGTTAGCATTTTGGGTGGGTTTGCTCCGTAACTACGTGGCCATAATGTCTTCCAGCCTAGTCGAAATCTCACCCATGGTGGTGTTTTCATAGGTCTCTAAATATCTATGTTTCTTTCTTCAGGGAAACGATTTTCGGTCTATTTTAATCATGCGAAAAGTGTACGGCTAACTGCAAGGGTGTGTCATGTGGGCAACTTTGCCGGCGTATAATTACTAACGTTCTCAAACCCAAAGGTTCCACTTTCGCAGCTTGATTTCCACTGTTGCCTTCAACGGGACAAATGAGTGTAAGCGCCCACAAGTTTGACATGCCGAAATTATAGTCCTCGTAAATGGATACATTTTCTGAAAATAATAGCACTTGAAATATCGTATCCTTCCAAAAACTGCATCGTTATTATCGCGAAACAATAGAGAATCAAGAGAAGTATGTTTTACTATATATAAAGTAAAAATAAGCCTTAATAGCCCAAATCTCTTCCTTCATTACCTACTTAGTCTGCTGTGGGTGTAATTATCTCCCTCGAGGGAAGGGGTCAGCCGCGCAAGGCAGAAAGTAGGTCACTGAAATATTTTTCAGGCGCTCGCTAGGCGCTTTGCAGCTCATCGGGAAGAGGGCTCGGTGCTGAGTATGTGTTTCAATCTTTAATGCACTCAATTTGTAGAGAGCTACAAAAAAGCGGCGGAAAAGGCGGTTTTTTCGCTTTTTCCGCCCAAAGACCAAAAGTTAAGGCCGGTATTGCATAAAAGTTTGCGTAGATCCCGAAGAGATGAATCGAACGGTAGCAACCGTTTCTCAATAACAAATTTAGGAATTCTGGGCACGCAACGGTTTTCGACAGCTTGTGACAACTTGTCCGCTACCGCCCTTCGCAATGGAGCGCAAGTTTTCACTTTCGGAAATTTTCATGGCTCCACATGAAATGTGTACACCATACGATAGAGCTCGAGCTCCTGGGTTCAATTATGCCTTTGGTTTCTTAAATTGAGAAATCTAGGCGATTTTTATCAAAAGGACGCAATAACCGCAAAATCGCGGTTTTTCCGACGTCTGTTCAAAAGACGCATCCGGTACTGTATCTGTGATATCACCTAGAGACATCATCTTGCCCTATTTCGTTTCTCAACTGATTCCAAATTTTTAATGTATTCGTGTTTGAGTGAGTTCAACTGTACTACACATTCACCTTGTCACTCTAAGACACAATACAAGCCTCTTGTTTCTCCAATGAAACTGTAGGTGGGAGTTGGTGAAGTTGACAGACCTATGTTGGTATCCGGAGCCGTTCTTCCTCATACGACTTGCAATGTTCACGAACCACTGCTGCTTTTCACTTCTTCCCATCCTCACTTTCCCGAGTATTTCTATTACTAGTTGTCATGCTTCTTCATTTTCACTTCTCTCATTTTCTACGAGTTCCTAATTTCACCGAAATGTTTTGTTTTCGTTTGCGTATTTTTCGCATGGAAGTTAAGCTAACTGCCAATAAATACTGGATTTTCAGGCTGTGTCGTGGCAGAACATCAGGAAAAAAGAAGTGCAATACAAATTCTGATAGAACAAATCATTCTCTTTCGAAAGCTATGCAGCGCTATGCAGGAGACCGCCGGCGAAATCTGCAGTGAATCGTTGAAAAAGCTGCAAGGACTTATGGGACAACCTTATATATATATATATTTTTGTCAATGTTTAGGTCGTTGAAAAGCAAAGTGAAAAAGTGAAAAAGTTGCCATTTGCGCACTTGTTCTTTCCGCTTAGGTTTGTAATTTTTTGCGCAGTTTTTTTATAGCGTTTGGAAGACAATGTTCTGTACTACAATAGTATGTGTTAGTGCTATTTGCTCATTTGTCCTTTACTGATTTTTAGGTCATCAAATTGGGACGTCCGAAGGAGGATGGTTATTTTTGCCGACAGCTCCTGCTCTGTAGAGTTGAGCTTTTCGACAATTTTTTTCGAAAGTCGAACAATCGAATAACTCGATTTCTTGAAATTTTCAAAGGTCGAGCAATCGAATAACTCGATTTTTTGAAACCTTCGAAAGTCGAACAAACGAATAACTCGATTTTTCGCCGCCTTCAAAAATCGAACAATAGAATAGCTCGATTTTTTCGCTGCCTTCGAAAGTCGAACAATCGAGTAACTCGATTTCAAAGGCACGTTCCACAGAGAGCCGAAAGAAGACAGAACAAAACCACAGTTGTGGATAAAAAGGGTTGAAGATAGGAAGACAACTGAATCACAAAAACAATCCGGAAGACCGGAATAACAAGATACTTGGTCATTAATTTTGCAAGTAGTGGACATTCTTCAGGGTTGAGGCGCAACCAAAGGAAGGGATTTTCCTCACTTCTACGCGTAATGTTTGTAAGGTAGCTTCTATCCTACTATGTTCAAGAGTCAGCTCTTTGCTCCTGTTCAGCTTTCTCCAGCTCGGACAAGAAAAGGATACGGATAAAGGACGGTATTAGTCAGTAAATTGGTGGAGAAGCTGGGGGTGCCTTACATGGAGACTCCCACCTCCTTCGAGCCCATTTTCATTAAGTTAACAAAAAAGCGTGATTTTTCGTATAGTCACTGTACGCGGTTTGAAATTCGCGACTGGGTTGGTTTTGAAAAGAATGACGATTTTAATGCTCATAGAGCGCGTTTTCCGACGGCGACAATTCGTCCGCAGTTTTAATGCACATTTAATGAGGAATTGCTCTGATCTGCTCATGATGAAGCAGAACAATTTTCTAATGCACTGCGACCGCGGCGGACGCGACGTTCGGCAACGATCTCGACGAGCTTCCGTATGTTCAGAAGCGCGCGGGCTACATACATAGACACTAGCATACGATTACAATACACAATAACTACCGAAACCGACGTAGCACGCAATAAGAAAGAGCTCTCAACGATGCCCAAACTGCTTGAAATGGCCCACAGAAATAGTTTAAGTTAGCATTCCACTGATACATGCATACATGTATCTTGTAATACATCATCACCTTTATAAAAAATTGCATTTTATCACTTAAAAACATTTATCAGGCTTTTTTATAAAAATCATAGTTTATTATCACTTATTATTATCAGTTTAAACAACCAGTATAGGATCAACTATACGCACAACTATAGTTGTGCTCTCGCAAAATTTTCGACTATTGAAGTGGTTTCAAATGCCCGCAGTTTTCGAGTATTCGAATTCAAACGTAATCGAAAGGTGGTTTTATGAAAGTTAGGATTCGAATACTTACTTATGAATTCATTATCCAAGTTTGAATGAAAATCATTGGAATATCTGTTCGAATAGGTCATCCGAACAAAACTATGTATACGCAACACTAGACATGAGGATGAGATAGTACCCAAAATCATAATATCGCCACCAAAATCGACTAGAAGCAGCTTCGTGACGCTGCTTAATGTTCATGAGATTTTCGAGAATTCTCAGGGATTGTAATAACCTAGAAAAATCGGACTCTTACATCCTAGGGATGTTCAACAGCAACCAACAAAACATCGCATTACCTCTAGTTAACTGACACCTCTATTTGAACTCCCTCTTTAATTCACCATGACGAATCCCTCAATCTGAAGCATTGTCCGATTTCGAAATACCTTCTAACAAAACTTCGCGATTTTCATATTCGAACCCTCCAAATGAAATCGCAGATTGATGATCACGAAAAAGCATTGTTCGAATATTGTTCGAAATCGAGCAATGTTCGACTAATGCCAAGAGTCCGCCGCCAGAACCCTCGAAAGGAAATCGCAAATCGTTCCCGCCAATTACCGTAGGCGCAGAAGTGGAGCGAGTTAGAACGTGGGTTTTTCGGAGAACGGAGACGATCCATACTCAGGCGGCCTACTCTTGATATTGTTCGAACATTGCTCGATTTTGAACGATATCCGAGCAATACTTTTTCGCAATATTCGATTACGAACAATGCTTCTTCGCCATCTCCAATTTCTAACAATGTTCGAACAACGTCTTCCTATCTTCGATTTCGAACAATCTTCGAATAATGCCCTTCCTCGAAAGTCGATTTCGAATAATGTTCGAATAACGGTTTTTCGCGAAAGTCGATTTCGAACAATGTTCGAATAATGGTTTTTCGCGAAAGCCGATTTTGAACAATGTTCGAATAATGGTTTTTCGCGAAAGTCGATTTCGAATAATCTTCGAATAATGCTCTTCCGTGAAAGTCGATTTCGATCAAAGTTCGAATAATGGTTTTTCGTGAAAGTCGGTTTCGAATAATGTTCGAATAATGGTTTTTCGTGAAAGCCGATTTCGAACAATGTTCGAATAATGGTTTTCGCGAAAGCCGATTTCGAACAATGTTCGAATAATGGTTTTTCGCGAATGTCGATTTCGAATAATCTTCGAATAATGCTCTTCAGTGAAAGTCGATTTCGAATAATCTTCGAATAATGCTCTTCCGTGAAAGTCGATTTCGATCAATGTTCGAATAATGGTTTTTCGCGAAAGTCGGTTTCGAATAATGTTCGAAAAACGGTTTTTCGCGAAAGTCGATTTCGAACAATGTTCGAATAATGGTTTTTTGCGATAGTCGATTTCAATCAAAGTTCGTATAATGGTTTTTCGCGAAAGTCGGTTTCGAACAATGTTTGAAAAACGGTTTTTCGCGAAAGTCGATTTCGAACAATGTTCGAATAATGGTTTTTCGCGAAATACGATTTCGAGTAATGTTCGAACAACAACGATTTACGATTTTTGAGTAATCGAGCGATTAATTGTTCGAAATCTCTCGAACAATTAATCGGCCCGATTAATCGAGTTCAAGTCTACTGCTCTGTGGTTGGACTTTTTGTGTTGGTATTATATGCCATTCGCAAGATAATGTCTTGCTCTGTATGAATATGTGTCGCGTTTATTGATTTCTATTAAATATCAACAAAATGCCAAAATGAGAAAAATCGTCTTCACCAACAACTCTCTCCTTCTTCAGTTGTTGATATTCGACAGAAATCAGCGTGAGCCAATAAACACGACACAATTTCTTACTGAGCACGGCATCCTCTTCCAAATGACATATAACACCAAGCAAAAAAGTCCAACCACAGAACCGGAGTTTTGGTGAAAATTCGGACGGAAAAGTCGGAATTCCCAATTTGATGGCCTAAAAATCAATAAAGGACAAGTAAGAAAATAGGAGCAATACATGTTCTTGTAGTACAGCACATTGTCTTCCAAGTGCTATAAAAAACTGCGCAAAAAATTACAGACCTAAGCGGAGAGAACAAGTGCGCAAATGGCTACTTTTTCACTTTTTCACCTTTCACCTCAACCACCTAAAAATTGACAAAATTCATGATGAGAAAAGAAATGCAATACAAGTTCTGATAGAGCAAATCATTCTGTTTCGAGAGCTATGTAGCGCTATGCAAGAAACCGCCGATATATATATATATATATATATATATATACCATTTTCAGGTCGAATTGGACACTTCTCACATCAAATTGGACACTTTTCAAACCAAATTGGACACGGACATTTTTCAAATCAAATTGCACACTTTTCGCGTCAAATTGGACACTTTTCACGCCAAATTGGACACTCTTCTAGGCTCGCATAAGACATTTTAAATCAAAGAGAACTCTTTCGAATTGTAACAACCTTTATACAGATTAAACTACAGACTTAATACAATGGTTAAAAAAATTATGTTCAAGGAAAATTTAGAATAACTTTTTTTGATTTTTTTTACTTTAGCTTCCCGAATGAGTGTAATAATTTTATAAAATGTTTGCTTTTGGAGAAAAAATAACATATTAAATTTTGTTTTAAAGCACAGCAAAGCAGCAACCATAAAGTGCACTAAAAGCCCGGATTGCGCCATGCACTCGAAATTCTCGTCGCGATTTTCAATTGATTGATAGTGTAAATGCTGTATACATGGAACTACGAAGTATGCGCGTTCATAGCAATTGTACTTGTTGCATTCTCTACAAGTATATATAAATCAACTATAATTATAAATATAATCAGCATATGCATAATATAAATCTACGCAAGCAGTATTCTTCTTTTCCATTCCGTGTAGGTAAAAAAAATGTAATACAAAGTGAATAAATGCATCAATTACATATGTGAAGAACAGGCATATCCCCACCTTGTGGCTTCATGTAGGCACACTATGAATCAGTCGTCTTGGACGAGTGCATGGCGTAATCTTATCTCTTTGCACTAAAATTTTTCGGCCTTCTTTTCTTTAAAACATGCTACCAAGCATTATATCTCCACGAAGAACTAGAACTTTATAAAATTTCAAATAAAGTGCACTTACTTATTGGGTAAGTGAATTAAAGGTTTAAAGAAAGCATACTGAAATTTTCTTTGAGCAAAAAACTGTAGATAATGCACCAAGTACAATTGTTAAGAACGCGCATACCTCGTAATTCCATGTAAACAGCATTTACACTATCAATCAAATAAAAATCGCGACGAGCTCTTCGCGTGCATGGCGCAATCCGGTCTTTTAG